>OY856412.1:1036522243-1036899743 GCA_963693085.1 Alisma plantago-aquatica
ATATATTTCATTTTTATCCTACTAAATTTGTTTGATAGTTTCATATTAATTGTGTTAAGAATTACACAAATCGTTTCCCTATAAGACTAGGGGTATGTACCCATAAAAGATATAAATAATTATACAAAATGAAGTTTATAAAAATATATCATTCATCATGTTGACTTATTAACTGAAATTTGATGTAATATAGTTGACTTATTAATTGACATATATTATTAGCTATAAATTGAGTAAGTTCATTCAATTATAATTATACACCATTGGGAAAAATGATAACCATACATGCACAACTATCACCTTCTATTTATATATTTTTCTTTCAAACTTTTATTAGTCAGCCACTCTCAAATTAAGAAAAGATCTATATTACTATATAGAAATAAATCCAAATAATATTTATTGTTACATGGTATTTCACAAACTTTTTTAACTGCATAACATTTAGATATTATAAGTTTTAAGCCAAGTAACAATTATTACAAATTTACAAGAACTTGAGAAGATAATGACAATATTTCTATCTATAAAAGAAAATAAGACGATTAAATTGGCATAAGGTAAAAAAAGTAGAAAAATATATAAAACATGGGGTAACAAGGAGAAGAAAATGTGAGAAAATCCATCTAGTAAATATAATTTTAATCAAATGGAGAGAGAAAAATAAGGATGATATGTAAAATGAAAGTCAATAAAAATATATAATTTTTTCTTTCATATCCTCTCTTCTTCAACTTTTAAATAAAAAATATGCATGGATCTTTCCTCTTCATTCTCTTCACTTTTTATTTCCCAATGTGCTTCTCCATCATATGTTGCACATTAAATATTTTCCTTCTTTTTTTTCTGAAGTTTCTTTCAACTGATCATTGTGTCATGATCTTATAATATACCAAGTACATTATACTTATATCATTTATAGTATAAGATTTGACTGCTATAATTTTTTAATTTTTCCAGTATGACAACATCCACTAAATGATGTCATATTATATTTTAATACTTGTTCTCCACTTAAAAGATGATTTTGTTCCCATTTTTAATATAACTATTATTTTTCTTACACATTGCCAATTGTATGCACATTGTACTGATCAAGTGATCATGAATTATGATTATACTTTTGATCTTCTAGTTGTTTAATCTGAAAGACATATCAGATAATGTGTTTGTTATGACCTTAGACATATAAATAAATTCATTCTTTTGAATAGTGAATTTATCATTTCATTTATGTTAGATTTTTTTTACAAATAGCTTATTTTATATGTTCGAAAAAATGAGACACTAATTAGGTGTGTTTTTCTTATTTTTTTCTTCTAGATAAGTATTATTTTCCTCATTGCCACTACTCATAGTAATTTTGCCCCCCATGTGGTAGATTTTTGGATCCACCACTGTCGCAGGTACTGTCGCAGGTACTAGCAGGTTGGGTAGATTAACCTCCATCACCACATGTTGTTGTTTCTCTTCATCCCTGCCGCCGCCGTCACAGCCCACCTGGTCCTCTAGAACCTTATTCGGTCGTGCAGACGCCAGCTGGTGAGCGATCGACGTGCAATGGGGCCATGGCCCATGGGAGTGGAGCCGGAGCGACGTCGGTTGTTGGTGGTGTTTCGGGTTAAAAAAAGGCTAATAATCACATCCGGAAACCAATGATATGAACTTTGGTTAGTCATAACAGACCCCAATTGTTATATGTACCAAAGAAATCAACTCATACTGAGACTTTTATGACTGACTGGACAAATTCAGGTACCTAGACCTTGAATTTGATATCAAGGGACCAACTCAAATCGTCAAAATTAGAACATGTTAGCATGACAAAATTATAATTCAAATTAACGTACTTCTTCTTAATATTCCAACTTTGGAAGTGAGTTTCTCACTTACAAAATGATCTATATTTTCTTGGCATATCCAATTTGGCAAAAACCATTGAGACAATTACTAACAACAAACCGTGTAGAAGCCGTGGTGGCTGCGGCCGTTGCCTTTGTATTCAAGGAAGATAGAGCTTCCACGGTAACTGGAGTCCCGGTCCCATAGGCGCTCCACTCGTGCGTAGCCTCGCCTAGGTTGAAGTACCGCCGCCGCCGTCAAGGGAGACGGCGATAGCTGATGAGCACTCGACAACTCGCGTATAGGCTAGTAGCTGCTTGATGACAATCCGCAATAGGAGGGGAACATGATTCATGTGGTGGATTAGTTGTTTGTTGGTTCATCTACAACTGATGAACGGACCCACCACTCATCTACCGGTCCTTGCCGCTCGGTTATGCGGATAACAAAGGCCTTGATTTCAATCTTCTTAATTGGCATCGTCTTGAATATATATAACAAATATGATATATAAAAATCACAAGGCATGCTTATCTTTTTAATATCTTGTCATTTTAATTACAAGATTGACTACGTTTTATTGTAGGTGTTCAAAAATCTGATTTGAGTCAAACAAAGTCGATTCCACATCTGACAACATAGAATTATCTCTAATTAGAATTTTAATTTTATTTGAAGAGACACCATAGATTAGATTGGATGCCCGATCTGAAAAAAAGGTAAAAGATATGTTATATGTTCTTTGATTAGGATTTTAATCAACAAGGATTTCATTCTTGTAACTAGATCGGGTTAGAAAAAGGCTAATAATCACATCCGGAAATCAAAGATCTAAACTTTGGTTAGTCGGAATAGACCCAAATTGTTATATGTACCAAAGAAATCAACTCAGACTTGGACTTTTATGACTGATTGGACAAATTCAGGTACCTAGACCTTGAATTTGATATCATGGGACCAACTCAAATCGTCAAAATTAGAACATGTTAGTGTGTCAACTCCATGTATTGTTTACCCACTAATGAGTAGTGATTGTCTAGTTTTCTTAATAATAATTAATTGTCCATTTTTAGTGTATTAGTGTCCAATATTTTCTATACTCATTTTTATATTTTGTGTACCTATTAGTATAAACTAATAGATAGTAGATTCTTTGAACATGACTCCTATATAAAATTTATTTAATTCGTTAATGTCTAAAATTATAAAATTTATCAAAATTTTATTGGGAATGTTGCATTATTCATAAAAGACAAACTCTAAACATATTATATGTCGTATGTTAGTGTCAGATGCGCTATATGATGATCAAGAATTCTTGTGTGAGATTTGTGCCTAATAAGCTTTTCGAAATTAATTTTATATCCTATATTTGATTGAAATATTCTTTTGTATGTATTTCTTTATTTTGGAGGGTGTGTAATTAATTTATTATTTCCATGAAATCAAATTAATTATGATACATTGCAATTGTATATAGACTTTACCATCATATTATTGATATTGGAGATTCATTTGATTTTTTAATCTTATCGTGACCCTCATTGCTATTAGTTTTTAATCCTTTTATGATGTAATGTAAATTTAGTCAATCTTGTCGTTATGAGTTTTGATTATTACATCTATTCTAGTGGGCATTTCTTTATGAGAATAGTGTCCAAATTTATATAGTTCTTGGCATAGAAATTTCATACTTAAAATGAGCGCATGTATTGTATGCTAAAGATAAGGTAAGATATATAACTTAAATTTTTCTAGGGCACCTGCATAAAATAATAGTTACTTAATTTTATTTTCAATGAAATATGTCTACCTTGCTTGGATATAAGAAACTATCTTAACTTAGTTGAAAGTATATTAATTTATAAAATTGTAATTGTGCACTATTTAGAAAAGAAATAATTGATTATACCAAACACAATATTAACAATGCTTTTACTTATGTTCGAGAAAACAACAAAAAAGTTCACATATAGTGCAATATTACCATCATTTTGGTTCTATATTTTTAGTTTAAATAACAGAATGAATAATGGTAAATATATCAAGTTTTCTAATTCAAGCATATATCCTTTTAAGGGGAGAGAATTTTAAGAGAAGTGAAGGTTTTAATTACATATGATAATATGTTTTACATCTATACTCTATTGTGGAGTGAATAAAACCATTTGTCACAATCAATCTAACTTGACTGATAGTTCGATCCTTATATCTTAAATTGGGTAGCTCAATCAATGGAGTTTCTTTCCCATCATGGAAATATCTTCACCACTATCACCATTATATAGAATATTTGAAGTCATTACTAACTTGTAGACAATTAAGAAATAAAAAAGGATATTCAAAGAAAAACATATAAATAACCTTTTTTATTTCCTTTGCTAGCATACTAGATAAATCTATCTCAATAGAATATTCATTTGTATAATGTTTGGAGAATTATAAAACGGATATAATTTTGAACTTGAAGTTGTTGAATTGCTTTTAATGTCTCATAGGAATACATTTTAGCATTTTTATGACAATGCATAATCATCATACTAAACGTCATAATTAAAGTTTAAGAAAATTGATTTTACAAGGATTACTTAATATTATAGTAGTTTGTTTCGAGTGACCTCTTATCAATAGTGTTGCTAAAATGATTTTCTATATCTCATGAATCACATTTATCTTGGAATATATGTTAATAAGGAAAACAATAACATAAAATTCATAAAATAATTACAAAAATATTAAGAAATAAGGTAATTACATAATTAATGTGGAATTAATGAATGTGTATAACCCATTTATGTGGTTAAGGATACAAGGCAGTTCTTGCTAATGATGATTCTCTTATGTGGAATTAATTAATGTGGTCAATGACAACAACACACTTCCTATTAGAGAGAATCAACGTCACCAAACACCCTTGAACCACTTGCTGGCATAAAAAACCCACTAGAGCAATATCAACCCCAAAGTAACTCCAAGCACAACCAGGGAGTAAGTGAAGTTGTTCCACCTGATAGGATATAGAGTCGGTATCAAGAACACGGAGAAGGTGTAGCAAGAAGGACTAGAGAAATACAACTCATAAACTACCTTCAATATGGTAGACCAAGCAGCACAAACTACCAATTATTTGGTAGAGTACCAAAGAATGGTAGTCAAAAGTTGGTAATCTCTAGCTTGGTAGGAAAAGTGTTTTGACTACCATATATGATAAGAAAAATCTAAATGGTAGAGAAAGAAATGAACATATATTAGAGCTGTAAATAGACATTGTACCTTTCTCAAGGTTGGTCAAACTTAGTATCTATTCAGCCATAAAAATGGTGTGTGTTTATAAAGTCAAACTACAAAATGGCAACTTCAATTTCAAAGTTAAATGTGCAACCCGATATGTTGTTAAAATATGATTTCATTGATAGAATTGAATAGTTTACAAACATTCTCTCAAGGAGAGTATATTCTTCATCCAACAAACACATGAATGACCCCACAATATATATTTAAAGTGTGTTCACATCCATTTTATCCTTAACTCAAAAAGTGAAATCCTCAAAAGGTTGCATAGTTGGAAAATGTCAACATGTATGTAACATTGCAGACTGTTCTTGTCATACAACTTCAAAATTTCTATTCCCTTTCAAAAAATATCCACCATAAGAGTTTTGTGTAGGCATACCTACATTCAAGACAAAGAAAAGAAATTAGTGAATATATTATCAATTTTTGAAACATGTACAAAAGAATTATGATGTACTTTATTTTCGAGGAAACTATTATTTAAAGAACAAGTTTCAATGAATTGACACATATCATAGGAAAAACACAACAATCAGAAATTTATATAGAAGGTCTTTGCAAAACATCTCAAAATTTTCATAACTAAAAATTTACACCTATTTGGTACAAAAAATTCATGGTCTATCAAGAACAAAGTCACTCATATTTTTATATTAAACAAAATTAGATGAATGCACATAAAAGTACACATATATCTCTAATATTTAAAGTCTAAACAATGAAAAGAATATGTAGTACCTTGTTCATTCAACTTCCAAAATTTGAAATTATATACAACATATATGGAGATGGAGCTCTTGTTGTTCCTGTCTGATACAAAGAATATGACTGATAATGAGTACATGAGTGCACCATTAAAGAATTACAATGCATGTAACTTACATGGTTAAATAACATCTTGTCATATTCAAAACACGAGGCATATGTCCATAAGAGCATGTTCATAGTTGTTCTTTAACATCATTGTTAGCTATGTCTTCCTACAAATTCAAAACATGAATTTCTCTACTATATACTATATTTGTGATATGCATCATATTCTTAAAAGAAGAATGTATAAATCAGCAATATTCTTTTATAATATTCCTTACTTGTGTATCTTTTGTGTATAACTGAGTACGCAACTCTGCTATCTCACGATTTTTCCTAGCACATAGCTCTTCAATTTCACATTCTTTCTCTTTCAATAGCAATTGTACATGATCATTTATAGATTTATTGAATGCATTTTGCTAAAGATTCTTGTCTTAGACTTGTCCTATTTATTACAACATTAAATCCTCTTTCAGACCCGCCATGATGTAGTCCATATGTGTCATCAATAGCTGGAATAAATTCTTAAGGATCTTTCATTTTCTCTACACCACGATCTTTGCTCACTTTCTCTAATTTTTCCTAGATAATAAATAGACATAGAAAAATTACTATAAATATAAATCTAAAATTAGTAGCGGGTATGAGAACTTACATTTGTGTATTGATTTTCACAATCTCCATTTTCCTTTC
This sequence comes from Alisma plantago-aquatica, assembly GCA_963693085.1. Classification (NCBI taxonomy): domain Eukaryota; kingdom Viridiplantae; phylum Streptophyta; class Magnoliopsida; order Alismatales; family Alismataceae; genus Alisma; species Alisma plantago-aquatica. Next base: position 1,036,528,886 of record OY856412.1, read on the forward strand.
GATGACATTTTTATATATTTTCAATAATGTAAAATCCTCATTCTTTTTCATCTATAGGGGAAAAATACAAAGACATATAAATATGTAACCATACAATCTTAGTGTTTACATATAATTATAGCATTGTATTTAACTTCACCATATGACACTTGGTCTTGGACCCTTGAAATTCCCTTTATTTCTTGTAGCCTCCGCCTATTATCATCCATAGTTATATATGTCAAACTAAATGTCAAAACCCACATAATAGCATATTATTTTTAAAAATCAAATAGATTATTTTTCTCACAACTAATTCAAACTTTTAAAATTAATATTATACTTACAAGTATAGAAGGATCGGACCAATGAAGTTGTAATTCTTTCCATTCATGATCATAAACTCATTTTTCAGGGGATTTTTTCAATTGTTCTTCAATTGGCAGTCTAGGAATGTGATGTCATTTCAATTTGTGTCACCAATCTTTTAATTGTTGTCTGATAGTATTTTTGTAGAATTGAATTATTTTTTCATAAGATAGAAGATAAATGCCATCATGATTGAAAACTTGAAATCAGCCTAAAAAGGTGTTTCATATATTAGAAAAATTAATCATTTTTATAATAAAATATATTTTTGAATGGAATCATACATGAATATCTTATATTACTCATTCCAGACCAATTTCATGCTCTCTTCTCAACCTTTTAGTTGTTGGAAAATAATGACTATCACGTACCATCATACCTAAATAATTACTTCGCTTACGCTGCTCCATCCCTACATGTACCCTTGTAACAATGCACTCATGTGGCTGCAGATTTCATTTTAATTGGTCCTTTTTTCCTTTCTTCATAGAATCATGACACCCCATTCTTTCATGGATATTTATTAAAAAATAAATATTAGCCTATCTTATATACAAAATCATTGCATGGATGATGAGATATAATTCAAATTTAAGAAATTTAGTGAAAGAGAATTGGAATAATCTTAGACCTTAGTATTCCATGAGTTCATTAATAAGGTAACAATCAATAATTAATATATAAGTTACTATTTTCACAATCATCAATAAAATCACCCTGTGAATGTAGTTTTGATTCATGGATCCTCTTTTATTACTTGAGGTGTGCACCTAACTTCTTCTTGGACTACTCACATGTGCTCTATCATGAAAATCTGATATGAAACTTGATTAAAACACTGATAAAACAAAATTTTATTTGAGAAGTAAAACCAAGTTCCTTGACATGGGAAAAATTAATGAATAAAATAAATGCATTACCATCATCACATTTATCATTAAAAGTGTCCTACAATTGTACTTGAGATTCCTCCATTGAACCTCTACCAGAAGATATTGTTCACACTCATCTTCTCCACTGACTTGGTAGAGTTCTTCTTGCTCAATCATCTAGCTAATAACTTTTGTTTAAGAAATATTTTGAAAGTTAAACCAAGTTCATTACATGGGAAAAGTTAATGACTAAAAAAAATACATTACCATCCTCATGTTCATCATTAAAAGAGTCCTGGAATTGTACTTGTGATTCCCGAATTGAACCTCTCCTAGAAGATAAGGTTTACACTTTTCTTCTCCCCTGACTTTGCCTTATTCTTATATTTTAAGCATCTAGCATATAGTTTTTCATCACTAAAAGTGTCATGCAATTGTACTTGGGATTACTCCATTGAAACTCTTCTAGAAGATAAGGTTTGCACTTTTCTTATTCCCTGAGTTTGCACTATTCTTCTTTCTTGATCATCTAGAATATAGTTTTGGTTCATAGACAATTTTTGGAAGTAAAACCAAGCTCATTGAAATGGGAAATGTATATGAATAGAATAAACCATTACCATCTTCATATTCATCATTAAAAGTGTCCTCCATTAAACCTCTCCTATAAGATAAGGTTTGCACTTTTATTCTCCCATGACTTTGCATTGTTCTTCTTTCTTGGTCATCTAGCATACAATTTTGGTTTATAGACATTTTTTGAAACTAAAATTAATGTTCATTGATATAGGAAATGTATATTACTACAATAAATACATTATCATCTTCACCTTCAATACTAAAAGTGTCATGCAATTGTACTTCAAATTCCTCGATTAAACTTCTCCTACAAGATAAGGTTTGCACTTTTCTTTTCCCCTGACTTTGCATTGTTCTTCTTACTTGATCATTTATCATATAGTTTGGTTGATATAAAATTTTTGAAAGTAAAACTAAGTTCATTGACATGGGAAATGTATATGACTAAAATAATTAAATTACCATCTTCATATTCATCGTTTAATGTGTCATGCAATTGTCCTTGTGATTCCTCCATTGAACGTCTCCTAGAAGATAAGGTTTGCACTTTTATTCTCCTCTATCTTTTCAATGTTCTTCTTTCTTGATCATCTAGCATGTAGTCTTAGTTCACAGAAAATTTTTGAAACTAAAATCAATATTCATTGACATAAGAAATGTATATGACCAAAATAAATATATTACCATATTCATCTTCATAAAAAAAAGTGTCATGCAATTGTACTTGAGATTCCTCCACTGATCTTCTCCTACAATATAAGGTTTTCACTTTTCTTCTCCCCTGACTTTGAATTGTTCTTATTTCTTGATCATCTAGCATATAATTTTGGTTCATTGAAATTTTTGGAAGTAAAACTAAGTTCATTGACATGGGAAATGCATATGAATAAAATAATTATATTACCATCTTCATATTCATAATTAAAAGTGGGCTACAATTGTACTTGAGATTCCTCCACTGAACCTATATTGGAAGATACATTTTGCATATGTATTCTCCCCAATCTTTGCAGAGTTCTTCCCTCTTGAGAATCTAGTACATAATTTAGTTTTGAGAAAAATTATAGAACTAAAAACAAGTTTTTCAACATGAGAAAATCCAATAGTTAAAATAAACATAATACAATATTCATAGTCATTACTAATATTATTATGTGTTTGTACTTGGGATTGCATCACTGAACCTATCCTAGAGGATATCATGGACCTTTTTCTTTTCCCTAGTTTTTGCATGTAATAGTGTGTTGTTGAAGAACATATCAAACTATAAAGTTAGGAAACCTAACATTGAATACTAATTACCTTGTTCAAATCATCAACATCAACAACTTGATTTTGTTGTTGGACATGGGATTTCTGCAATGAAACTCTACTAGAAGAAGTTTGATGTACTTGGGGTCATTTTTGAACCACGCGTGTCGTATCTTGGCTCACTAATAAAAAAAGATATAATCATGCATTCAAAAGACATGGGTAATAAAATTAAGAACTACTTATCATTAAAAAAATTACCCTTTTGTACCAATACTTGTTGAATTAGAAAACTACTACGTTTCCATTTGGTGGATATGATACAAGAAATTATTATTATTAGCAATTGCATCAATCAATTAAAATAAATACTCACTCAAAATAAGTTTCTCATACCAAAGTAATTATCTAAAGTCTCAATGGGCGCAAAAGGCAATGTGATACTTCTTTTTATAACTGTGCTCATTGCATCATTTTAGGAGGCATGGTCCTAAAATAGTATTTATCACAACCATATCTCAAATATATAGAGTATTATACAACATTGATAGAAAGGTAAACAAAAAAAATTACCAAACAATGCCTTTTTTTCTTAATGAAGTTACTTTTTGAGTGTCACACTCATCCAACTCATATAAAGGTGTAATTGCGTCAATATCTTGCCTACCCCAGCAATCATCCCCAATATTTGTCATAGATTCCTTTGCAATATCATTATCGTTGAATTTGTTTGATTATGTAAACAATTAACAAGTACATCATATGTATCTTGGGCAATCCATGGGCATACCACACTCCAATTTCCATCTTCAAGATCAAAAAAGTAAAATACTTGTATTGCTTGCTCAGGAAAAATAAATGGCTCATCAACAAAAGCTTGTTTTGTTGTATCTCAATAGGTCAAATGGAAGCCATCAATAATCATTGCCATTCCCAATTCAGTATCATACCATTTGCATTTAAAAAGGCGGTATGGATCTAGATTGGGGAAATGAACTTCATAAATATCACAAAGAATGCCATAATATAATGTATCTCCTAGACCAACAATTGCCTATTTTGTGTCACTCTAGTACACTCTATATTATTTGTTTCAAATTTATAACCATTTATGAAAAATCCTTGATAAGATTATGCTTTTATGGATGGTCCTTGATATAACCACTTGACCTTTTGTGGTAAATCTGGATGACGTCCCAACTGTCTTACATGTTAATTAGAGAGAAAGATAATTTTTTGTTGTTTGCAAAATATATATACACATGTAAACATTCATTGCACTTACATAGCTAGTGAACCAACTAAAAATGTCACACCCCAATCTCTCATTAAACACAAACCACGAAATTAGGGCACGACAGGTGGGATTTACACACAACCAACCATACATTTCTTCTTAAAACAATTAAAGATATTAATAAGAAAATCTATTTATTACTGCAAATGAAAACTAAACAAGCTGCGGAAGCATTTCTATTAAACTGATAAGAAATATAACAAGTCTACAGCATACTGCATTGTTCAACATAAAATAAAGCTTAACAGTTAATTTACATCTGTGCACACATTCTCTCTCTCACTCACACCTTGTCCCGAGGATCGAGGGGAATGGACTAAGAGACCTCTATCTAGACTAACAACGAACCTTCTATCGACTAAGCGTTAGGGTGAAACGATCCTTCTGATTCCTGATGCTGATGCTGACCTGAAAATGTTTTGAGTAGAGGTATGAGCCTACTCGCTCAGTGAATAACATTTCACTTAGCTATCATTAAACAACTCGTCAGGTTTATAAACTGAAATAAACAAATATACAGTTCAAGTAGGGCAGTTCTATTAGCATAGCAAATATACAGACAATAACCACACTTCTAAGCATTTACAGGTATTTCGGGTAAATAAACAGTTATATAAATTTACTGTGAACCTACTCGATTATTTATTTATTTTATTATTATGCCCTAAATATATGCAGTGTACTCTGCATATAAAGATCCGCAACAAGTCCATGCTACGGTCCCACCGTACAAGACTTAGCGACACACCCGGGAAATGCTAAGTCTGACGCCAGCCCTGCTCTGCTACAGGACCCCTGGCTCTCCGGCCAGAACATAGGCTCTACGGCCTCAATGCACAGCCACGTGTGCTCCCGACTCCTCTTTTAACCGGAGTACACCGGCGGAGAGTCACAGGGTTACCTTCGTGACACACGCACGAATGGTGTTAGATAACCGTGTTTTCTTTTTCTTTTCCCCAGTGCCATCGTGACACACGCACGATTGTTGTTAGACACTGCCTTTCTTTCTCTCCTCGTGCCACCAGAATTACTCAACCGGTTGATGTTGGACACGAGTTTCACCCCTAAGAAACAGACCTTCATTTAGGGGTTCTACGGTGTTAGGGCATCTAGGTCTATACCTGATTAACAAATAAACATTTAAACAGAAATATCATATAGCAACTGTAAGACATAGAATTTCCTCTTTTTCATCATTTACATCACGCAATTCAAGTTCCACTGAACTTATCATACTGAAGTACATGCTACACTGTTCAGGAATCATATTAACTGATACTGAAGCAAATAAGTATTTAAAATGAGTTAAATAATGATTTCTAAATGAACTATTACTCACCCACTTCGATGTGTTCGTATACACCGAAAAACGTCCACAAACACGCCCAATTCTGACCTTTACAGCAGCTGCACGCCGTGCACCTAGGCTGCACGCCGTGCACCTTCAGTGCACTTCTGATCTGCTTTTCTGCACCTTTGCACGCCGTGCAAACTGACTTGCACGCCGTGCAAACTGACCTGCACGCCGTGCAAACTGATTTGCACGCCGTGCACCTGGGCTGAAACTCGTTCCGCTATCTGCAACTTTGCACGCCGTGCAAACTGACTTTGTACGCCGTGCACCTGCGCAGAAACGGATTTTTCCCCTATATCAGCTATCTGTAATGTTGCACGCCGTGCAAAACAGATTTGCACGCCGTGCAACCTGCACAGGGGCGGAAATTGCAGAATTAAAAGAGACGATTGGGGTCGATTCGGTGGATGATTCTTACCCGAATCACTCCTATAGCTTCGGATTGACCTAGCAAGCACTTGGCAAGAAGAAAGAACGGAGGGGGAAGCACCGTTCGCTCCCTAGACCATCTCCATGGTCGTCTTCTTCATGGCTGCAGGAGGAAGAAGAAGGTGAGGAAAAAGAAGATGATGCAGCCGGTTGGTTTGGCTAGATAAGATGAAGAAATCGAAGAAGAACGGAGAAGGAAGGAGCTGGGTTGCCTAGCTTCTCCTCCAGCTTGCTCTTTCTCCCTTTCTCCTTCTCTGTTTCTCCCAAGCGGCAACCGAAGGAAATGAACTATCGTTCATTCCAAAGTCGGTTAAAAGAGTTAAAAAGGAAAACTGAAGGAAAAGATAAGGAAGGGCGCCCAGGGGCCGGATGCAAATTGCCCAGAAACTTTCCGAAATTACACATAGGTCCCTGCACACTAAAAAGCTTATATCTTTTTACTCGTAGGTCGGTTTCACATGATTTCTTCGGCAATGGATTAAGCACAAACTTGCCCTCAATCTCAGGACAAGAGAACAAGCTAATGATACATTAACACTAGCTCAAAACTCAAAACACTATTAACAAAAGCAAGTACTCATCTCAACATAACTAGTTCAATTTTGCACTAACCAAGGTACTTACTGGTAAAACGAAACGTGGGTCATAACAAAAAAAGTGGTTATGTTGATATAATTGCATTTCATCAGCACTCCAACTCGAATTCTTATCTCGTATGAGGTCTTCATGGTGTCTACAATTCAAGACTTATATTTTTAAATTGCATGTGTAAGAAAAAAGATAAAAATGACGGAAATTCATACTTACTTTATATAAGGAGAGATGAGCTCCTCACTGTACAAAATAAATCGATGTGCTTGATGAACATCAACATAAAGACAAAAAACACCCCCATTTTCAATTGGACCATCCTCAAATACTTCACATGTAGTTATCTTAGAATCAACATCACTTAAATAGCAAGAACAAAAGGTAAAAACTTCATTCCTCAAAAGTCCCTCAACAATAGAACCTTCTAGTCTAATTTTATTCCTTACATATATTTTTCCAGTTGAAGAGATACCTCTCGATGGGGTACATCCATCTAACATGAACAAGCCCAACAATTTTCGCTAGAGTTGTAAGGTGAACCACCAAATGAATTGTAATATCAAAGAATGATGGCGAGAAAAACTTTCAAGCTTGCACAGAGTAATAGGTATTGACTTCACTAGACTCTCCATTGTTTTGATGTTGATTGTTCTAGCACACAACTATTTGAAATATAATGACAACTCATTCAAAGCTTGTAAAATAGGTTTTCTCACTATTTTTCTGATTGCAAGTGGAAGTAGGTATTGCATTAGAACATGGTGATCATGAGATTTCATTCACACTATTCTTTTTTCTTCAATTTGAAGTAGATTGGAAATATTAGATGAGAATCCATATGGAAGATTTAGATCTTCTAGAAGTGAGAGGAATGTTTCCTTTTGCTCATTTGTCATACTATATAATATAGGAGGAAGATAAGACTTTTTAGAAACATGACACATCCTTGGCCATAAAGATTTTCTAATCTTAAGAGAATACTTTAAGTCTAGCCGAGCATTGAGGTTGTCTTTTCTTTTCCCATCCTTTAACAATAACCAACTAAATATAATCTCACTAACATTATTTTCAATATGCATGCAATCAAGGTTGTGATGAACTAATAGTGTTTTCCAATACATATGCTCAAAGAATATACTCTTTTTATTCAATCTAGGAGGTTGTGTTTTCTTCTCTTATGTTGCACAATCTATGCCTTTACCGAATATTATGTTATCATAAAATTTCTAAATTTCAACAATTTCTTCACCAGAAAGAGGCTTGCGTGGAGGGTTAAGATCACAATGACCATCAAAGTGATGCTTGTCATGAAGCCAAGGATGCTCCATTGAAAGAAATGTATGATGATGCATGTACTGTCACATCCAAATTTTCCTCCTTTCTTTTGGCCAGATAGCATACCATATGCAGGAAAGTCACTAATAGTTCCTAGTAAGGCTGATCTCATTTTGAAAGTTTCTCCCTTTTTCAACATCATACGTGTCTACACATTTTGTCCATAGATTTTTTATCTTATCTATTGATGGTTCTAGGTTTACATCAACATTATTTCCAGGAGACTTTGGAGCATCAATAAGAATAGGCAACATGAAATAAGATTGATTCATTACAAGCCAAGGAGATAAGTTGTAATTTATGATAATTACAGGACAAATGCTTGTGTTGGTTCCATATGCAATGTTGAAAGGGTTGAAACCATCATAATATAGTGCAAGTCTTACATTGCGAGTCTCTTTACTAAATTCAGGATGTTTTTTGTCAAAATCTTGCCAAAGTTCTACATCTCTAGGGTGACTCATATTCCATGTTGGTTGTCTTGGACTATTATGGTGATATGTCATCAGCTTAGATGTTCTTCTACAATTATACATTCTCTTCAATCTAGGTATAATTGAGAGATAGCGACAAACTTTAGCTGGTACCCTTGACTTCTTTTCTATATCATCAACCTCAAACTTCCATCTAGAGGTTTCACACTGTACACACTCATCAAGATGAGATTTGTCACCTCTATATAACATACAATCATTAGAAAATGCATGAATTACTTCTTTTGTCAACCCTAAAGTTGACATCATCTTATTAATCTCATAGGAAGTCTTAGGTACATTATTACCTTTAGGAAATACAACATGAAGTAACTGAAGAAGATCTGTCATAGATTTATTAGTTAAATGGTTGTCACATTTAATAGTAAATAAGGTTGAAATAATCAAGTATTGATATTTCACACCCCTCCTATAGTGTCCTAGTAGCTTCTTTCAATCTTTCTTCAAATTTCTTTGCTTCATCATTTAATTGATGCACGGTTTTATTATGAAGGTTATTACTGGTAGTAATATTTTGATTTTGCAATAGAGCATCATTAATCATCTCATTTATATCATTGTCAATCATACCCACTGAAGCTGTTGTAGTCATGCTATCAGATTGATGTAGTTTGCCATGATAAGTCCATTTGGTATACCTTGGATAAAAGCCATAATATATTACATGTTGTTTGATCATGATCGAGTCTCGGTTCAACCTATTCTCACACTAACACAAGAGCAACACATTTCCATCAAATTGACATTATTTGATGCAAATCTAAAAAATCAATCTAGCCTGTTGTAAAACTCTACATCTTGACAATGCTCAAACTTTGACCTTGGTTTGTACATCTAACTTTTATCAATCAAGTATTGATTATCCATGTTGTAACTAAATGAAATAAAATAAATATCAGTATACTATAGTTGTGAAACATTAAGTCTGATGTATAAAAGAAAAACATAAAATAAGTTACATCAGAAAAAGACACAAAAAATAGAAAGCGGGTAAAAAGAAAACATTAAGATAACAATGGACAGTGATAGACGAGGTGATTATTACTACAACTTCCATGGGAAAGATTATCCAACTAATGGCCACACATGTAATGCATCCTACATAGAGTAGACAAGATAGTTATGGGCTAGTTTTGGGAAGAATACATATGTGTAATTTTACAAAAAGTGGTGTAGTTGGTAGGTCATCTGAATCAAAAACTATATTTAAGTATTTGAGACTAGTTTCCTAGGGTGTCGATAAAGAGTAAATTATATTTTAGGAGACTAAAATGTAGAAAGTACAATTTCAAACATTAAGTAGGATGTTTGCTTGAACGTTTTTTTAACACATTGACCACATTTCATTGGATAAAAGGGGTGCATGAATCTGAAATAAGTTATATAGTTGTTAACTCGATGGTGCCTATATTGTGGCTGTTTAGATTAGAAAATTTTGAACTTTAAGTGGTAAGTGCATATCCTTATTTAATCATAGTAGCAAATGTGTTTGATAGGCCAGTTATTTAATGTCATAATCATAATAGCAAATGTGTTTGAAAGGCTAATTATTTAGAAAGAGTAGGATAAGAAATCTTACAAAAAGAGTCGAGCAGCAAGCTTCAATATATTTTTGTCTCTATTACTTTAGGTTGTGTTTTAAATCTAAACCGTATCTACTAAACAGTAATTGACATATAAATTTATGTATCAAGCATCGCGGTTCATAACTATCTCTTATAAACAAACACGTACATTGTGTTTTGGTTATGTAATCTATATAATAATACTTAATGTTATAAACTTTATTTTTTTGGTATTTTGTTAGTACTTACACTAGATAATCGATTTTGTATCAGATTGCTTGTTAGAAAAGTTGGTAAGGGTAGCCGTTGACATTTTAAAGATTTGTCATATCTGTTCATTGGTTCTGCATTACTGCTATGTTTGTTTGTTTTGAAAAAAATTAACATGACAACATTTAACAGCATGAGCGCACATGTTTGCATCTCAGCTAATATATATAGAAATAGAAATATAATCAACTAGTATAATCTTAGATGCCAAACAATTCACACGAAAGAAAATATTAAAAATGAAAGGAACGGTATAAGATTAAAACAATTCGCCTACGTGGTTGTGGCACAACAATTTCGTCAAAGATCGCGCCAATGAAAATATAGCAATCACACTGGCAGTTGATTCTACTTACTGATTTAAATCGTATGTTGCACAGAGTAATATTAAACAATCAAAGGTAGGAATGTGATAAGCCACTGACTAAAGAGTAGCGCACAAATGATCAGATCACATAGATAAAAAAAGATGCTCCTGCCACTATGAATTCCTATAGCCGATCAGAACAGCGGTATGAGCACCCTGCAAAACGCAGACAAAGATGTAGTCTCAAGACAACTGGAAATAATTGACATCCTTCAAAGGAAATATAGAACACAGATTTGGGAAAGGAGATATTACTGCAAATGCCAATCCCAGCACGGTCGCACGATCTTAGACGACCAAAACATTGGTGTAAGGTGAACTGAGTGGAAATAGGAAAGCCAATCCGCATGATTGCAGGCACCAAGATCTCAATATAGAGGATTCCATAGAGGAAAGCTTCGTGCACATGCCTTAAATCTGAGGCTAGATTGACGTGATACCGGAAACGGAAGGGGAAGGGTGAGCGGCCACAAGGCTGAAATCAGAAGGGGGAGGGACGGAGAAAAACAAGGGTGCCAATTACAAATAAGATATAAGAAACGCTAGGGCTGGGTTTGTAATATACATGGTCACAAAATTTTCCAAGGAAGTATCCAATTTTTTTGGGTTGGCACCTTGACGGGCTGTTAATTCTAGAAAATGAAAAAAAAAGAAATGACAATTAATTTAAGAACTCAGAAAGTTAATATATATGGTAGTCAAATGTTTCAATAGATGGTAGTCATAAAATGGAACAATAGTCAAACCGGGGTTGTTTTGTAGTGAAGTACCCTCCAAGGTCCTCCCCCCTTTGGCGTTAGGGCTCATGTTGCACCCCGATAGAGGCTAATGCCAAAACACCTATTGAAGCAACAACGGTCTACATCCATAGGAAGGAGATGATGCATAAGGAAGGAGGTATAGGGTCCTCATAGGTGAATACAATTTCTCTAAAGAGAGAGAGGGTTTGCACTTCCTCTTGTTCCCCAAGATAGCCTACCCATCTTGCAAGGTGACGGCACCACTGGTGGTTGTGGCAACCAACTTCTTTCCAAAGCACAAGGACGGGGGAAGGGATCTCTGACGGCTCCTCCTAAGGTTTGTAACTATGTTTCTCATAGAGAGGCATCCCCCTTTTATAGGTCCTAGGGTTGGGTTGTGTTTACCCCCAACAGAAAGAGAAGAGAGGGAGATATGTAATGGGCTATGCCTCGTTTCTTCTCTGTAGTCAATGGTAGTCCGATAAAATAGAAGTTAACTCAATCACATTAACACCACGGTTCCTCCGTGTAATTACTCTCATGCTTTCACACCTATCGTACGGCAATCAGTCATCAATCAAAGGTTACACCCTTGTTTCTAGTTTAGGCAATAAACACTTGTCAAAACCATATTAACAAGGTTAAATTGGCTATTAAGGAGATATTTATTGTGATGTCCACAAGAGATAATCAAGCTCCTTACCTTTCTCTCTCTTTTTAATATATTAATTATTCCAAGGAAACCTCTCAATACATTTCTCAAGTTATATTTGGGATTTATTGGGTTATCTTTCCCATACAAAACATGCTCTTTCAAATATTATTTAAAACATTACCATTATCCCATGGTATACCCTCTTTCTCCCAACTTCTAGAATGATCTTCCTTTCCTTTATTATTTTTCAATATATCAAATAATATTAATTTTTTTTTTGGATAAGGTAAAATATGACTAGAACCCAAAAAGAGTATAGGAGTGAAAACCCTGTATACTGGACAAGGTCATCAAAGACCCCACATCATCCTAACCTCGGGTTTGACCCTAGAAAAGGTAAAATATTATTTGAGTATATCAAATAATATTAATTCATGTTCCTATAAAAATATGTGTTGTCAAACTGGCTAGATAAATACTCTTTTAATTATCTAAGACACCACATACTTTATTTTCCTTTGGAAACTTGACAATTATATATTAAAAAGCCATTAATATTTATTTAGGCATAAATTCTTTTCATTTATTTAACTTGTGCCACAAGAACTCATGACTCAAGGGCGATTTATATTATTATTTCACCAATAATACCATTGGGGAAAGTTATTTATTAAAACATGATTTATAGTCAATTTTATCAGAATTGAGGATATTACAATATGCATATTTGAATATCACTTGGTTTTAACCGTGCTTTAAACCTTTTTAATCATATTTGACCATATGTTGGACCAAATATCTGGGAGCATGTGGACCAATTTGGGGGGCTTAGCCATGCCAACCATTTGTGTATTTCCACTATAGCCAATATTTGTTATACATTTGGGTTATTATCAACGCTTAGATGGGCACCCATGGATCAATGCTCTGAATCCAATTTCTGGGAGTTTGTCTCCCGCCTCCACACGATAGCTCGACATGGATGACACTACCACCACCTAACAAATCACTCCTTGTCACCCAAAATCTATCCCATTTCTCACTGTTTTCGTCATTTGAGACCCCCAATAGCTTCATTTCTCCTTCCCAATTTATTTACCCCTCTTTTCCCTCTCTACCAAACCCTAACTCATTCTCCAACCTCCATCTTCTTCCCCTAATTTCTCTCTACATCATCACCACATGGGAGGCTTTATTCCCTAAGATACCTCGAAAGTATCACCTTGCATAATCGACTACACGGGACCTCAGTGGTCGTAGATGGTTGGTCCTCTAGTGCTACTATAGGCTGCAATAGTCGTGTTAAAGGCTCTAATGAGCCAAGTAGGCATAGTTTCTCCACAATGCAGGCACCTCACGCACAATCCCAGACAAGAAAGGACAAAGCCATAGCTCGTAAACTAGGTCGGTTCAAGTTTCAGGCTAGAAAGCCTAGGGCCTAGACCCACACCAACAAGCCTTTTTAGTGGCCAGCTCTGAGATTCCTCAAATAGTTGAGGACCATGTGGGTCCTCGATCAGGCGTACACCATTTTTTCAAAAATGTTAATGGTACTCCCCTCTCACAACTAAAATTCAAATCCCCTAAACTTAAAAATATTGTAGTAAATGACTTGTTCATCCAAGAAAAGTCAGATAATACACCCCATTTTTACTAAAAAAGATGAGATCTCTCTACTAAAATAGTTTCATGACCTAAGTATATATGTAGTTCTCCAGATTTTGCTAAACGTGATATTTTTATGCTTATTTAATTAACTTTATGTCATATTTTGTGTCCCTTAAGTCTATAACAATCTCATGTTGCCTTGAACATCTAAATCGATAATATCACTCCACTTTGGGATGGTTTAATGCTTTGGACCTTCTTGACATATGCCTAATGGCTATCTTAACCTTAAAGTGACTATTTGGACAAGCACTATTTGGACAACTTGTTTTAGTTGGTACATAATATATTTTTTTCAATGGACTATATTTGTGATTTTTTTTAGAAAAATGGTCATAGATGTTATTTGCATGTTTTCTTTAAGATAATGTTTTAAATACTTTTTTACAAGTGCTTATTTTTGTGATGGATTCATTTTTTTTAAAGGGGCTATTTGAAAAACTTCAGTTTGTTGATTTTTTATTACAGCTCAACTGCTAATTTGTTTAATTTTTTATTTACTAAATTGGTGAAAAATGTTAGTATTGGGTGCGCTATTTCAATAGGTTGCTTCAACGTTACATAATTTTTTACTGACTATTCTAATAGTTTTCAGTCCAAAAGTTTTTATAGGAAAATGGTGAGGCTATTATTAATGTAGCTTTTTCTGATGACTTTAAATATCTTTTCTTACAAAAAAAGGATGAGAAATGTTGTATACGTTATTTGAACATCTCAATTCAATTTATATGTATTTTAAAAAAAAATTAATTACCACTATAACATAAAAAATGAGTATAGTATGGGATAAAACATCCAGTATATTGTACAAGTGGGTCTAATCTACGAAACCACACTGTCTAAGAATCAAGTTCCCAACCCCAGTCTCGGTCTTCGGCTTGATTTTAAAGACCTTGCCCAGATTATTTATAAGAATATCAAACAAATATAGGGCATCCCAAACACCCTTCGACATCTCAATCACCCTTCCCATACTCTGCTATTTCTTTCATTCCAATTGAGGAAGCACATCCCGAAGAGGAAGACCCCTACGAAATGTCTATACCCCGAGTTTTCCCCCATAATCCACGCTATTCCCTCATTCAAAGACATTGGGGTTTCTGTCCCAACCTGTCTTCAAGCTCAGTCTACACCAAAGATATTTATTATGGGGGTAGTCCAAAAACAACTTTCCATGTGATTCATCTCCAGACCTACATAGTTTTTACTAGAGTGGTTACATAGATAACTATAAGTCAAAAACAATCTGAGTTCCTGACATACAATGTCATCCATTTAGTTCAGATAACCTCAACTACATAACATTATATTAGAATCACTAAGTAGAGTAATTAGATAAGAAAAATGTGATCACAAATTACCATGTGTTAGAGAGTTTGGGTCTTACTCAATTAACTTACTTTTAATTGTTTTTCTATAAAGATAGAAATCGGTGAGCTAGAGAAGATACCAGAGTGCACATGCTGAAGCAAAATCATAAATGAATAATAAACTTGGTGCATACACACCAACATATCAACAACTAACATGTAGCATATTCAAAATGAATTATAACAACTAAAATTTAAAATTTAAAATGATAAATTTTATATATCTATAGTCGTGTACACTAACTAGGACCTTTACAAAGTAGTACAACTATACAACTAGTCACAAGTCTTCTTTTTCTTCATGCTAGCTTGGAACATAAGATAATTAAAATAGTATAAAAATTCAGTACATGTGTGCTGCATAAAAGACATAAATGCTAGAAAATAAAGCATAATTGTACATTATTACAAAATAAAATGAAGCATGTTGGCTCGGAGGATGAGGAAGACTTGTGCACATGAAGTTTGCTCCTGAAGTAGAATTAGCAGACGTATACCTCATTGTAGAAAAAATCATGGTGGAGAGTTGGACTAGGGTGATTATTGAGACGGATTGCTAGAAGGCAACAAAGATGATTGCAGAAGATGATAGCCCCAAGACATGCCTATTGGGTGACGAAGATCAAAATCTCCTTAAAATAAAGTACCATCTTGCAATTTAAATGCAGAGAGGGGAATGAGATTGCAGATAAGCTAGACAAAATACATCTAAGGGGACAAAGAGAATTCTAGTTCTATGCAGAAACACTTGGCAAATTGTTGAAGGATGTAAATGAATAACTTGAGTTGTAACACTTTCCCAGTAAAAAAATGAAGCATGATTTTGAACATAAAATGATGTCATATGTAATTTAAAAATAATTATTTTTACTAATAAAGTGTAAATCAAAGGCCTATAAAAGGGTACTTAATGATTAAATTTTGTTTTCAACTTTTCAGTATAACAACAAGAGAGACAAAGAAGTAAAACCCCAAAATTTTTCAAGTTAAACTGACCTTCCTAGTGACCTAGGGAATATGAGGAAATTTCAATGGAAACTTATCCACTATGATGGGATCAATTCCATTGTTTGCACTATTTCTAGTATTATATTTGTGAATTATGTTTCCACAAGATAAACCTCTCCAAATTGAGTATTGTTCCCAAATGCTCATTGTCATGTGTGCTAAACACTCTAAACACATATAAAACAAAGATAACTTTAAATTTAGTACCTACATGTAATTTTGGTGTAAATGAAAAGATTAATTATCTCCATGCCCTATTCTTAGTATGCTTTTGTTAATCTAGATAATGATGTTGATAGGGTTTCTTGGTCATATAAAATTCTACTACTAAGTATCAAGCAACATCATAGAAGGTTTTCATAATCAATTTTACTATGGTTTATACTTATTAGAAAAATAATGAAAATGTTTTTGTCTAGTTCCTCTCGTTCATGATATAATCTTTTAGGCTTGTTCCTCTCATTCATGATATAATATTTCTTGCAGTCCTCTGGTAAGGAAATGAAAATTTCTATGTATAATCTTTTTGACTAGTTTGTCTCATTCATGATATAATCTTTCTCACGGTCCTCTGATAAGGAAATGAAGATATCTATATTAATTACATTTATGAGTGCATCCATATTAATTGTAACACTGTTATTGATAGACATTTCTCATTTCTATATATCCTTCTCTTTTTCTTCACTTATCTCTCTATGTCTTTATGAGATCCAAATTTGGATTGGGCCTCCTCAATCAACTAAATAACCGGCTTGCCTAACTCAACGTGTATTAGGCTCGTGTAACTTATACGTTAAGCAAGGAGACAACTTATTCCAATATTTTATATATGAGACAATACTCATGGAAATACAAACCCAAATATATCGATTCATATCATATATACATGTATAAATATAATCTAATACAAACTCTTTGTCTTTTCAAGAAATACGTGTGTGTACTTTCAAAAACACATATGTATATAATATATGATTGGTTTTTCATTAAAAGAAATGGATATGTAGATAAAGGATGGATGTTATGTACATTTTCCAAAATATTAAAGTTGGGTGAAAAAATATTCATTCTTAGGGAAAATGTGGGAGACCATTTTATATTGTGTTGTCTCATAGGATGACATGTGGTCAAACTAACAAAAACCATTGACTTGAACTAACATTTATTTCTTACCACCACCGCTTAGGAAAACATATCATGAGTAGACCAATGAAATGTGTGGGTTGGCTTGAGCTTGATTTTGTTTATTTCATACACATATCTCTCAAGTGTGGTTTTGAAAGATGAAACTTTTAATGTGTTGCCAAAGTACTCAACCAATCTGAAAGCAACATCCTATTGGTCATGGATTGGCCTATGGGTGTCATAGAACTTTACAAGATGAACCTAACAGGTTATCCGGTGATGGATCAACCCATACGTATCCAATAATTGTAATATATGATATATTTGGAATAAAGTCATGCATAACCATCAACATGTATACTACTTATTATAAAACAAATAGAAAGTCTTGATGCAGATATTTTGACTTAAACAAAAATATAAAAAGTAGGACATAATCACTTTTAGAGTGTAAAATAAAATGTTACATTGTATTGACTAACTAAAATAAACCATATGATAGCAGCATATTATTGCTAATGTTAAGGTGAATTAACATAGTGACATCATATGTATTGTGTCAGTATATGATTGATATTATGTAAAAAATGTGATAAAATAATGTTTTATTTTTATGTTATGGCTCACACATGGATGTGAATAGGTCACACTACAAGAGCTCATAAGTGGGTTGGATCACCCCTCTATCAAGTTTGATGTTAAACTGGTGATCATATCTCCTACCTCAATCTAGATTGCATGGGTCAATGTGCAATACTTATGGGTAAGTGACCAAATTTAATAGGTATAGTAGGGCACCAACCATGCCTATTTTCTTATTTACATGCACAAAATATGCAGTTTTTGGGAACAAGTCGCCCAAACATATTACTTGGTGGCCTTCTATAACCATTGTGGATGTAGGTTTGGAAAAGCAGCATGGCAAGTTCCACTGGAGCCTTCTTGAGTGATGAAAACTATCTAACATTCATCATGAGTTTTTGAGGTGATGGAAGGGGTAGCCCCATGTGATTGGACTATCTTTTCTTGTCTTAGACTTTCTTGCACCAATGAATATCCTATCAACATCAAGTAAAGTCTGCTCTATGGACAGGGGATAGAAAGGTCTTCCTAAGGTTATGTTAATGCCTATAGGAATTACGTTCCTAGTATAGTCTAGTCCCAGTGACCTTTATTCATGGAACCAATAGAGGATGATCTACTATTTAAATTTGTGTTCTTCTTCTATTGTATTGTTTTCTTAATATAGTGTATCATATTTGATGCCTCTTCTTTCCACTATTGGCTATGTAGTTATGTTTGACCGTGTAACCAAATTTTGTTGTAGGATAGTAGATTATACTTCTCATTTTGCTTATATATTATAGGTAATTAACCGTTGTCTATCATCACATATTGTCATTGATATTAAGAACATACCAACTGTTGGTTGTTAAATTATTACATATTTGGAGGATTGTGTATTTCCTTGGTTCATTAAAGCAGCATTGACTAGAGGTAAGATTCTTCTTCACATGTTAGTCAATACCATATTTATAATATTTGATATATGAGTTCTCCACATGCACAATGCTACTCAATGTATATTTATTTAATAATTATTGGTTATTTTAATTAGTTATCTTTTCTAGTGTTTATATGGAAAACGTGGTGTTGCAATTGCACTACTAGTTTCCATAAAAGATAGTGATTTGGAATAAGTCCCATGTTTTGGTTTGTTTCCAATCTATGTATATGTGATGTGAATGATTTGTCTAAGATACTATATGTTTGAATAGAAAAACAACATCGATCATCATTTATCCTTACTAAACTATTCCTTATGGTATTCTTTGACAACATATAACAATCCCCAAAACTCTGAATGCATAATATTCGTTAGTACCATATTTATAATATTTGATATATGAGTTACCCACATGCACAATGCTACTCAATGTATATTTATTTAATAATTATTGGTTATTTTAGTTAGTTGTCTTTTCTAATGTTTATATGTCAAACGTGGTGTTGCTATTGCACTACTAGTTTCCATAAAAGATAGTGATTTGGAATAAGTCCCATGTTTTGGTTTGTTTTCAATCTATGTATATGTGATCTGAATGACTTGCCTAAGATACTATATGTTTGAATAGAAAAATAGTATCGATCATCATTTATCCTTACTAAACTATTCCTTGTGGTTTTCTTTGACAACATATAACAATCCCTAAAACTCCAAATAGAAAGCAAGGATGAGTTTCCACTTAAATCATAAAAACATAGAAAATAAGCCCACCATATTTTCAAACTCACAGCCATTCATAATATAAGTATCCAAGATGAAGTTTGAAACAAAACTTCTTTTGTACACCTAGATCATGTATTGAGACCTTAGAAACATGGAGTTGAAATCCAGACTTAGATACGTATTTAAACAAGAAATTAGATGGATG
This sequence comes from Alisma plantago-aquatica, assembly GCA_963693085.1. NCBI lineage: Eukaryota > Viridiplantae > Streptophyta > Magnoliopsida > Alismatales > Alismataceae > Alisma > Alisma plantago-aquatica. Next base: position 1,036,548,642 of record OY856412.1, read on the forward strand.
ACATGCATATCATAATCAAGTGGTAGAAGTCATTATGAAGTACTAATCTAGAGATGGTTTTTTGTGAATCAAGTAGGAATATGTTTATATGTTTTTGTATTCCTTTCTTCCCTCATTAGGTTCCATCCTCATATCTCTCTTCTTATATATTATTTATAGTTGAGAGAGAGTCACATTTTCATTTATTGTACTGTATTTTTTTTCTCCAACATAGTTTCTAGTACATTTTGAACCAAAAAAAGTCATCTTTCATTTCAATATATGCTATGAATTCAATAATATTTGAAATCATACGAGAAATTAATTTTGATTTGAGAGACTTATCAAATTACACATTTTGTAGCTATATCTTAATTGTAAAAAATATCACTATAGCAGTTTAGGTTTTTTGGGGCTCAATGCTAATTGAGACATATTGCGATGTTTTGATGACCCATAATTGTTGATTACTTAATTATAGTTCTTTTCATGTGTTACTTTTTGAAAATGTAGGAATAAAAAAGATAATACCAATTTGTGTAATTCATATCATTATGGTTATATAAAATTTCAAATGAGAACAATATATATTTAACAAAGTATGTTACCATGTACATTATTTATTAACTGATGATTAACTCAAAGCTTAATTCATTGGAAATATATCTTTTAATCTTAAAATTAGGATAATATGGTACAAAAACCACAAAATTCTTAATTTTTTTATTAATGAAAATTGTTAAAAGATGCTAATATATACAAGTTGATATGAAAATAAATTATTCACCGTTGAGAATAGGTATAACAACAATCACAAGGTAAGTATGAACTTTGAAGATGCATGTAAATAATATTTGTAAGTGTTTGTGTGCAAGTATAAATCTATGTAGTGGTGTTATTACATTCATTGTATATAAAGTATTCGAACATAACTTTTCATTGAACATCATATATATGTAGTCATTTATTCATGGGAAATATTGTTCATCCTCAATTTTTCTTTGTTTAAGTTTGGTGTCTATATGTTATCGATCCATTACATTCACCATAGATTTGAAAATTGAGGTCCAATGACACCGATGGGTATATCGACGTATATACATTAAGTAAGAGATGTTGAAACCAATTACCATCAAAGAATTTTGAATAATGGAGGTATGGAAATTTTGATATGTTTAAACATGCATTCTCTGGATACTCAGTGTTTTGATTTTTTTATTGATCTGATTGTTTTTAATTATAGGTGGAGTGGGCATGGTGTTAAATATATTCTATTTGTGTTTTCATCCAGAATGGTCAAACTATTTTATTAAGGGATTTCTAAAAGTATTAAGTTAACATTTATTTTTTCCAAGTAAGTTGAGTTTATCTTTTACCATCTCTAAGCACATGGTTAACGCTCCATCTCTACCAGCCTGGGGTTGGTGTTTCATCTTTGCATGAAAGGGTGATGCCTCTAATCTATAATCAAATGATAGTATCTTTTTCTTGAAACTATTAGTAAAACCCTTCTCAATGAACAACAACGCCACATGTCCACACACCATGATCGACATTGTTCCCCCCTCATTAGAGACAAAATTTCTCCAGGGGAACATATGTCTTTTTATTTTGTACAATTTTCGACACCCTCTTCTCCATGCACAAATTGGTTGTACTTTTATTATACATGACTTTCATAGTCCATTAATACAATCCATTGTATTCATACTTGTGTCTATCATGCTTCCTAGATACTAGTTAGTATATGTCCCAAACATAAGTTTTGTAATGCTCCCAAAATCCACATTACTTAAACCCAGGTTATCTGACTCCTGGAGACTATTGTGAAATGATGTTGCCACCTTTTACATGATTTTTTTTGTCTCCATCATCATTAATGAAATGGTTACCAAAACTCTCGTCTATAGTATTCCCTTGTGTAGCATCCTAAAGTTATTTGCATGTTTCTAGTTTCATTCTTTCATCTCAAGTTCCATTAGTGTTCCATTATATAAAATTTTGTTGAAATTGGTAAAATTTTGCCAAACATTTTGATGCCAACAACCATATGGTGTAGAATTGAACACACATGGATTTATGTAGGAAATTCTTCTAGAAAACAAATTAAATTTGATGATTTCTTTTATGTTTTTAAGAAATTATGTTAAATTTTATAAAATAAGCCCTATTTCACTACTTCTAAAAAATGCAATAGAAACATATATTATATTTTGATAAGCAAGCCCCAACTTAAGGTTCTACTCCCCCAAGATATGGACATTGATCTTATTTCATCAAAATATTATTATTACTAGATATCCCATAGTACATTGGGGTGTCCTTTCATTTCTTGATTGTCCATTTCTTACCCCCATGCCCTTCAAATGCGGGTGCAGTCCTATCTCATCAAAGTTCAAGCTTGTTCCATCCCACCTTGTAATATGGCTTTCCAACTAGATTCACAATCCCCAAAATCTTCCTCCTCTCCTTCCCCTCGTTCATGTGGATTGCCTCGATAATGACCACTAGGATCCTAGGACTTGGGTATTTTTCCAAATCAATATGTCATCGCATCAGTCCACTCCTCATGGTGAGGTAAAGATATAGGAGTTGTAGAAGACTTAGTAGACACATGAGTAGGATTCTCTAAAAAATACACTTTCAATATCTTTTGCCTCTACATTATGTAGCCACCTGGAATCAAGTGGTGGTTGTGCACATTTTTTACATGCCTCCATTAGCGGCGTGTAAAGCCTGGTTTATACAAACTAAATATTAAACATATATTACATTGAAATCATAATATTTACAAATAAAGGAGGCTTAATACCTTGAATTTGTTTGCTTGTCTTGAAGCAACAAGTGTGTACTACACCTTCAGGTCAAGATATACCCATTTCTCAGTGGTGCACTTCTTCTTCTTATTACTGATTGTGTATTATCTAGTCAAACTTGTCCTATAATTCCTTAATAACCTACCATAGTGTTGCAACACCATTTTGTGATGTAGTTTTTAATCAAGATAAAGATGCTCTACAAGATTTCATATACTTAGGAATATTTATAAAAATTTGAATTGTGAATTTCTTTAAAAAGCATAATATATCACACATAAGTCCTTCCAGATGTACTCTTTCTTGGAAGAATCAACTATATGCCAAGATTCTATTGTTAAATCTACTTTGTTGCGAGTAAGAACCCCTAGATATTTTATAGAAGTATGGTGACTCTTCCCAATAGGATTTCCTACATCATCAAAGTCAATAGACAACTTCTGTCATTTATCCCTTTGTGCTACCAAATTGTTCATCAAGGTGATGTCTCTTCTACGTGCACAATCATGTTGTTCCTCTACAAAGCCTACAAGATCCTTAGGGTCTAAATCCTCAGGATGCTCACCCTAAAATTTTCAAGAAATACATATAGGTGATATAGAATGTAAAATGCATATCTATATAGTAGATGTGATAGAGAATATAAAAAGTACAACTATGTAATAAATACAACTTATAACGTAATGGTGCTCATCCTCACAATGCATGTCGTCCTGGTGCTCATCTCACAGTCAGACGCCATCCAAAAATAGTCAAAGAATGACATATTAGTGATAAAGAATGTAATATGTACATGTCTCATTTGAAACATATATAATTGTAATAAAGAATCTAAATTGTACATGTTGCATATGAAACATGTATAATTGTGATTAAATAAATTAAAATGTACATCTAGTATTTAAAAAATAAAATGTATGCCTCTAGGATTGGTTGGATCTTTGATCAATTAATATTCCAACTATGTGATGTCCACATAAATATAAGTCAGTGTTAGATTAAACAATTGGAGTTTGAAAGACAACTGAGAATGGACTGAAGTCATCATACTTGTCATAGTACTCTTGTTCATCTATAGATATTCAATGAACTATATTTTCCCAGGAAGGATTAAATACCATTTTTCATTTGTAGGATCATTAATGTAGAATAATTGCTTTGCATATGATGGCAATATGAATGGTTCACCCTTCTCTTCAAACTTTTTCAAAATTGACAAATGTCAAATCCAATTCATCCACTACAACTCCTTTGGTGTTATCAACCCAATTACACCTAAAGACAAAAACTATAAAATCTATGTAGTCAAACTCCCATATTTAATCCATGACACCGAAATATGACATTTTATCTTTGTGTGGACTCTTATCCTTCATACTAGAAAAATACAAAGAAGACACTTGAAGGGTGACCCCATTGTTTTGGATGACACTCTTATCATTTTGAGATTTTATGTAATATACAAGTCCATTTATGTCAAACCCTTCATAAGACATAACAGTTTTTTGGCTTAAAAACAAGCACTTTGATATCCTCAACAACATTATTGGTGTTTTAGATAGTTGACGAAATACTTTATCTTCAAACCACCTAATAAATGTCATATTATGCTCTCTAGAAATCCACATTGTGTTAGGTAGAGGATATTTTGTCTTAATAAAATTGCTATGTTCCACGATATAAATATCAATTTTATCTATGTTGTGTAAAATAGACAAGTATGCTTGTCACAACTCGTGACTAATTACTTTCACTCGTGCTCCTAAAGTCCCTTTGCCAGAATATGGATGAATATTTATTTGTTGGTAGGAGATTCATTACAATTCAAAAGTCATTGAAAAATTCCATAACCTCCCTAGCCTCATAACCCTTAATATTACTCCCTTCAGGTAGATAATGGTTTCAAACTCATCTCTAAAAACACTTATATACTATATAAAAATATACATCCAATGTAAGAAAACCGGACCCAACATTTTCACTTCCATGGTCAAATGGACAATAAGATGTACCATGATATAAAATAATAAAGGAGGAAAATTCATCTCAAGTTGGCATAGGGTAATGACCACTTATCTTTATAACTTATCAAGATTATGAGGATCGGTAACTTTGTTCCATGGAGTTGGTGAAGAAGAAACAAAACCTCATGATTGCAAACCTTACATGCTTTGACATAATAGATCGTATAACCATAAACACTATTTGCTACATTGGTGTGTGAATGTCATGAGATATAAGACATGTCAACTTTAGATCCTTCATTGATACCATTTTAGGTATATTGGAAGAGTCTCCCATGTGATACCTTTAACACTAAGAAATCACTCGTAAAAAGTTCTCTTTTACTATCTAGACAATGTGTAACAAGCTAAAGGTAAACATGTTTTTTTTATCACAGCTAACTTATGTTGTTGATTATTTCCTTATACCCATTTCACAGAGGTGCATTATGGACGTGATGCCATCTTTAGTCTTACCTGATATATTCAACAAAGTACCGATGATGCTATCACAAACATTTTTCTCAACATGCATAACATCGATACAATGCCTAACTTCCAAATAACTTCAAAAAGAATGATCCCTTAATATTGACATCTTCTTGAATAAATATTTGTCACTTCTTATGAGAATAGCATGTTGTGATCTTTTACCAAACACAATGACAAAGTCCTTTGCTCTTCCATAAAAAATTGTCCTGATATAGGTTTAGAGGGGCACTCCATTCATCATTTGAACCATTTCGAAGTTTTGTACAACCTTTGGTAAGGATGCACTTTTTATAGAAACCTTTTATGACCAAGATATACAATCTTGATGCCATGTTGCATTGTATTGAATCAGGGTTCGCCTCACATATAGAGCATGCTTTGGATACTTTTATGTTGTATATGTATAAATCCCCATATGTTGGAAGTTCATTAATAGTGCAAAACAACATAGCATGAAAACAAAATGTCTCTCTACATGAAGCATCACATGTCATCAAACCTTATTCCAATAGTTTTTTTAATTCACCAATCAGAGGTTCAAAAAAATATCAACATCAATGCCATGTTGTTTGGGCCTGATATCAACAAGGACAACATGACATACTTATTTTTCATACACAACCAGGGAGGAAGATTGTATATAACAATCATAATAGGCCCAGTGCTATGTTGGCTGCTTAATATGTCATATGGATTCATTCCATTGATACAAAGCCTAAGTCTTAGATTCCTAACTTCTTCACAAAATTAGGGTACACTGAATCAATTTTCTTTCATTGTGGGGTATCAGACGTGTGTTAATGGATTCCATCATTGTTTTTTTTCCTGTATGCATGCCAAGATAAATTTTACACATCCATGGTATTGGCAAACAAACATTGAAATTATGTTATTATTATTAGATACCACATCACCTTGATAGGAGAGCCAATTTTGGGCTTACCTAAAGTCATCATTTTGCACCTTAACTCCCCACATTTTAGAAAACTTTTCAAATCAGTATAGTCCTTTTGAAATAACAACAATAATTCAGGCATGCATGTATCTTCTTAGCCACCATTCCATTGGGAAAAATATTTTACTTAATTCTTATGATGAGATTGGAAGCTCGTTGCCTTCATGAATAATTTATTTCAACAAAGACAACATAGATAGGAAGCTTTTGTCACTACATCTATTTCTAGTCATCGGAATATACAATCTCAACACATCACCCAACTCTGCAAACTTAGTACAACCTAAGTATGATGGTCTCTCACCATCATGCACAATATTTCAAATAAGGAAGGTGGATCAGTATGATTTACCATTTAACTATCTAGCATCACATCAACAATGTCTATAGGAATTGGTTTGTTCACATCTACAACATCGTCGACAATTTCTTCTTCAATACATTTACTGCTATCAACATCTACTGGTCTCATAGTAGGAACCTATCCATGCTAGTACCATTCTATATAGCCCTATACAATCATATTCCACATGACATGACTTTTGATTTCTTCAACAGTGTCAACCTTCAAGTTGTTACTACAATTCTTACATGGACAATAGACGCTATCTCTAGCTTGTTTCTTATTGTCCTCTGTAAATCTTAAAAATTGATCAAGACTAATAATAAACTCTAGAGTGGAGATATTTGAAATGGACATCCACGATCCATCCATTCTATGATCACGAAGAAAATGAGTATTGAATCAGTTACTTGGATATTAGGATCTAAAGATTAGGGTTTAGAGATTAGGGTTTATCATTTAGCATATAGAGTTTACAGTTTACATATTTAAGGATTGAGATTTACAAATTAGGGTTTAGGGTTTAGTATTGAATGTATACCACCTATATCATTCTTGAACACCTAATCTCACTAGTAAGTGAATAATGTCTATTCTATTTTCAAGAATATTTTGGCAACAATTACCAATATTTCTCTAAGTACATTGATGTAGATGGGAAAATTTCCACCCACATATGGACCTAGAGAACGAATGGGAAAGTGCTAAAAAAACATATTGGAAACCGAATACATCTTATAAATTTACATTCTAAACAAGATTAAGTGTTCAAGAACAGTCCCAAACTAGGACTATCCAAGATATACTCCCAGTGAGCAAATCTTAGATGGGTTATTGGCCTGACAAGATATATGTCTAAATTAGGATTTATAGTTTAGAATTTAGGTAAATATAAAAGTTCAGTATAAATAAAAATAATTTCGGTAATTCATATCAATTTAATTTAATTAATCTTAGATGTCATTAGTTATCCATACAACATTGAAACTGAACAATACACCAAATTATACAACCATTATACATCAACTCCAACTATACAAGTATGATTTCTCAAATTTTCAAATTAAAACCTTAATCGAAATTCATCATTCCATTGATATAGATTAAGGTATTAAAACCCTATTTACATTTCATCAAATTATATAAGTAGTTTTGCCAAAAAAAAGTGGCTAAAAATACACTTTGAAGAGCTAGCAACACTAGTGGCTCAAGCGGAGTGATGTCCACCACAGTAGGGTCCAAGCGGCGATGGCACGAGGGTAGTGGTGGCTCAACATTGGGCCCAAAAATAGTGGTGTTGGTTTCCAACATAGTAGGAAGCGATGGCGGCAATAGTGTGCATCACAATCCAATACAGTAGCACAAGCGACGACGGTGGTGTCCAACAGCAGTGGTGTGCATCACAGTTCAGCACATAAGCACAACGACGACGGTGGTGGTCAGGGAAGAAAATTTTCAGAGCAAGGAAGAAGGGCAAGATGAAATAGATAATGGAAGAAAGAGTGTTTTGTGGGTGCTATTAAGTAAGACTTACTCATCGATTTTTGTTGAAAATTGACAACAAAGACTTTGATCATTGGTTGTCATGAAAAATTGATGCCATAAGTCTACCTATATCGTCAGTTATACATTCGAAAACCGATGCCATATGTACTTATTCCTATTAAAAAAATCCAACCTTACTAAGACATGCATGTTCTATTGCTTGTGAAAAACTGATGATATAGGTCTATTTTTGTTGTCGGTTGCGCACCAAAAAATTGACAACTCATGTACTTAGCTCTAACAAAAAATGTCAATCTCGCTAAGACTTTAGATGTTGTTTTCCCACCAAGAAACCAACATCATGAGCCAATTTGGGGGAAATATTTTTGCGGGGTGCGTGCTGATAACTCTTTGTTGTCAATTCTTTTAGAAAATAATTGACAAATATATTACGATGTACTTGACCTACGACGTTGGTTTCTATTGTAAAAATTGATGAAGGAGTCTTTTTGGAGGAAAAAATTATTTCTCAAGGAGATATATGTTGTCAATTTCATAGAACTGATGCAATACACCTTAATCAAATATTTTCAATGAGAAATGAAATTTAATGGGCTATCTTAGACGTTGGTTTTTCACAAAGAAACCGCGTTATAGTAACAGTGACATCACTATTTTTCCTAGTTGGCAAGACTTGACCGATAGTGATGTTTGTGTTATACCAAATGATGTTATATGCATGTAGTGTTAGTTTTTTTTGTAAAAGTTGACATTAAGAAAAGTGACATCAGAGGTCAAAAATATACTAGTGACCTTTTCTGTAGGTAGGGTGGTCTTGATATTTTCATTCTCCATAAGACATAAGACATTCCCTATCTTCTTCTTATTGTGATAGTAATACATGAATAAGAGATCATTACAAGCAAATGCAGTTAGTAGAAGGCCAAGGTGCCAAATCTTATTGAATACTTCCTCAACTTCCTTAAAATTGCATGCCAACACACAATTTTCTAAGAGATTATTATAGTCAGCTATAGTTCAGAATTCTTTAGGGATTGTTTTGATGTAATATTTAGATTTACCAAGACCTTGCACTTTAGCACTCAAATCAACACAACAAGCATAATCCTTCTCCAGGAGATCCATACACTTCTTGGCTCCTTACCTAATATTCCAGTTGTAGAGCTTTTTGGTAGACATGTCATTTTCTATTTCTATTTCTATTTCACTCTCCAACTTGTTATGCTCTACAACATGACTGAATAATAATTTATCCATTTGGATATCATCTCTTCTTCAATAATTTTTTATTGAACTATTTTTTTTAATCACATACATTTTTGAAATCCAAGACTTTCCATTTTTTCTTTACTTTCTTGGTACCAAAGGTATGAGAGAATTTACATTGTCTAGGATGTCATTCATAGTTCAAAGAAATCAAACTTCCTACTTTATTGCTGATGACCAACAAAATAGTGCTTGGGAATTGAGATATAGAAGGAAATGAGACTGTATGAGAATCTCTTGTATATTATAGTCCTCTTAAAATTCCATAGTAGGCTTCTTAACTGTGAGAGGTTTTTCAATGTATTAAATGTAGGGTCAAATGTTTGTATGGAATGCACTTAATGGTATTTTGACACCATTCAATAAGAAGTGTCTCTTTTCATATGATATAATCAAATATGTAACAACACAAGTAATCTAACTTGAATTGATTGTAGAGGAGAACACTGATTGATCATATGAACCATCATGACATAATAGATTAGTTTTTCCAATCTTCCTTCACTGTAAGCATATATATGTAGAACTAGAAATCTTCTCACTATCATAACTGACAAAGCATGTAACACTTATTATGTGTGGGGTTACTGACATTGATATTGTGACTAATCTATTATTTTCTGATGGTGTATCTCTATAAGCATTTCAGTTCATTGATTGCACACAAGTAGTTTTTTATCAAAGTATCTAAGTCATTTGTCCATACATAAAGCGAAATAAGGAAAAGAAAATAGAAGTAAATTTGACTAAATTAAATATTGGTATAGATAACATTTCAATATATTTTCCACAATAGACAACTCTTGGAGTTGGCTACCCTCGACCTGATGCCACACGGTGCACCCAGAATGAAGACACCATGTGATGTGGCATCCTCATTCTAGGTATATCAAGTGGCAGGTCTAGAATGATGACATTGTGGCCAATGGCATCTTTATCCTAGGTGTGACATGCAACATAAGATTAGGTGCAGATGCATAGCCAAGAGAGCCATTGGAAATTTTATTATTTTGCAATGGTTGCTTTTACAACAGTTAGAAATTTCTCCTATAAATTCAACCCCCTCTACTCCTCTAAATTACACGTTCACTTTCTCTTGTTCTAATTCTTGCTCTTCTTTCCTATCTTCGTCATTGTGTGTTTGTCATTGCAAGCACATATATATTAATCTGAAGTCTTAAAGATCTTCATTTCTTTGTATTCTAAAGAGAAGGGGAGCATTTCCTTCTATTTGATCTGTCTTTAGGAGCTTTGATGTTATCTTATTGTTATTCAAGTTTCTCTTATCTTGTTTTTAGGGATATGTGTCTCTGCAAGAAAGTATGTCTTCTATCATTCATTAGTTTATATCATATTAATATATAATGTAACTTAAAAAAATTATAGATTCTAAACAACTGTATTTAATGGTTAATATTAAAAAAATCTAGAGCTTAAATCTGGAATCATGACATAGTACTTGTTAAATTAGGAAAATGGTCACTTTCCATCTTATTATGATGTTGCATTAAGGTCAATGCATATAAGATAAATGTAGGATGATACACACTTGTGGGTGTATAGAAGATCTTATGAAAAAGGTGTGAATCAAACATCTATGGAGATTGGTAGGGGAAAAGAGGGACCATGGAGGCGGCGACACAAGGGGTCAAGGCCACGATGAGGAATAAATCCGAAGCATTCTAGGAGGTGATGATGGGGTGCTCTAATGTTGAGGGGGGATAAAGGAAGGAACATGACAAGAATATAGATAGTAGTGGAACTCAAAAGGGTGGCGGTGTTAGGGTTTCCATCCCTCATGTCAGAACGGAATTCCATTTTTTTGAGATGTGGGGAAATCCTTGATATGGGGGAAGAGTTTATGAAGGGGGGAGAGCAAATGTTGCAGGATGATTCCACCAAAGGAACCCTTACAACTATAATTTTGAAGACATCGATTTGCAAGGGATGAGTAAACAATCCCATTGTATTATTGTGGGAGGATCTGAATATCAGAGAGGCGCACAAGAGGAGATGGAGTGTTACGACCCATATCAGGGTTAGTCAATAAATACCTCGAATTACATGAAACACCTCAATTAGTGTTGAATATCAAATTAAACATCATGGTTAATTAAGCCACGTCATGAATCAATAGTTGAGCTAACCTAAGTGCTCATGTGATGATTAGTGCATAATCAAGATGATTAATTTGAGTAAAGTAATAATTAGATGTAATGGAATTTTGAATCAGTAAAACAGTGTGATTAGCATGTTTTTATGACTTGAGTTTGTAGTGGACACTTTTCTTGAAAGTATGCAAAAGAAATCACCTAATTTGGACCTTCGAGGCAAGAGTTGTGACATTTTCATGTTCCTTTGGACTTGGATGCAATTTATCCAGAATTTGTTTTTGATTAAGTGGGTCGGTTGCTTTTCTTTCCTTTATCATCATTTTCCCGATCAATAGAACATGATTTAGCCACAGAGCGGCGCCCATAGCTGCTGCTCGACCGAGCAGCTTAGGGGGAAACTCTTGGGGGAGATTCAGGCGCCTTGAGCCCGATCCATGGCGCCCTTCTACCTTCTCCACCTTCTTTCCCTCCATCCTTTCCTCCTTCTTCGCACAAAGCCACAGCCACCAACCTGAAGGGTGGCGCCCCATCAAGAAGCAGCAACATGGCAGCCACAACAACGACCTAGGCGATTCAATCGGCAAATCGACCTCCACCTCTTCCTCCTCTACCTTCCCTTCTCCTTCTTCTCTTCCTCCCCTACCCGCCTAGCCACTTGCAGCATTGCTGCTTGGCTTGGGCGGCCATCCTGCAGCTAGCGAGCTGCTGCGGCAGCATGAAGGGGCCCGTTTTGGGCGTGCCAAACACCAGGGGAGGTGCCCTTGATGCTGGCCGTGAGGTCCAAGCAAAGATTCGCCGTTCCTAGTCAAGTATCAGCCACCAATCGAACTCCTTCCGTCAACCTACACTTGTACGTGTGGATGCTGTGTGCAACAGAACTGTAAAAAAAAATATTCCAAGGTAGTTCTGACTTCGGCTTATAGTCTTGATTAGGAATTCGTAGTCTTACTTAAGACTTAGCTTTTGATCGAGCTATTCTTAGATTTTCTTTTGGGTTAAGATGCTAGTTACTGTTTTATTGCAGGGTCAGCGTTTTGATCGGCCGAATTTGGTGTGATTCGGCCGAGTTTCCTTTATAAGGAAATCAAACAGGGTTTTGATCGGCCGAGATTGCGGGCTGGTCGGCCGAGTTTTCGGCCAATCGACTGAGTTCCCAGATTGGTCGGCCGAGTTTCAGTACTGTGAGTAGTAGTTCATTCAGAAATCATTATTTAACTCAATTTAAATGCTTAATTACTTCTGTATCAGTTAGTATAACTTTTAAACAGTGTAGTACATACAATAGAGTATGTTAGATTCATTAGAACTTGAAATACTTGATATGCTTAATGAAAATGATGAAATTTCCTGTATTATAGTTGCAATGTATTTGCTGATTTAAAAGTAGATGTTTAGCATTGAAACTGGATAAATGATACTGAATCATGTTTAAGGATGACAAAGGATATACATGTGTTTCAAGTGAATATTCAGAATGTGCATTATGCATGAAATGTGATATTCCTATTTATATGGTTATATGTTAATCAGTTAATAGACTTAGGTGCCCTAACACCGTAGAACCCCTTTGACAGATCTGCTTCTTAGGGGTGAAACTCGTGTTGCAACATTATCCGTGCTTGTGTCATGGAGACGCGAGGATAGAGAGGCAGTGTCCAACAACAACGCGTGCTTGTGTCACGGTGGCACTGGAGAAAAATGGGGGTTATTGCAACATTATCCGTGCTTGTGTCATGGAGGTAACCCCGTGAGACTCTCTGCCTGTGTACTCAGGTTAGAGGAGGAGTCTAGAGCACTCAGAGTAGTGCCTTGAGGCCGTAGAGCCTATGAGTCAGGCCGGAGAGCCTGGGGTCCTGTGGCAGAGCAGGGCTGGCGTCAGACTTAGCATTTCCCGGGTGTGTCGCTAAGTCTTGTACGGTGGGATCGTAGTTCGCTACAGATCTTTATATGCAGGGTACACTGCATATGATTAGGGCATAACAATAATATAAATATGTAATCATATAGGATCACAGTAAATTAATATATTTGAACTTTTGTGCCAATTCTATATATATCTGTTTATTTATTCAAATTATCTGTTGTTGCATAGAAATGTGATTATTATCTGCAAATCTGCTATGTCATTAGAACTGCCCTGCTTGTACTGTATTTATGTTTATTTCAATTTTATAAACCTGATGAGTTGTTTAGTGGTAGCTAAATGAAATGCTATTCACTGAGCGAGTAGACTCATACCTCTACTCAAAACATTTTCAGGTCATCATCAGCAGCAGGAAATCTGAAGGATCCTTTCATCCTAACGCTTAATCTGTAGAAGGTATACATAGTTAGTAGTTAGAGGTCTCTTAGTCCTTTCCCCTCGATCTTTGGGACATGGTGTGGGTGAGAGAGAATGTGTATAAAGATGTAAAATAACTTTCATGCTTTATTTTATGTTGATCAATGTAATATGCTGTAGACTCTGTTTATATTGCTAGTCAGTTTAATAAAAATGCTTCCGCAGTTTGTTTAGATTTAGTTTACAACATAAATCAGATTATTTTTTTAATGTTTTTAAAATGTTTTAAAATCTCAAAGTGGGTTGGCTTGTGTGTAATCCCTCCTTCGCGCCCTAATCTCATGATTAGTGGGTAATGCGAGATCGGGGTGTGACATCTTGGTATCAGAGCAGAGGTTGAGTATATAAATACTCTAAGTCAAGGTCAGGGGATGATAAGAGACCAATAGGATTAAGGTTTAAGAGTTTTTCTTCTGTCTGTAATTTTCTAATAGGATGTGTTCTGTTATACTATTATATATGGCAGGAAAAGGATGTGGTCACGAGAACCAAGTAAAGAGTTTAAGTTGAGTCGTTAAGAATCATTAAGGTCAAAAGATAAAGTTATAAGTGAGACGAATAATAAATGATCAGTTTTAGCTCTGGAAGGTCTGAGTGTTTAGATACCCTGGCCAGGTGTCTGAATACTTAGATTGACCAGTATCAAGCTACTCTGTCTATTCTTCTCTGGATGCCCTGGCCAGGTATGCAGAGGAAGGATGGGCTAGAGAGAAACCCTAGAAATCTTAGGGTTATGAGATAAGAAATTAATGTAGAAATAAGAGATTACATATAAGATGCGATTCAACTCTTGTCTATTATTGCTTATTTGATTTAAAGATCACTAGAAATGCTTTTATATGCATAAAATTAGAATTTTCAGTTTGTAAAGCAAATAAGATTCTTTTATATTGTTGTGTCATGAAGTGAATTGTTTAGTGTTTGTTTTCTTTGTATTAATGTAGACCCGAAATTATGTTTAAATGAGTTTTCCCTAAGTGGATATTCTTTCCACATGTTTAAGATTAATAGGGGTTGATTAATCTCAAGTAGCTCTTGGCTTCAGGACTACAGGTTCGGCCTGGTCCGGCTGGCAGGATGCGTTACTGGGATCTAATGACTCCTATTAACAGTAAAATAAGAATAGACTCTGGATGATTAATACCCGTAACATAGTGAGAATGTATATACACTAGGATGTTTTAACTATGATAATAAGTCTAAACGTTCTTTTGTGTTGAGATTTAGGGTTTGAGAAGCATAGACCCTAATCGGCCCAAAATAGGGTTTTGATGATACATAAAAACAAAATTTGATAAGTAAAGTGTCTCAGTAAATGATTTTTGGTATTTTATGTGTAACTATGATTTAGCTCAAATTTGGATATGATTTGAATTTATAAAATGTAAACAACATTGGAAAATATCAGAATTTTTGAAGAAGGTTCTGACCTGTTTATCGGCCGAGTTTCAAACTCGACCGATCACATTTTCAGAATGATATAACAGTGTTGTAATTGAATTTTATCTTTTCATTGGTATATCCAATTGATCTCATATTTTAACTGTACTTGAAAAACACAATTTTAGACACTCTACTAAATTGGCGTAATTTTTGGATGACTTTTGATCTCTACAGTGAGGGTGTCGGCCGAGTTTGCAACTCGACCGAACCTGCTGCAGACTGCAATATAACAGTTCACTGTTTGATTTTTATTTATTTATTGGTAACTAGAAATGATCTCAAATGTTTACTGGATATCTGAAACTTCATTAGGTATAACATATAAAATTTCCAGAATTTTTAGAGCTTCTTTTAGCTATTTAATAAACGAATGACAGAAACTATTGTGAAAACTGAATTTTCAGCCAATATAATTAAAGTTGAGTGTTGGGTTAATATGCTATTGACCCAAGCAGCTCAAATTGATCTATATGATCGACCACACACACACACACAATAATGCTATGTTGCTGATAAGGACCAAACCCTAGAATGATTAGAGTTGTAGTAGTTCAAGGGATATCACTAGTGATTTAACCTTGAATACTAGTATCTATGTAAAATAAGACCTTGAGATTTGATCTATGTAAAGTAAGTGGGTAGTGATAGTAATCTAGGGTTTTAAGGTAGTTAATCTGAACGGTACACGAACAACATGAAATGACTTAGAGAAAAGAGTAAAACATAAAACTTGATATGTAACAATAAGAAAGTAGCATAGAATGTGGAGTATTATCTGATATATGATCTAAAGATAGCTGATGTAGTTCATGTTTTTAAGACATGGCGTCACTATCTTTATGATGTGACAATAAATTATCACCCTGGTAAAGAGAATGTGGTGGCTGATGCTTTCAGCAGGAAGTCAAGTTCAACAGTTAATGCATTCTCTATGACAGGTTTCAATAGAGACCTGTTAGTAGAAATGTGGAAGCTGAACTTAGGCTTAGGGGTGACAACACAGAGTGATTTGATTGTACAGATGTAAGTTAAGCCTACTTCTTATGATTAGATCAAGAAACTACCATAGGGTGACAGTGAGTTAAACCAGACCATGCATGACATGATAGGAGGAAAAGAGACCAGAGTTTAAGTTTTTAGATGATGATGTGTTGCATCAACATGACATGTTGTGTGTACCTTGAGATAGTGTTTTGAAAGAAAAGATTCTTATGGAAGTGCATGTATTGATGTATGCTATGCTTTCAGGAAACACTAAAATATATATATATATATGAATCTCAGGAGTTGTATTGGTGACCTGGTGTGAAAAGGATGTAGCTGAGTATGTGGTTAAAAGTAGTGTGTACCAGTAGGTTAAGGCTGAACCCTAGAAATCTACAGCTACCTTGTAATCTTTTTCTATGCCTGAATAGAAATGGGAACGTATCACAATGGATTTTGTGATAGGGTTGCCCAAGACACCTAGAGGTTATGACTCGATATGAATGATTGTGGATAGACTAATTTACTCTGCTCGCTTTCTTCATATTAAGTCAACCTTTGATGTCTCGAAACTTGACTATGATATACATGGATGAAATAGTTAGGTTGCCTGGTAATCCAGTTTCAATCATATCATATTGAGATCCTAATTTCACATCTAGGTTGTGGAAAGAGTTGCATCGTGCTTCGGGCACAAAGTTAAGATTCAGTACAACCTTTTCATCTGCAGACGGATGGTCAGTCTGAGAGGACCATTCAGACTCTTAAGGACATGCTGAGAGCATGTGTTTTGCTTTTCAGTGGAAGTAGGGATGAACATTTAAGTCTTATAGAGTTTTCTTAGTGTGAGTGTTGAGTTTAGAAATACACAAACGATGATGGTACGGTTTGGGTATAAACCCAGACAATACAGATTTAGTAAACCATTAGATGCATGATTTCAAGATAGTAAGATAGCACTAAAATATGCAAATAAACCTAGTTGCATGCTTCCTGTTATGTTAATGTGTATGACTTAAAATTTACATGAATTGACACGTTTCTCTGAGATATTATTATAAATTCTCAAGTACTATTAAATATTTGTGTTATGATACGTAAATAACTCTTAATTGAGTTATATGATGCATAAACCAGGATTTGGGTTAATATGCACGTTCTTCGAGAAATTTCAGATAATTGAAAAATAGTACAGATGGTTTCTTATAGGTGAAGTAAATTACTCTTATTGGTGTAATAAGATGTTCAATTACATGAATTCAGTATGTATGTGCCAAAATTTATTTGAGTTTGGGATATTTATGAATTTTAAATCTGCCTGCATGCATGATATAAAGATTACTCAGTAATTACAATGATTTTGAATATACTGCTCTGCCAGTTCTAGAATGATACCGTATTGTGATTTGAATTGCAATCAAACAGATGAGATAACGGAAACCCTAAGAATAGGGTGTTGCCATGTGACAAGTGAATGAGATAACCCTAAGAATAGGGTGTTGGCATGTGATGAATGAATAAGGAAGATGAAACCCTAAGGATAGGGTGTACGATGAATCAAGTATTTTGATATCAATTCTCAGTATGAGATGTAGTGATGTTTAACAGTTAATTGCATGATTTTATTTTAGTACCAGATTGACATGCATTCTGTTTATTTAAAAATTTTTAGTTTGTCTGCATGTATAGTATAATAATTTCTCGGTAATTACCATAAATTGAGATACTGTTATAACAGTTCTACAAAGACAATGTTTTGTGGTTTGATCTGGAATCAGATCAGATGTGTTCTAGGTTGAGGGACCAATACAGATGGTTGATCAGAGGATAAAGAAAACTCAAGAATCGTGAGATACCTTTAGAGAAGGTTTTGTGGAGAAACTACAACCTAGAGGGAGCCACATGGGAGTTTTGGGATAGATGTGCGTAACAAGTTTCCTTTTCTCTTTTAGGAATTTCGAGACGAAATTCTTATAAGGGAGGGAGATTGTTACGACCCATATCAGGGTTAGTCAATAAATACCTCGAATTACGTGAAACACCTCAATTAGTGTTGGATATCAAATTAAACATCAAGGTTAATTAAGCCACGTCATGAATCAATAGTTGAGCTAACCTAAGTGCTCATGTGATGATTAGTGCATAAATAAGATGATTAATTTGAGTAAAGTAATAATTAGATGTAAGTGGAATTTTGAATCAGTAAAACAATGTGATTAGCATGTTTTTATGACTTGAGTTTGTAGTGGACATTTTTCTTGAAAGTATGCAAAAGAAATCACCTAATTTGGACCTTCGAGGCAAGAGTTGTCACATTTTCATGTTCCTTTGGACTTGGATGCAATTTTTCCAGAATTTGTTTTTGATTAAGTGGGTCGGTTGCTTTTCTTTCCTTTATCATCGTTTTCCCGATCAATAGAACATGATTTAGCCACAGAGCGGCGCCCATAGCTGCTGCTCGACTGAGCAGCTTAGGGGGAAACTCTTGGGGGCGATTCAGGCGCCTTGAGCCCGATCCATGGCGCCCTTCTACCTTCTCCACCTTCTTTCCCTCCATCCTTTCCTCCTTCTTCGCACAAAGCCACAGCCACCAACCTGGTGGGTGGCGCCCCATCAAGAAGTAGCAACATGGAAGCCACAACAATGACCTAGGCGATTCAATCGGCAAATCGACCTCCGCCTCTTCCTCCTATACCTTCCCTTCTCCTTCTTCTCTTCATCCCCTACCTACCTAGCCACTTGCAGCATTGCTTCTTGTCTTGGGCGGCCATCCTGCAACTAGCGAGCTACTGCGGCAGCATGCAGGGGCCCATTTTGGGTGTGCCAAACACCAAGGGAGGTGCCCTTGAGGCTGGCCGTGAGGTCCAAGCAAAGATTCGTCGTTCCTAGTCAAGTATCAGCCACCAATCGAACTCCTTATGTCAACCTACACTTGTACGTGTGGATGCTGTGTGCAACAGAACTGTAAAAAAAAATATTCCAAGGTAGTTCTGACTTCGGCTTATAGTCTTGATTAGGAATTCATAGTCTTAGCTTAAGACTTAGCTTTTGATCGAGCAATTCTTAGATTTTCTTTTGGGTTAAGATGCTAGTTACTATTTTATTGCAGGGTCAGCATTTTGATCGGCTGAATTTGGTGTGATTCGGCTGAGTTTTCTTTATAAGGAAATCGAACAGGGTTTTGATCGGCCGAGATTGCGGGCTGGTCGGCCGAGTTTCCGGCCAATTGACCGAGTTCCCAGATTGGTCGGCCGAGTTTCAGTACTGTGAGTAGTAGTTCATTCAGAAATCATTATTTAACTCAATTTAAATGCTTAATTACTTCTGTATCAGTTAGTATAACTTTTAAACAGTGTAGTACATACAATAGAGTATGTTAGATTCATTGGAACTTGAAATACTTGATATGCTTAATGAAAATGATGAAATTTCCTGTATTATAGTTGCAATGTATTTGCTGATTTAAAAGTAGATGTTTAGCATTGAAACTGGATAAATGATACTGAATCATGTTTAAGGATGACAAAGGATATACATGTGTTTCAAGTGAATATTCAGAAGGTGCATTATGCATGAAATGTGATATTCCTGTTTATATGGTTATATGTTAATCAGTTAATAGACTTAGGTGCCCTAACACCGTAGAACCCCTTTGACAGATTTGCTTCTTAAGGGTGAAACTCGTGTTGCAACATTATCCGTGCTTGTGTCATGGAGACACGAGGATAGAGAGGCAGTGTCCAACAACAACGCGTGCTTGTGTCACGGTGGCACTGGAGAAAAATGGGGGTTATTGCAACATTATCCGTGCTTGTGTCATGGAGGTAACCCCGTGAGACTCTCCGCCTGTGTACTCAGGTTAGAGGAGGAGTCTAGAGCACTCAGAGTAGTGCCTTGAGGCCGTAGAGCCTATGAGTCAGGCCAGAGAGCCTGGGGTCCTGTGGCAGAGCAGGGCTGGCGTCAGACTTAGCATTTCCCGGGTGTGTCGCTAAGTCTTGTACGGTGGGATCGTAGTTCGCTACGGATCTTTATATGTAGGGTACACTGCATATGATTAGGGCATAACAATAATATAAATATGTAATCATATAGGATCACAGTAAATTAATATATTCGAACTTTTGTGCCAATTCTATATATATCTGTTTATTTGTTCAAATTATCTGTTGTTGCATAGAAATGTGATTATTATCTGCAAATCTGCTATGTCATTAGAACTGCCCTGCTTGTACTGTATTTATGTTTATTTCAATTTTATAAACCTGATGAGTTGTTTAGTGATAGCTAAATGAAATGCTATTCACTGAGCGAGTAGGCTCATACCTCTACTCAAAACATTTTCAGGTTATCATCAGCAGTAGGAAATCTGAAGGATCCTTTCATCCTAACGCTTAGTCTGTAGAAGGTATACATAGTTAGTAGTTAGAGGTCTCTTAGTCCTTTCCCCTCGATCTTTGGGACATGGTGTGGGTGAGAGAGAATGTGTATAAAGATGTAAAATAACTTTCATGCTTTATTTTATGTTGATCAATGTAATATGTTGTAGACTCTGTTTATATTGCTAGTCGGTTTAATAAAAATGCTTCCGCAGTTTGTTTAGATTTAGTTTACAGCATAAATCAGATTATTTTTTTAATGTCTTTAAAATGTTTTAAAATCTCAAAGTGGGTTGGCTTGTGTGTAATCCCTCCGTCGCGCCCTAATCTCGTGATTAGTGGGTAATGCGAGATCGGGGTGTGACATGGAGTCTTTTTGGAGACACTTTGTGAGGATCACTTGGAAGATAAATATATCGAATTAACAATGATGTAAGGAGCCTTGGCCATCTACATCGATATGGAAGTAGAGGAAGATCTTGCTCGACCTTGGAAGTATACAATTATCATTAGAAACCTGGGAGCATATGTGGGTTACATGACTATGTGTGATCGAATAAAATTTCTCTAGAACCCTAAAGGTCAGATCGATAATATGAACTTGACCAGGGGCACCATGTATTGCAACTTCCATGCAATGATGACTATGAGACGGCTATGACTAGGGGGCCTTGGCAAGTTTTTGGATGTTGTCTGGTGGTATAGGACCAGTGTCCCACTTTCAAACCCTTTGAGGATTTTCCAAAGTACGATGATATGTAGGTGTGAGTATATGACGTCCCTGTAACATATCGAACTCTAGAACCTTATCCTATTCCAATGTTAAGAGGTAAGAGAACCTAGTTCTTTCGACTTAGCCAAACAAGGATGAAGATATACCTAATAGTAGTTAATTGTAACCCTAATATGTTAATGCATGAATAAATCACCCTAACATATATGCATGAAAACAATTAAGACATAATGCTCTTATAATAATCTATAGAGCAACAAAATATGTCACATCAGATAAAGTTGATTAAGGTATGATGTTAAGAAAAATAATATGCAAAGAAGAGCTAGTTGTCCATAATTGACAATATTGATACATAATTCAAATAAATAAGGAATTGATAAATTTAATGACGTATATAATAAACATGAAGAATTTTGTACACAATGATAATATATAATCCTTTTGGTTGTAATGTGGTGGTATGGGACACAACTGGTAAGAATGATAATAATAATGTTGAAATAATATCATGCTAAAACAACGATGGGACACATATATTAAATATGTAATAATTATGAAAGGAAATCTTAAAAAGTAAAATCTAATGTGAAATTCATGTTCCTTGGGTCCCAATTAGCTTGGCAGTCAAATTTCACC
Organism: Alisma plantago-aquatica; assembly: GCA_963693085.1. Classification (NCBI taxonomy): domain Eukaryota; kingdom Viridiplantae; phylum Streptophyta; class Magnoliopsida; order Alismatales; family Alismataceae; genus Alisma; species Alisma plantago-aquatica. The sequence goes on from OY856412.1 coordinate 1,036,570,632, forward strand.
TTATTTTCACAAATAGTAATTATCCTAATTTCTTTTAGAAAAGAAAAGGTGAGTTTTCTCCAGAATATGAAATAAAACATTCATGACTCCAAAAGTGAAAATATTTCTTAAATTCGTAATCTACATGTTAAAATTAGCCTATGTGTGAATTGTCAACTAATTTGGACAATCTTTAATGTTCTAATGTGTTTAGGAGAGAGAAAATGTAATTAAAGGCCCAAATATTAAATAATGTGTTAAATAACACCAAGATAGGAAATTAACTTCAAATTCATGTTCCATAAGTTCAAGGTTTATTGTGGGTGAACTTTCACATTAATGATGGTTTCTACATGTGTCTAAATCAAGAGGAAACATAAAATAAAACTTACTTTAAAATATTGAATAATATATCTATCATCTCCAAAACTGAAAATTAATGCCATATTCGAGTTATACATGTTCAAATTAGGACAGGCATCAAATTTCATTAATTTTGAGTTTGTTTGCACCCTCAATTGAGGAGATAGAGAAAGAGAAATAATTTGATGCATAACTTTAATTGATATCCAATTTGAATAAGGTTTTTGAGTTTTCCTAAGTTTATTAGGAGATTTTCTTATCACATATTTATCTTTATCATATTTGATATGAAGATCCATACTGGATGTGTGATTTAATTGGTTGATCCAACGACTTTCCCCCTTTATTCAACCTTTTACTAAAAAGGCAATAGCCAAGTACAGTAACATGTGAACAAGGCCGACCATCCTTACAAAATTTCTCCCCTATTTCTTGATCATTCTCTAAAAAATGCATTGAATCCATAGTAATATTCCACATCAAACAATCCGTCATTCAAACCCTAGTATCTTAAAATGAGAAAAACCCCAATCTGGTCGTCAATCCCTCTCATAGCCATGAGCCTTGTCAACCCCCTCTATGTTGTGTACCCCTATAAAAACCCGTAGAAACCTTTTCCAGGACCCACCAAACTATCTTCTCCTTTCTATTGTTATCGAGGCATCATGGCTTGTTACCAATAACCTAAAGGGTAGAGAACTGGTTTTTAGCATCGTAGCTTCATACCTCGTGCCCCAACCAAACTTTACACCACATTAACTATTCTCTAACTCATACGATCATGATCTCATCGACTTTAACATCAAACAAGCCCTTTAATAGTTTCTTCCAATTACACCTAGGTCTGTTTGGTTGCACCTCACAGCCATGTCCTCGGTCGTGCAAAGTGGAGGATCCTCCCCCCCACCTCGACTCCTGAATCTACCCTCTTCTTTTCCAGTTTTCTTTGTTTTCTAGCTCAAGGGTATAATGGTATTTTCCCCTTATTTTCTTTGCTTTTAATGAGTCAAACTGAGACTGTTGACCATATGATTTGGTCTCTTTCTGTTGGGCCAAGTCATGTGGGCCAGGCCCCTCTCTTTCTTCCTTTCTCATGAGATTACTTGTTGATGTGGATTTTTAGAGTTTTGTGATTGGTCAATTTTGTAAAAATCATATCTTTTGATTTGTTTGTCCAAACTGAAGTAAAAAATGTTTTGGAATTGGGAAAATGTAATCTTTCTAATAAAAATAGTTTGAGCATCTGATTTTCATGTTTTTTATGGTTGATTTTAGAAGAGATAATAAATTATATAAAAATCTTAAAAATTGTAACTTAATTATATAGTCTCCAAATTAGACAAATAAATATGTTTTCTTGATCACAAGAAGATAAGGAAAAGTTTGGTCTAGGTTTTGTCACCAAAATCTGAGGTTTTTCAAATAGGTCAAAAATTAGGGTTACTTTACACATTAGGCTTTATAAAACACTAATACATGTGAATAAATTTTAATTAGACAAAGGTGATCTTGGAATCAACTAAGTTGGTGAAAAATGATACTTAGGAATATAAAGTAAGGTATGTTTGCATATGCAATTATTCTATATTGATCAATCATCCTAAATTATCACTCTTTTGATATCCCACACAATATTTCTCTTTAAGATTTTATTCCATATGAATCATTCTACTTGATTATGATATTATTGGTTGGACTTTCTTTTGAATCCAACTTATACTTTAATTCTTGAAGACACCCTAATTTTCCCACTTATGTGGTGGAAGTTTATACTATCCATTTATGTGATGGAAAACTTGTTTATTCTGACTATACTTTTTACTTGCATCTGCATTAAACATGTTATGTGATTCAGTAGTCCTAGAGTAGTATAATTACTTTGGTTTTTGGGTTATGTGCTATTATTATATCTTAGGGATGGATTTTATGTGCCCCATACCTGGGTTTTTTTCCCACAGTTTATATATAGGGGAGTTTGGTTCTGTGCCATGCTCTATCAGGTTTCAAGTTCATGATGTTTGGTTATCATTGTCTTTATATTTTTCTAGTGCTATGATTATCTCTCATGCATGTAGGTTGATGATATTTATAATGGGTTATGTGCCCTAATTTCATGATATGTGTTTATGTGGCACAATATTATTATTTTATTAATGGCAAGTACCTCTTTTGTTATCAAATGTTTGCAATTCCTCTCTCTTGATTCCCACTTGGGTAGTCCTTTAGTTTTCTATGGGAAGTATTTTTTACTCGAAGACTTATATTCTTTATATTGCTCATTTCCAATTTAGTACGCTCATACCAGCTTTTTGCTGATGTCATCTTCTCTTTTCCTTTTGTGGGGTATGCTTCCATCCCCAGGCGTTGGACAAGGAGAGGACAACCAAGGTGGACCTGGAAAACAACAAGTGTAGATGAGCTTTTGGGAGACTATATTGAGGCGGCTAGGTGATCCTCAACTAGTCCTATGTTTAGTTAGTTTTTGTTTTATCTAGTGATGATAACATGCCTTGTAATGGTTAGATACTCTATAAATTTTGCTACTACTTTTGGTGTTCTGATACATACATGTTGAATGAATTGCTTATCATCCCTTTTGCAAAAACATTTATGTTGGTGTTTGGTTACATGGGATGGTGCCTTTTTACTTTAGTAGGGAGTGGATTCCATCTCAGGTCCCACTCTTTATAGCATGGTATCAGAGCCAGTGGATGTCAGTTATCAAAACTATTTGAGTCATGTCTCCCTTAGAATGTTTACCTTTTTCATAAGTTGCTTATACTTGGTACTCTTGACTTGTGTAGGAAAAACCCTTATAATTGAATTAATAAGTATTAGACATGTATTGATGAAGTAAATTCCCCAATAGAATTATTGGTCGAATAATAATCTTAACCATCTTTATAGCATGGGTGCTTGTGATACTAGTTGAATAAATAGAAGGAATTCATATATGAATAATAATGGCTTTGTATTTGTGGAATAAATGTGATTAATTTGTGTAATATATTAACAAAAAGATAAAATGAATTATCGGGATCCCAAATTATAAGTAAAGTATGTGTTTTCCTTAATGGTTTATTCCAATTCTTAATGGGAATAGAAACCAAAAGTTTTGGTATAAGGAGAGTAGATCTAATTACTTGCTAAAGAAGGTGTCTTGCTTTTTTCCTAATTTTAAATGGAGACCAATTGTTAAATAAAAGAGATGTCTTATACAAAGGTGATAAGGGTGAGTTTTAATATAATAATAGAAAAGTGCTTGACATATGGGTATCTTGCTTGCATTCCAAGAGAGAAAGGAAAAGAAATGAAATCCTAGAGGAAGTTTATAGAAAGAAATATATTGTCAAGTTTAACGGGAATAGCAACTTTTTCCATATTAATAAGACATGACCTGTAATCATCTCTCTCCTAGGTATATGAAGATGGAACATAAGCCTTGAATCTCCTTTTCCTATCCTTTCTCTATATGTGTAAGCCACTAGGGTTTCCTCATAGGTTTATATATATAGGACCCCCAAGGCAGTCCTTCTCGTGGCCAGAAAAACATGGTTGTAGCTGCTAGGGCCATGGAGAAGCCTTATAGGAGTCTATGTGCCTTGGGATCCCAAGTTCCTTCAGCTTTGATCCACCCCCACCCTCGAATAGACCTGCAAGATGGTTGCAACAGATTTCAACATGACCCATGGCCAAGGACGGGCGCAGACACTGCCATTGTTCTATAGAAGGGTCTGACTACCCACTCCTTCTCACAATGGCTTCGATGGCCATCCACATGCCAAGGAACCCTGGCCGAGTTTTTGCTAGGATATTACAACCACCCTGAGGACAAGCTTCAGTCACCTTAGAGGGCCATCAGTGTTGGGGAGGGATCTATGGAGGGGAACTCCGGGCCATGGGGCGGCAACGAAGGAGGACAAGGGCGAGGGTGCTGGCTATCATTGGAGGAGCGTTTACATTAGTCTCTCACCTATGGAGGGCATTGCATGAGAAAGGAGGGGCAGGAGGATGCAGTGATGATGATTTCGAGCACACAGGCTGCAAGGAGTCATGTCGGCGCCTTGCTAGGGTGATCTGGGTGGATGCACCCATGCCTCATGGTCAGGCGCTTTTAAATGTAGCTCTAAGATCGGGGAAGAGGACAAACGGTGGAGAAGGAAGAAGGCCAAGCAGAGTTTGGGAGGCTAGAAGATCAGAGAGGCTTTCACCTCTGCGTTCAAGATGGAGAGACCGCGGCTACATCTGGGGTTGCTCCATGTCAGTGTTGAGTTGGGGAGAAGACCACGTGCATGAAAAAGGCACATAGATAGGAGCCGTGATAGATTATTCAGACTAGCCGGTTTAGGAAAGAACCAGGTAGCAAACTGTGTCATTAGCAAACTGTGTCATTAACTATTGGATGGCACTGACGAATGGTCCTTCACCACGTGGCCCAAATTCAAGGTAAAATGGTTAAATTTTATTTTATTTGTAGAAACTGGTAGGAGTGTCTGATAATATCAAACCTATATATCAAATCGATCGGAAAAATGAGATGAACACAAATAAAATATCCTTGAGACCTAATTCTGAACCTAATTCCAAATGTAGTACAATATGCATTAAAGTGATGATTAATGTATAAGAACCATAGTCTTGGTAAACATGATGCTTAAATCAGTAAATCTTACTAATTTGAGATGTCATATGATAATGTGGAACTTCATGGTAATTTGACATGTTTATGACTAACATTATGCTAGTTATGGTTTTTAATGTGAATTGATATGCATATGATGATTTAGAGTTCAAAGATTGTAACCTTCTAAGTTATGTGCATAATCTGATATAAGTGTTCATGATGTAAAATATGATAGTTTTGGTGATCACGATACACTTAGTGTGAATTATGGTTGAAGGTCATATCTTCTATGTTGTTAATGACCCTATTTGAACCTAAATGGTGTGATGCAAGAATAAGATGGATATAGTAATTACGATTACACAAGATGTAAAAATGAATTGGGTTTTATACTCTTAACCCATATCCAAAACCCCAAGCATGACCTTAAAATGCCATATTAAGGCCTAGTAGGGTTTAATGTGATTAATATGTGATGGTGACACTTTAGGGATTGTATACAATTATAGATCATGTTGGTTGATTGGATGTACGCTAGCTTACTGACTATACATGATGATTTGGATTGTATAAAGTACACCTGAAATATTCTACATGGCAAAGATATGTGGCTATGTTTAAGAATAATCATTGTAGTTTCACGTGGTTTCCCAAAAATTTTGTTCGCATGGTTTGGAAATATATATTTGATTATTTATTTCATTCCATGTAAACTTTAAAGTGACTATTATTATCACATTATATATGAGCATGACTAGCTCAAATCTAGGCCACCTCTAGATCCAAGGAAAGGCCATTTGCCTAGAGAGGGGAAGGCATATTTTGGTAATAGCCTGAATAGGGGGTACATGATGAAGTCACTTGCCAGGATAGGGGAAGACATGATGAAGTCATCTGTCTGGATAGGGGAAAACTGTGAATACTGTAGTATGAGGCCTTGAGGGGTTATGACAGAGGGTGGACAAACCTAGATCGAGTAGTCATGGTGAAAATCTTAAGTTTGGATTATTAAACATTAATTGTTAAATTATGTTGTTATCATTACTTGTGAACTTTTGTTTCCCTACATACCGATATGACTTGTCATACTGGCCATGTTTTGTTTCATGACATTTTAGGTATATGATTGTATACATGATAATGGACATGACGATGAAGATGAAACCATGTAAAGACATTAATTTTAAGTAAGGAGGATTTAGGTAGACGCTTCTTCTCTATGTATAGTTCTGGTAATGGAATTTCATGTAAGCATTTTGTAAATAATATCTATGAATTTAATTGAAATTGTTTTCTATTATTTGTTATTTGACTAATATGGATCCTTGGGAATATAAGTAATGGCTCTCAACTTGAAGGTCTTTCCTTAATTGAGGTACATAGAAAGCGAGACTATTACACTTATGGTAAAGACCTTAGAACCCTAGGTTTGGGATTACAAGGATGGATCATCCCTTTACCTCTCTAGTGGTCCATGTTACTGCTCCAACTGGAAGCAGACCATCGGTAGGTCAGGAAACCCCACCCTCTTCTACTGCTAATGTGGGCATAGTCATCTATCTTGAGTAAGAGTTATCCATGCTTTGACATCTTCTTACCATAACTATGGTAGGGAAGCTAAACAACCCAACTATTCTTGATAAGAGTAAGGAGTACTCAATAATGGAATTTATGAAGATGCAACCACCCTACTTCAAGGGTGAAGGTGAACTAGAGATGGTTGATAAAGTTGATGACTAGGTGTTAGCCATAGAGTGGACTTTTGATGGTATGACATATCCTCTACACTACAAGGTTAGGTTTTCTTCATAAGTGCTAGATGGACTAGCTCGAATTTGGTGGTACGGGATATAAAGGACTTATGATGTCTCTATCATGACATGGGAGTAGTTTTTGGTGCTTTTTTGGTTGGAAGTACATCTACACTACTATCGTAAAGAAGAATGAAGCATAATTCTATAGTTTTAAGAAAGGTTCCCTGTTTGTATCTACTTATGTGCAAAAGTTTCTGTTGCTTGAACTCTATACATCTAGACTCAATGTAGATCATAGAGCTGACCCATACTTGTAAGGACTTAACTACAATGTGGTTTGTGCTCTTATTCCACAACTTACCATAACCTTTTAGCAGATGGTTGATAAATCTTTGGTTGTAGAGTCTTCCCCTAGGTTTCAACATAGGGAGTTGGACAAAAATATGAAGTTCATAGGTGAAGATCATAAGAAGGATATGTGTTATAGGTGTGGTGGATAGCATCTTCCAGGGAAGTGCTCTCGATATAAGAATCAAGCAAGATATCAACCTAAATTCCAAGTGGTATGCCAACATTGTAATGAACTTGGACATATTCACCCTAGATTCCCCCAACTTCATAATGGACAAGCACCAACACAACAACAACCTCAAGTACCTCCTCAAAATAAAGGTAATAGCAATGAAATAAGACATATGGAAAGACGTGCTGGAAGGATATTTGCTTTGTATGTCCAAGAAGTCTATGACAACAATCATGATGAAGGTAACCCATATTCCCATAGTTAGACTTTAACATTATATTTCCTTTTTGCATGATACCTTTTCAGATGAATGTAAGGAAGTGTTTGAGGTTACCCTTGTACCTATAGAGTTGTTTGCCTTTTTAAGATGAATCTTTTAAGGGGTGGTGAATAGATGTTTGTTAATGGATGTTTGGATTTCTAGGATGAAATCCCATTAAGGGGTGGTATGTTATAACATATCGAACTCTAGAACCTTATTCTATTCCAATGTTAAAAGGTTAGAGACCTTATAGCCAATCAAGGATGAAGATATACCTAGTAGTAGTTAATTGTGACCCTAATATGTCACTACATGAATAAATCACAGTAACATATATGCAAGAAAACAATTATGACCTAATGCCCTCATAATAATCTATTGACCAACAGAATATGTCACATGATATAAAGTTGATTAAGGTATGATGTTAAGAAAAATAATATGTATAGAAGAGCCAGGTGTTCATAATTGAGAATATTGATACATAATTCAAATAAATAACTAACTGGTAAATTTAATGAATTAAATCAATAACCATGAAGACGTTAATGCACAATAATAATATATAATCCTTTTGGTTGTAATATGGTGGTATGGGACACAATTGGAAGAATGATAATAATAATGTTGAAATAATATGATAAATAAAATAATGACGGGCCACATATATTAATTATGCATTACTTATGAAAGGAAATCTTAAAAGTAAAATCTAATGTGAAATTCATGTTCCTTTGGTCCCAGTTAGCTTGGGAGTCAAGTTTCACCTTATTTGTACAAATAACAATTATCCTAATTTCTTTTAGAAAAGAAAAGGTGAGTTTTCTCTAAAATATGAAATAAAACATCAATGACTCCAAAAGTGAAAATAAATCTCAAATTCATAATCTACATGTTAAAATTAGCCTATGTGTGATTCTTCAACTAATTTGGACAATCTTTAATGTTCAAATATGTTTAGGAGATAGAAAATGTAAATAAAGCCCATATGTTAAATAACATCAAGAGAGGACATTAATGGAAAATTCATGTTTCAAAAGTTTAAGGTTGCTTGTGGGTGAAGTTTCACATTAATTGGTGGTTTCTAGATGTCTCCAAATCAAGAGGAAAGAGAAAATAAGACTTACTTTAAAATAATTAAATAATGTATCTAGAATCTTCAAAACTGGAAAATAATTCCATATTCAGGTTTTAAATGTTCAAATTAGAGTAGCTATCAAATTTTTATTCTACTTAGAGTTTGTTTGCACCCTTAATTGAGGAGAGCTAAAAAGAGAAACCATGTAATGCATCACGTTAATTGAATTCCAATTTGAATAAGGTTTCTGAGTTTTCCAAAGTTTTCTAGGAGATTTTCTTGTCATGTGTTTCTTTTCTTGGCTCTATTCTGACAATCCTCATTTGATGTGTGAATTAATTGGCCGAACTAACAGCTCAACCACTTAATTCAACCTTCTACCGAAAAGGCAATAACTTAAGGGCATAATGGTCTTTTCCCCTTGTTTTCTTCTGTTTGAATGAGTGAAACTGATATCGCTGACTCGATGATTTGGCTGCTCCTAACTGGTCTAAGTAATATTGGCCCTGCCCCACTCTCCCTCTTTTTCTTCCTCTCTCGCAAGATTACTTGTTGATGTGGATTTTTAGAATTTTGTGATTGGCTGATTTTGTAAAAATCATATCTTTTGATATGTATGTCCAAAAATTAAGTTAAAATATGTTTTAGAATTAGAAAAATGAGATGTTTCTAATAAAAATCATTTTAAAGTCTGATTTTCATTTTTTATGGTTGATTTTTTTCACATCTTAGCACCACTAAGACACAAAAATGGGCCACCAAGAAGATGGAGATTATCAAGCACAACTTGGTAAAATGAGCCTCCAACCATCCACCTCCACCACCCTTCAGAGAAAATGGTACATTGTTCCACCTCTTAAGTTGGAATTTTGACTATGAGGCCATAGTCAGATTCAAGATTAGGGGGGTGCAGGAACAACCTTTTATCTTAGATTTTCTTTATTTCTTTTATGATGTTTTATTTTTGAAAAATTTAGTTGTGTTTATTTTTAGGTTTATTGCAATTTTTAGGATCCAAAGTCTACCTAGTGTAATTTGTGGAGAAATAAATGCATGGTTTCTTTTGAGTAAATTTCAAAATGATTTGTGATCCTATCTTGTGAGTAATTGAGTTGCATAACTGAGGAAGTGCTTGGGTAAGTCAACTTCAGGACATGAGGATATAAATGACCATCATAATTGTCCAAGGAAAGTGATTGATGAGGTTGGTGAGCCCGAACCGACTAAACACTAACGTGACCTTAAACTGAAATTTAAGAGAGAAACCCCTTGATTACCCTGTACACTGGTCATTAGAGAGGGACATATGATTTTCTCTGAAGGTTCTATCTCTTAGTTGTGTGATCTCATCCACCGCATACATCCACTTTACACTCCACCATAAGAAGATTGAGTACATGTTATCATTCTTTCTCTTGATTGCATTTACATTGCATAGTAGACCTTGCATAATAGTTTTTATTTTTGTTTGCATTAAAAAAATAGAAAAACATACATGCACACACAAAAAAATTGGTGCAAGCCATTTAGTTGCATAACATCTTTGTTCATATAGTTACAACTGCATTACATACAACATATAGTATCATCATGTACTAAGTTTATTCTTCTAAAAACATAAAAAGGTAGTTGAACGTACAATCAGCGGAACGAGCCCAGAGTTTTCGATAATGCACCTAGACTAAGAGATAAATTACTATAGACATGGAATTGGTTTAGGTCTAGGTAGTGAATTGCACCACGGAAGCGGGCACTTCTGACTACAAGCTTTCTATCTAGGGTAGGAGTAAACATTTATATTAATTTGGTAGAAATAAGATATAACAAGACCCCATGGTGAAATCAGTAATCCTAAGGAATCCATATCATTTGAATCAACCGTTTTTAATTTTCTTTTAATTTTTTTTAATTTTGTTCAAACTCAAATTTAACTTTTATTCGGCTTAGCTGATCGCACCGTAGTTAGTAGTACTCATTAAGACTACGTCTCCCTGAGTTTGACTCATGCCTCACATAGGTGTATATTACTCTGCGCGTACACTTGCATTTTTACACACGGTTTTAGCATGTCAGTAGTCCTTTACTTCTCTTTGGGAAGCATTATTTACTTGATGTCTTACATATATTTCTCAATTCCAATTTAGTATGCACAAACCAGCTTTTTGTTGATATCATATTCTCTTTTCCTTTTATGTATGCTTCCATCCCCATGTGTTGGACAAAGAGAGGACAACCAAGGTGGACCTGGACAACAACAAGTGTAGCTGAGCTTTTGGGAGACTATATTGATGTGGTTAGGTGATCCTCATCTATTCCTACATTGAGTTAGTTTTTCTTTTATCTCACTGTGGGTGGTAAAGGATAGTGAGGATAACAAGCTTTGCAATGGTTATATACTCTATAAATTCAACTGCTAATTTTGGTGTTATGATACATGCATGTTGAATGATTTGGTTATCATCCCTTTTGTAAAAACATATATTGGTGTTTGGTTATATTGTATGATGCCTTTTTATTTTAGTAAGGAGTGGATCCCCTCTTAGGTCCCACTCCTTACACTCCCGCTGCATCTGTATGTTTCTACCCTTTTCCAATATATCAATCTAGCCCTAGGGTGACTGATCAAGGTCGGCATCCACATGGCCTTTTGAACAACGAGAAAATTTTCCAGGCTAGCAATCGAAATAACACCACTAAAATGATGAGTCCCACTATACTCGTCAATGGTATTGGGTATTTGGTTGAGTATGGGATAACATCAGACGCCTTCTCTCTCTGTGGAAAGATTGGTCATAAAAAGCAGTACTATAGACATAACCAGACTACTAATTTCAAGAGCGTAGATAGATTGCAAGGGATGGAACACAACAACGCTAAAGAAGGTATGCAGGAAGGCTGGTAGAAATAGAGAATCAAGGGTAATATGCAAAGAAGAATGGTCAGGAAGATAAAGCAAACTAAAAAGGTCAGCAGACCACCTCCACCGCTAATAGATTTGAAAATCTTGATAATCTAGACAACTAGGAGCAAACTGATGATCCCTCAACAAGCATCGAATTCGAGCAATGGGATCGGTCTGGTCAGGAAAAGGGGGCGAGAGGGTAGCTAAAGAATGGTGACCCAAGAAGACAATTGACACAACTAATAAAAAATGAGAAGTTCTAAGGGACATTATGAACATGACCAGTGAGATGAGTGCCAAGAGAAAAGGCCAAGTAGCTCCTATAGAACATAATTATAAAGTAGTACACCTGAATCTAGATGAGGTTATTTACATGATAGATGAGGATTAATTAGACAAGGCCATAGCCATGATAGAGGAATAGGTGGATAAAGATGACTCAGGAAGCACACAAACTGATAGTGATAAAGCAGATACCATAGTTACTAATAGGGAGCAAGAAGGAGACCCAAACGTCCCGACAACTATGGAGGAAGAAGGAACCCCTACTGGTGTAGATACGGTTAGGACAAAAAGATGAATGTTGTATCTAATAATCTGAACGTGCCACCTCTCCCACCAGGGAGTAAAATACAAGGAACAAGGCCTAAAATGAAGAAACCAAGAGCATCTCGACCATATGAGCATATAAGGAAGAGCCCATGGCTACATCACCAGACTGAAATAGTTTTAGATAAGGAAGACAATGATGATATGGTGGATGAGGACAAGACTCCACCGAGGGGGCATACTTTGTAGAGTACCCTTATCTCTTTTCTCTAGTAATCGATGATCTATATGTTATATATCGACCTCTAAAGGGGTTAATCGAAATCCATAAGCCTAGAATTGTTGTCATCCTCTAACTAGAATTAGTGGTGACAATGTGGTTTAAATCATAAGGAAGCTTGGATTCATGAATATGTACCGTGTCAAAGTGAGGGGTTTCTCAAGAAGGGGTCTGGATATGTTGGAATGATGATTAATGATGGTAGATGTCATTTGTTTCCATAGACAATTCATCTCCTGTAGAGTGAATAAAGAATGTTACATTACATTTGTATATGCTAGCCCCCCAAATTGGCTCTAAACGGCTACTCTGGAAACACATCATCCATATGGGGAATCAATTTAAAATATCTTGGATGATCCTGGGGGACTTTAACACCATTCTAGACCCAAGTGAAAGAAGTCAAAGTGTTTCATACAACAACACAAAAAGTTGCCACATTTCAACATACTCTCATTGAGGCCAACATTAGTGATCTGGGGTTTTGTGGAATGAAATTCACGTTCGGAGATGGCCTACTATAGAAATATTGGATAGAGCTACAACGAATAGTGCCTTCAGTAGTAACTACTAAAATTTCATTGTGGAACATCTTCCTAGGATGGGGTCAGACCACTTCCTGCTTCTCATCCAATTTCACTCTGCAAATAATTACCCTAACTGTTATATCACCCAAGCATTCTAGCAAGACACTCAGGGCTTTTCTATGATGCTTGAGAAAACCTGGAACACAGGAATCCAGTTTAATGAAGCTCTCAAAGAGTAAGAAAGCACCATTGTGAAGTTGGATGGAACCACCAGGAAGGAAAAGAGAAAAAGAAAGGGTCGACTGATAAGAAACATCACTAAGCTACAAACAGAATTGGCGTTCCAATACAACGAGATATTAGATGGCCTATGCATGAACTTCCAAGACAATCCTGATGACCTCTTGAAGGAGGAAGAGAAGGATCTTAAACGTAGAAGCCACATCAATTGCTTGATGGAGAGAGACAATAACACCATATTTCACCATAACTATGTCAACCAACGACACAATAGGAACACATTGATGACACTTTAGAATCAGAAGGGAAAATGAATCACTAGGGAAGAAGAACTGATGGAGCTACAGGTGAAACATTTCCAAAATGTGCTCACGACCTTGCTAAATAGAACCCCTCTATGATATTCCATTTCCCAAGGAAGTTTGAAGCTCTAACTATTGAATAGGCCGCCAAGCTTGATAGTTGTCTATCTCACGAGGAAGTCCAATCCGCGGTCCTGGCTCTAGACCTAGTCAAGGTTGCAGGCCCAGATCGTGTCCATGGGACTTTTGTATAGAAGAATTGTAACATAGTGGGTGCAAGCATAGTCATAATAGTCAAGGAGGCCATTTCTAAGGGCCAGTTGCCTAATGAGCTCTATAACTATATGTTGGTTCTTATACTTAAGACTCCAACATAGGAAAAGTGTGAGAATATGAAACCTATCTTGTTAAACAATGTAGCACTAAATATTATCTCCAAAGTGGTTGTGGAACACTTAAAACCTTATATACCTAGGTGGGTATCTCAGTCTCAGAGTAGTTTCATACCAAGGAGACAAATTAGTAACAATATAGCTTTAGTTCAGGAGATCATCCACACCATGAAGCAAAAGAAGGGAGCCAAGATCGTGGCGATAAAGGTATACCTTACAAAGGCATATTATCAAATGTATTGGAATTTTGTAAGGGATACTATAAACAGATTTGGCTTACCAAAAAACATAATTAGCTACATCATGGCATCTATCACAAGTGATGAAATAAGAATTTCCTTGAATGAGAAGATGACTACAATGTTTGAAGCTTCAAGGGGCCTCTGTCAGGGGGACCTCCTATTGCCTTATCTCATCATGCTCTAACTCAAAAGGCTCAATCAAATGATCCAAAAATGAGTTGATGGGGGCCTTTGGAAACTATTGAAATTGGGTACCAGAGGTTCCAAGGTTTCCCATGTGTATTTTGTAGACGATTTGATCCTCCTTGCACACGCCATCACCATATTGATGAAGACCATTAAAGAATGCTTCCAATGTTTTGAGAAAGCATCTGGTCAATCTGTTTTAGTGGACAAAGTGAGGATATACTTTTCAAAGAGAATCAGTCAACAATTGAGTAGGTAGATTAGTCGGATGAGTTGTTTTTAGTGCACCAATGACCTAGGGAAGTATCTAGGGGTGTCGATTATCCATAAGTGTGTGAACAAGGCTACTTACAATGATATCATAAGAAAGTGGATGGGAGAATAACATCTTGGATGGATATAATCTTATCCTTTATAGGAAGAGTCTGCCTCACAAGAGTGACCTTGGAATCCATACCGACCTATATGATGCAGACCATTGTGCTACCATTACAACTTTGTGATAGAATTGGTGGGATTATTATCTGGGTTAGTAACCATAAAGCCCACCCCATTGCCTTGGGTGTCTTGGGAGAAGATCATATGCCACAAATGAGACAAAAAGTTTAGGCCTGAAAACCATGATCGACTTAAAGGTCTTTAGCATTGTAGACCTGAATGGAGAATGGGACACAAGCTTCTTGGAGGATTGAATACACAACAATTTGTTTCAAGAGGTGAGAAACATTAAACCTCCAACTAAGGAATATGGAAACGATCTAAGAGTCTGAATGCACACATAGAATGGAGAATACACGGTGAAGTCAGCCTACAGAAGACTAAGAGAAGGAAAGGGCACCAAAGTACTGAGGATGTGGACCAAAATATGGCGGTTGAAGTTGATGACATGCATTAAAATGTTCACTTGCATGATGTTGCAATAAGCCATCCTTATCAACTAAAGAAGAGTACTATAACATACCAAATCTTGGACCCTACCCTAGAACTTTGACGTTTTGGCTTTGACCAAACAAGGTTGAGGTTAGAATGATCCTAATCATCTAATGCATGAATAATGTAATCTAATATGTCACATAATTTATTTTATGATAATAAGATGATAAAGAACTTCATTGAATAAGTAATTAAGATAATGGGCCATTAGTGGGCCAAGTCACATATCTCATAAAAAGAAGTCCCAAAAGTGAAATATATGTTTAAAATCATATTCCTTGGGTCATAATAAAAATTAATTTAATTCATTTTGGAAAGAAAGATTTGAGTTTCCCCAATATATCAAATAAAATAATAAACAACTTCTAATGTGGAAATAGACTTCAAATTCGTAACTACATATCAAAATAAGCATAAATGTCAATTTTCATCTAATTTAGACAACATTGATATAATAAGATAAGTTTATGAGAGAGAAAGTTGATAAAAGGCATTAATGCTCAATAATGTGATATATAACTTATAAAGGTGGAAATACCAAATTCATATCCAACATACTAAAGTTAACTTGTAGACGAAGGTTCATGTAATTTGGATAATCCTAATGTCATTAATGCATGAGGAAAGAGAAACTAAGGTTTGACTAATTAATGCATCTAAAGTCCTCAAAAGGAAAATCTAATTTCATAATTTAACGTATGTGCAAATTTTCACTTAATTTGGATAATGCTAGAACCCTTAATTTAAGAGAGAGAGGAAAAGGATGATTGATTGAATGCCTCACTTTAGCCAATATCGATTTGGTTAAGATATCCCGATTAATGTGTCATGCTATTTTCCTTTTATTTGTAAAACTTGAATTTATTTTGGGTCATCAAGTTTTCATCGAGTAGTAGTTGTATCCTCACCTTCCTCCATACTCCTTGTTTCCTTGTGAACATGTGTTGTTTTCCTTCTCAGATTCTTCCTCTTCCTCCACTTTCTTTGTCCTTTTTCCACCAATCTCTTCTTCCCCTTTTTCCTATTTCCCTCTCATATCTGTCAGTCCTATTTATTAGTGGGCTTCTCGGTCCCATGACTAGGTTCACAACTGCTGGCTGGTTCCCCTGATTCTCCTCTGCCTTGCCCCTGTTCTTCCCCTTTCATCTCTCCCCCTCACCATCTTTGGGGATTGGACCGATGGAAAACCAGTCTTCCTTGATCCCCTCTTCACCTGGAGTATTTCCCTGACGTTAGTTTGGCTTCATCATGCCTGGAATTTGTCTATCCTGCAGACTGCCTACTACTAATGACGTTTTGGTGGAGCCTCCATGTCGCCGCCCCTGTTCCTGCCCTTTGGAAGTCTTCCGTGAATCTAGTATGCTTCACGAGGAACATCTAAAGCTGTTTTTATCATTGGTTCCCTCTATTCACTGGTAATGCTTGTTTCCCTAATTTTTTCCCCTTGTTTTTGATTGATCCATGGCAGAATTCAATCAATGTTTTTCTGATGATCTCACCCCACTTTTTCTATGCTCTATAGTTAGTCAGGACAAGCCGTGGGTGTCGTGCAAGTGAGTTTTGGCTTACGTTTCTCATGGGAGTTGTTCTCGTGCTCCAGGTCAACGCATTGAGGCCAAGGCTATGGCCTCAATCACATTCAACAAAGAATACGAGTGCATATTGTTTCTCAATAAGGCCCATGTTCTGAGTGTTCTTTTCTTCGATTCATCAAGGGTAAAATCGACTATTCACATCTTGCTTTGGTATTTTCTTTTCTTCTTCTCCCTGAGTGTATGCCTGTGTGGTTGAGGTAGGCCTCGGGCCACACAACTAGCCCTGATAGGGCTATCTCTGCCGAATTTATTAAAGAGAGGATAACTTTGCCCGTATTTAATTTCTCTATTTTGTGATTAGCTAAAAATTCGGAAATAGATAACTTATAATCTAAAACAGAGAAAATAAAAATAAAATATGATATGAAATTAGAAAAATAAGGGCTTTCTAATGGTGTTGGTTTTGTCGCCTGAATCCAATGTTGAAAGTATGTGTTTTTAATGGATCTAATTGAATATGAATTTACTTGTAAAATTCATAACTAATGATCTATAAGTCTAAAAATATAATAAAATATGTTTCATACTTATAATGATATAAACAAAAATATGGCATTGTTTTGATAACCTAATTCACAATAATGAAAAGGGTGATTTTTAGGATTTGTATAATGAATATGAAATTGACATAAAATCTACATATGTGCTTAATAGGTTCTTTGGATGCCTAGGCTTGGACCTAGAAGCGACTTTAGACTCTGAAGTTGAGGTATGTTTGCATCCCTGATTATTCTTTTGAGAAATTAACCTATGTTTCTTCTTTCTTTTGGTCCTATGGACATTAGCCTATACACAATGTATTTTGCTTTTCAAATTATGTTTCACGTGAAGTACCCTACTTGTTACTGATCTTGTGATCATGGATATTCTTTTGGACTCTTTTCATATGCTTTATACATGATGAAATTCTATATTATGATGTGTGATGTCTTTTTCCCACTTATGAGGTGGATGTATATGTTGGTCACTTATGTGGTGACTAGTTTGTATAATCTTACTATACTTTCTACTTGCCTCTACATTTAACATGCTATGTGATTTAGTAGCACCGGAGTAGTGTAATCGCATTGGTTTTTATTTATGGAAGATGTGTTATTTCCTACTGAGAAGATGTGATATTTCCTGCTCTTTTGGAATGGAAAGGAACCTCATACCCAGGGCAAGATGTGTTATTCTTGGCCCATGTGTTTATATATTTGGGAGATTGGCAGTATTTTTTCTCTATCAGGTTACAAGTCTATGATGCTTGGCCACCATTGTTATTTATATTGTTCTAGGGATATGTATATCTCACATGCATGCAGGATGATAATGATGATGATGGGTTATGTGCCCAATTTCTTTATTTGTGCTTATGTGGCACCAACAACTTTTATTATTGATTTTATGGAAAATATCTCTTTTGTTATGATCTTATTCTTTTATGCTCGATTGGGTAATCCTTCACTTTTCTATGGGAGCCTTCTTTTATGCTTCCAACCATAGGTGGAGGGCTTGGATGACAAGGCATGTTGACCTGGACTTATATTGAGAAGTTAAAGCTTGGAGACAATCTTTAGGTGGTTTAGATATCCTCTACATGGATCCTTATGATGTAAGTTTAAGAAGTTACCTTATTTTATAAATTGAATATAGTCATGTTTTTATTCTACTTCTACGCTTTGGTTGTTTTGTATATCATTAATAAAGATTTGAAAATTTTATACCCACTCCAAGCATACCTTTGAAGTGTGTTTGGACTGGAGGTTATATTGTTCAAATTTTTAGTAGAGAGGTGGTTTCACTTCCTTACAAGTGCATCGCATGATGTCCACCTGAAGTCTATGTCCTAAACGCTCAGTAGCAGACAAGTCCACTTTACACATTATGCGAGATTGCAAATTTTGCAAAGATGTATGGGATATCATCCTCACAGGTAGGATCTATACAGACTTCAACAACATCCCTGCCACAAAATAGTGGATACACGAGCAGCTCAAGCTAGACGAAGAAGGTGTGTGTCTGTTACCAACCACCTGTTGACACACTTGGAATTCTAGGGATAAACATGTATTTGAGAACACTACATCTCACACCATGAAATAAGTTAGACATATTAGAAAATAATTTGACTATCATATGGACATGAGGATAATAGATGTTCTGGCCACGGGCACAACTATAGTAGAGGCTAGCAAGAATTGGATGAAACCTGGACCAAGTGGTATTAAGTTCAATGTAGAAGTTATTATTAAAAAAGTGCAACCTACTGCACTATTGTGGCAAGAGATGAGTTAGGAAAATGGAGAGGAGGAGCTTCCAGGAGGTTAAACACCAAGGACGTGGTGGAGGATGAACTCGATGTGATTAGCCGAGATTTGGAGATTACAAATCACAATGAGCTTAGAAAGATAATGTTGCATTATGACGACCACTTTCTTACGGATGGACCTTATTCAAGACAATCATATATACATGTCCAACTACTTGATTTAATACTTGATTGGACTTCAAATCCTACATTCACACCCTGCTAGATATTAATTTGACAAAATTCTCCATCAAATTCACATATATATTTCTTGGTGTGAAAAGTGTACATGTTCAATTATTGTATGATGAGGCTTTTAGAGTCATGTAAACTCTCTATTCTAGCTATCCCCTTGATGTTTATTTTGAGAACATACCTTATCATGACTATGATATGACTCAAGTTGTTGATCCTTCTAGCACTATGTTTACCCCTTCTAATATATCATATCCGAATTGGGGGTACAATATGAAGTTGTTGAACCAAGTTCACTCCACTAATATAGATGGCATTCTCAATGTGGATGATGTTGGTCCTTCCATAAATGTCCCTTTATCAGATTTTGATGATGATAATGAAAATTCTAACAAAGAGGGGACATAGTGATGAAACTTAAATGATAACCAGGATGATAATATCATAAATAATCCAAAAGTAGAACAATATCTTATTGGTGACACTGGAGATGTTCTTAGTTCCACACTGAGACTATGCAGATGATTAGGTTGATCAAAATATTAATGGTAACTATCAACATTGTCAAGAGGATGATTGGGTGAATGACTTTAGGCAACCTGCTTCCTTGGAACTTACATCTGCATCAACACACAATATTAGACTTAGTAGAAAAATTCAAAAGTGGTCAATCAATATCAATGTGCAATATCATACTGAGCATTTTACCAAATTAGTCCTCCCCTTAAAAGTATAATTAGCAATGAGTGGTCTTGGAGGTTAAATTCTTCTGTTTCTAAAAGGACGAGTGGATTGTGGAAGATTACCCAATATCAAGGTGATCAAACATGTTACAACTAATCTTTGATGAGGACCATAAACAATGCACCTCGAATTTTATTTCTAGGATGATTATGCCAATATTATCAGCAAGGTTGGATATGGGTACTAGATAAATATGTGATGGAGTAAGAATTGAATTGAAATTGAATATCACATACAAGAAGGCATATTGTGTGTGAATGAAGGCTATCTCAAGGATTTTTGGAGATTGGAAAGAATCTTATTTAAATGTCCTTCTTTTCTTCTGTTGCATGAATGAGCATATTCCTGGGTCACAATATTCTTACCAACATAGAGGCTATGCAGCATGTATGCAAGGTACCCTTACATTTTATTGTCTATTTTGGGATTATGTACCTTCTATTTTTTGATGAGCTCATTGTCTTTCAGTTCTCTGTGTTGAAGGAAACTTTGTTACAGGAAAATATGAGGGCACTCTTCTAGTCATAATTGAAATTGATGCAGAAAATGGCATATATCCTCTGGCCTTTGCTATAGTTGAAGGGGAAAATAATGATTCATGGGAGTGGTTCTTTGAGACCCTAGATTCAATGGTCCTAGAATTGGCTAGACGTGGCAAATTGTGCATTGTTTTTATATGATGTGTATCATAGGCAATGTCATCAAGGAGAAATTGCTAAATTCTTTTCAGCAAAATTGTTTTTGTCACATTTGTGACAACTTACATAGAAAAATCAAATCCAAGGAATTGTTTGACATGATGAAAAAAATCAGCTTATGAAACTAAGAAAATTGCAGTAGATCAGTATATGGATGCAATCATAGCATTAAATCTAGGTGCATATAAGTGGCTAGTAGATGTTGATCCAATAGTTGGGGCATTTTCACGTGATCGAGGATATAGATATGGAGTTCTTACGACCAATCATGTAGAGTACATTAATGAAGTTCTAAAAAGTTCAAGGAACCTTCCAATATAGGTTTTGATCTTAAGAATATACTATATTGTGGTATCCATGTTCTTGAAGATGTGTAATAATGCCAAATCTTGGGCTAGAAATGACCCTTTTCTAGAGCGGTGGGTGAAAGAGTATCACGATGTAAAAAAGTAAAGCAAGTGGTTTGCATGTTTTACTGTAAGTGGAAAAATATGAGTTTATTGTTGATGATATGTATGTCCATAAATATACTTGTCATTCACAACACAACGGAATATATCATTCTACTTGTGTGTCTCAATTGAAATATATCACATGCCCTCATGTAATTTTTGTTGGGAGTAGCATCTGATTTAAGCGGGAAATGTTCTTTAGAAAATATTTTGCAATCATCGAATATCATGAAGCATATACTGCAACATTCAATGGAATTTGTGACAAGAGATATTGGCCACAACTTTTTCCATGCAAGGTAATCATTCCACTGTTACCACCAATTTGTAGACCAAGAAAAAGAAGTTGACCAAAGACTAGAAGATGGAAAACAAGTTTGGATCTAGATCCTACTCGTGCATCTTACAACTGCACAAACTGTAGACTTTTTGGCCAGAACACTCAAACTTGTACTAGGACATATATCAAGTAGTTTATTTGACATTTATGGAGTGGTATTCACATCTATATAATATTTTATTTGACATTTATCTAGTGGTCCTTGCATCTATATAATAGTTTATTTGGAATTTATCTAGTAGTCTTTGCATTATGTAATAGTTTATTTGACATTTATTTAGTGGTCTTTGCATCTGTGTTATATTTTATTTGAAATTTGTGTATTGATCGTTGCATCTATGTAATAGTTTATTTGACATATGTGTAATGGTTTAATTGGCATATTTATAATGGTTTATTTGGCATATGTGTAATGGTTTATTTGGCACACATATATAATGTTCATTTGGCATCTATTTAAAGTTTATTTTTCATGTATGTGATAGTTTAATTGAATCATTTTTTGAATAAAATGTAGACATGTCACAATGAAGAATACTTCCTTGGATACTTTCTCAACATTTTAAGGGTTGCAATTGTGGCCTATTAAGGATGACAAAGTTAGACTATACATTACTATTGGTAGGTTTGGTCCAGTCACCAAACTTATCCACCTACTTCTAGATCCCTCCTTAATCACTGCACTTGTGCAATAGTGGCATTCATCTAAAAACACATTTCATTTTTTTCATAGGAAAAATGACAATTACACATCAAGATGTAGTGGGTATTCAGGGTTTATGTGTAGATGGGGAAATAGTTATATGTTAGTGTATATCCTATAGGAAGATGAGAAGGTCAATTTCAATCTTGGGGTGACGTGTAATCGTACTTAGGTACACATCCAACAGGAAGGCTAATAGGGAAGATATCTTTGGGTTAGTTATAATCTACATTTTCTACCATAATCTTTGATAATACTAATGAGAAACAAGTGAGACAATATACTACAACTTACCGACTATACTTTGTGGGTTAATTACTTCTTTCAAATATCACATTAAATGATGTTCACTTACGATATTTACCACCTTTTGCTGATTTTGAGCGATGCAAGTTGTCTTGGGGTAGTGCAATTTTAGCTGGGTCGTATTGGGATCTGTACAAGGGAATTGTTTGGATATTAAAACCAAATTCATCTATAGCTAGTTGTTAGCTTTTGGCATAGTTGTGGTCATTGGATCACCTTCACGTAGGTTGTCCTGGATAGACTATAAATACATGAGGGTTATATCTGGCCGCAAGGAATACCATTAGGCTACATGTTTGTGAAAATTAAATCATTTTGTTTTATCATGCAACAATTATAACTATACACTAACTGAAACTCAATTTCTTATTAAAATATGTGGAACCACTTGTTGATGTGTCTGTCTACTCCTACATATGATGTCAATCTTTATGATAATGTAATTGATGTGCAACAACCCAATCCGGTAACATTTTTTCACAAATCATATGTCAATAATAAATGAGTTAATATGTACCATATGTATTAACAATCAGTTTATTCCTATAGTTTATATGGACTCCATACATGCAACATATATTAGACATGTTACCAACAATTTGTCATGAAGGTCTGAATATTGGACTTGTACGAGTTCCAATTATATGTGGAAATTTAATTGACTAATACCTGATAGAGTTGTTAGTCAGTTTGGAGTTCAAGTTCAATCACAACAACAACAATTTCTAGAATATGCTAGATTTGATGGGAGAGGATGACCTACAAAAGATTGGTTGAACTTTTATCATAAGGAAGTGACACTTTGGAACAATTTACATACACTTTTAGTCCAAATTACCTAGCATGCCTAATGTGTTACAACAAAGTTCTTGGTATGAGTCTATGTATGTATGTAGTCGTCATGTAGTGCCTCCATAACAATACTATCCTAGAGGTTATGCAGATATAGAAAATGTAAGTAAAGTAATATTTAACATTGTTTCCTTTATATTTTTATTATATTTTATTTCATGATTGTGAAATTGTATTTTTATCACAGTTCCAAACACATGTGAAGATCAGAGAGTTGTTGGAAAAACAAAAAAGTGCAAAAGGATAGGTACAAAGACGTGATAACATCATCAACATACAAAATACTTATTTTGAGCAGCTCCCTCCTCAGCAAAAACCTCAATCTACATCAGCCTAAACTCCATATGTTGACACCACAACTGGCATGACTTCAACTGAGCATTTGACTACATGTTGTAACACTCAAGCAATGTTTGAGGGATCTTAATCTAAGCATTGGACCCCTGATGATATAGGCCCATATTGGATACACCCTTGAACTTCTTTGCCATATACTAGACCCACATGCTTACAACCTTCTTTAGGTTTCGACATTCCTATGACATCAATTAGTCAACCTGCATTTATTCAGCCATATATTAGCCAACATGAGCTGATTCATATGATGTCAATTAACCGACCTGCATTAGTCCAACCTAGGATCAATTAACCTGAGATCATGGCTTTCGCATCATTCATTTCACGTGAAGTACCATCTACACTCTCTTGGTGTCAAGAAGATTTCAACCAGTCAGGGATTTTCCAACCAATTTCCACTCAATTGGGGACCAGTATACCTGGGATTAGTCATCTTTGATTTAGCCATTCAGATTTTATACAACATGGATTTAGTCAGTCGAAGGTTGATCAGCATGGGATTATCCGAACATACTATATTTGACAATATGAATATTTACTCACTAATTCAGCCCTCAATGATGATTTCATTGAAGACCTATTTTCCTATCCCCCACCAGGCTCGCAAAGATATCAATAATTTAGATTTAGCATTTCAGTTATGTAACTTTTATGTACTCCATTCATTTTTTTGTATTTTCATGTAATTGTTCAGTCTCGGTCTATTATTGTAATCATAATTTGTATTTTCTTGTAATGGAAGGATGGGATGGATAAGATGACATCCCAAATTCTTAAAATAAATATATGTACAAGTTGTATAAATAAATTATATAAGTATATATGTGTAATGTGTTTTAGAAATAAAAAGTGGGAGATGATATACTTTTATTTGGCGATAAAGATTTAAAGGGGGAGAGAATGTAAAATTTTCAAAGGGGATGGTGGAGGCACAATGTGGCAACTCCAAAATGGAGACGCCATGGGGTATGACGTCTTCCTTGAAAGGAGTTGAAGGCCCACTCCCTCAAAGTTGTTTTTGGAAAATAAAGAAGAATCACAAGAGAGCATAGTATGGCAACGGGTAGTTTTTTATGAAATTGATCTGAATACAAACCAAACTAGAATTAGCAAGATCTGAATTGACCTAAATGCAAACTTCGGTATAAAAAAGAATGTGGAATACAGTCAGACTGAAAATACTCAAAACTAAACCTGAAATGAGAACTAAAATGAACAATCTAAATTTGGTCAAAACCATTAAACCTTGTGATTCTATTGGAAGATTTGCAGCAAAATTTTGACTTAAAATTTGAGGTGTTAGACATCTTTGTCCCATGAGCAAGACCCACCTCTTTCTCTCCATGTTCATGGATCTTGGTCTGCATCAGTTGCAGATCCATCATTTGAGAGTGGGTGAGGCACAAGTATAAGTACAAATTTATGAAAGTTTACTCTTTATTCATGGGGCCGCTTCCTTTGGGTCGAGAAATATCTTCTATCTTTATCCAGATTGGAGAGAGACATTAGGAGTATGAAATTATCATATTCTATTCTTTTTCCCCAAAGTTGGGTGGCCAATGTTTGTAATGTATGGATGGAGTTCATCTAATAGTGGAGCCAGGATATTAGAGTCGATGAGGCACTAGTTAAAAAGCCTTTATCTAGAATCGCAATGTGTTTAAAATTAGTAGAGTTGTAATTATACATCTAAATTAGTGAACTTAATTCCTTTTAATTTGAACAAAACTCATTCTAGATTGTAAATTTGACGATTTGGATCGTTTGAGGCCCAAATAAGTCGGTTAATATTCCAATTTGTTAGTTCTTGTCCTAGTTTTAAAGAACATATAACATACCTTTTACTTAACCCGAGCTACCTATAGGAATGAAATCCTTGTTGATTAAAATCCTAATCAAAGAACATATGACATATGTTTTACTTTTTTTTCAAATTGGGAATCCAATCTATAGCATTTCTTCAAATAAAATTAAAATTCTAATTAGAGATAATTATATATAGTCAGATGCGGAATCGAGTTTGTTTGACTCAAACCAGATTTTTTAACACCTTAAATAAAACGTAGTCAATCTTGTCATTAAAATTACAAGATATTGAAAAGATAAGCATGCCTTGTGATTTTTATATATCATATAGATGAATTATGGGTGATTCCCAGGTGGTGGGTCCGTTCATCAGTCGTAGATTAACCAACCAACAACTAATCCATGACATGCATGTTCTCCTATTGCAGATCGTCATCGAGCAGCTACTAGCCTATGCACGAGTTGTGGGGTGCTCATCATCTATGGTTGGCTCCCTCGACGGCAGTGACGGTACTTCAACCTGAGCGTCATCCTAGAGGAGTGACGCTGGTGGTGTAGGTGCCAAGAAGATGTTGAGTTTCAGCAGCAACATGATGTGGAGGGCGAGTTCGAGTTCAAGTCCTGGAGAAGCGATGCTGGTGGTGTAGGTGTCGGGAAGCTGTCAAGGTCTAGCAGCTAGCAGCAACTCTGACAAGAAGTGGACGGGCATTTGGAAGGGTGCCGCTCAAAGATAAGGTCTATTTTCTATACACCTACGAATGCAATAATGTATGTTATGTACAAAAGTAGGATGGCCATCCTCCTGTTCTCACTCAACCTCTTTGGTTGTTTCTGTGTAGATTGAGGAATCGTCCCAAAATTACCCTGGCTCCACTTACCCTATCTACAATACCCCACCGGGTAGGGACATCAACGCCTCCTCCACCAGCATGGTTAGCATCTCGATCGACCTGCCTCCGCCGGCGTCTTTAGGCACACCGTGCACTCCAGGGGCACGTCAGCGTGGTGTCGGGAATTCCGCGACGACTTCCGGTCCAACCATCTAGCAACCTCCACGGTGGCTTTCCTACGTGACCCGGCTGGTCAGCAGCGACGACAGACACATCTACAACATGCAGCATCCTCCTACGGTTCCGGACCCATCTCCTCCTCTGATCCTTGCACCACTCTGGTGCTGCCAAGATGCAACGCCCCATGCTCCTCTTGCTCCTGCTGCCCCTAGCAACCCGAATCCAACCAGAAGCCACTCCTGGCTACAAAGGTGATGGACAAGGAGGAGCTCCACCATCAGAACAAGTAAGGGCTAAAGTCGAGTTAGAGATCCTCAAGATGTTGGACCACCCTTTCATTGCGTCAGTGGAGTATTATTTATGCCATGCCTATAGAAGAAAGGTATTAATAAGAGATATATTTTTGAGAGGGATGCCACCCCAAACTTAGGGTTTGGCATATAGTGGCTACATTTTTTTCTTTTTGTAGTTGGAGAAGAGAGGTGAAATGATGGTAGAAAGATGAAAACAAGAGCTTACTAGTGCTTCTTCATTTTATTGTTGCATTGCAATAGATCATCATATTATATCAGTTAATTTAGTTATTGTAGGGTAGGGAAGTGTTTAGTATTTTTTTGCAAGTCATATCGGTGGCGTGTATGGCTTGACCTTTCTAATTTCTTCTCTTTATCATCATTTCCAAGGGGAAAGTATGCTCCACTGTTGGCATTGGGGTCCAGATCTGGTCAAGACATGTTTGTTCCTTAAAGATAAAAAAAGAGAGTAAGTGTTAGTTGTATATTTTTCCAAAATGTATTCAACTAAGTGGTTGACTAGATAAAAACCACAACTCACACAAAAGAAAACAATTATAAAAATGGAAAAGAAGGAAGATGCAAATGAAAGATGGAAAAAGTAGGTTTGAGGATGAGAAAGGAAAAAGGTAAGGGTTGAAGTGGTGGGAATGACGTACCACCCGCCCTCTGCTCCCAACTTCCAAATTCTACCCATCCTCAGGTAGAAAGAAGTTAGAGATGGAGGAGATTTTATATGGATGGCAGTGGAGATGTAAGGGGTGGGGGTGTCCCTCTTTGTCTAAGAGCACACAATAGAAACCCTAAGAATGGGTCCCTCTTTTATTGGTGAGGCGCTCCTTCGAGCATCAGATTGGCCACCATTTTCCATGATCTTTGTTTGGTGAGGCTGAGGGTGGCCACATATGTGCATGCCAGTCTTTGTAGCCTACATTTAGCTAGTGCCTTATCTTCTTGATAATGGCTTGTTGATTATACAGTTAATTAATTAGTGGGTTAGATCGTTCAGAGACAATCCTTGTTGGTGTGTCGCGTGCATGAATAGGGTGTCCTAGGAGATGTAGGTGTGCTGGGAGTAGTACAGTTGGAGTTCTTAGTCAAATGGTATCTCGTCTGTCAATGAAAGGGAGCGATGTGAACGTTGGAGTTCTCTGTTGAGTTTTTTGCTCATGGATACCATCAATGTTGTCTCAAGGGAGTCGGAAAGGATGCACACCCTTAGAATCGTCATGAAGAAGATGTCAGTGCTTCAAGGCCATGCACCTTGTTCCTTTTATAACTACAAAACAGAGGCTTTTAGGATGACACAAAAGGTTTAGAGGTTGTACATGCGTTAGATATGCCACCTAGCCCATAAAGATTTGTAACTTGCTAGAAAGTCTCAGTTACATCAATATATTATGGCATACAATAATAATAATGAGAGACATGAAAAAAGAAGTTGTAATTTTAGAGTAACAAAGATAAATATAAATATATCAGAAAGAGTTTTGTATAGATAATAGAAAAGGACGTGTTCAGTTAGAAGAACACATCTCTATTGGCCCTCTTATTCCTCTCCTTGCATGCTTATCAATTTAAGAGATTATGAGATCTTTGCCTCAACAATCAAACATCTCGACGGATGAATCAATAGACTGGTAGAAAAGTCCATTATGAATTGTGCCATGCCAGCTAGCCATCAATTCGAATGAGTTGTCAAGGGCATAGACCTCCCCCTTCTGTATCTTTTTGGAAGTGTTTTGTGAAAAGAAAAGAAGATGAATTAAACAAAAATTATGAAAAATAAAAAGGCAGAAATTAAAAGGATGAGTTGCCTCCCAACAAGCATACATGTTTAACATTGCAGACCTGACCAATGATATGCATTACTCATGTAGAGTGCATGAGCAGGGTTTCTGAACCCTTGTATTTTGGACCCATAGGACCGGGATCAGGGTCAGATGATGCACATACCTTGTTGGGGGGAGGTCCTTGTTACCATGTTTAGCTCTTTAGAGGTCTGATTGTTTTGTTTCTAGATTACCTTCTGCCTTAAAGGCTTCAATAAAGTTATTCACCTTCTTTAGGTCTTCGAGGACTTAATATTCAATCGTCTTCTTTCCTGATCATAGGATGAGTTTGCCGGCCTCAACGTCTACTAGAGATCTCACACTAGCTAAGAATGGTCTTCCCAAAATTAGCAGGAATGAATTATCCTATTTAATCTGCATTACCACAAATCACATGGGACATAGGTATCGTGATCTAGATTAAGTGGGACATCTTTGATTATCCCCAAGGGCTTTGTAATGGATGCATGTACTAGTTGAATGGTTACAACATTGGGCATTAGATCGATGAACCCTTAACATTGGCATAAGGTATAAGGCATGATTTTTATGCTTGTACCAAGGTTGGCAAGTCCCTTGCGGCATGTATCATCCCCTAAAAAACAATCTATTCCAAACGAACCAAGACCTTTTTATCTATTGAGGCATCTGATTCTGGACAATGTATGAGGTTATTTGTGTCAGCTTCACAGTTCCACATTCCTTTACCATATACTTTATGGATAGTAGGGACGTGAGATATTTTCTCTAGGTTGGCATTTTAGCTAGTGCATCGAGGAACGTGATGTCAACATGGAGTTTCTTCATTGTGTCCTTGAATTTTATTAACCTATCACCCAACTTGGTCTTCTTAAGGTGACCTAGATAGTGTACATGAGGTTTGTGTATGGGGGCTTCAGGTGTTGTTGATGGTCCAGTGTTGCCCACTAATGATCCTGTGGTTGTTTTCTCGTTGATGCTTGACTAAGAAAGTGTTACGGGAGGGTCCGATGTGTGAGCTTTTGCTACACTGATTGTTGAATGGTTGTTTGAGTGACTTGGGGTCTTGACTGGGTTATCTTCACTTCTACTAGGAGGGATAGACACAGAAGTGAGGGTTGGAGGTGTGGAGTATACATTCCCTAACCTTGTCATCACAACATTTAACTATTTTGGGTGCTTGGGGTTGTTTTCTGATTGGCCTATGATTATACTTGCTGGGGTTTTATTCACTAGATGCTAGGCGAGCAATTTGTGACTCCAACGCCTTTTGATTTCTTGTGTCACTGGACAATTGAGTCTGATATGTCACCACTGTGTCCTTGAAGTGTCTTCACTAGATTTGGTGTGGTGCTACCTCTATCTGTAGTGGTGGGGCTTGATTCAGAATTTGATACTATTATTGTTGCTGGTAGTTCTTGCTTGGGAAGTTAAATCTAAAATTTCCTTAGTTGTGAGAGCCAATGTAATTTGACATTGCTCTAGCCTAAGTGGACTACATTGGGGACTACTAATTTGACCTCTCAACTCTATCGACATTCTTATATTTTAAATAGGGGTGGCTATGAGCTTGGTTCATATAAAAGTACTCCTGCCCTGTGATAGTGTGCATTGAATTCACGTCTTTGGTTTGGGTGACTATATAATGTTGCTCTTCTTGGTGTTCATGGAATGAAGCATATAGTGTTGAGAATGGATCCTGATGTGGTTTGTTGTATGATAGAATTCATAGGAAGGTTCTACGATTTTCATATAAGGATCTAGGTCTTCTTCTCATATGTGTTGAAGGATTTTTTGAGGTTATCCTCCTTGAGAAAGAGAGTCTTTAGTGACTTGTATATGGAATTGTGTTATGACCAATTTTCCACTAGAGCTACTTTAAGAACACCTTCTCCCTAGGGTCTGGTCCAATGAGTCTGATTCTTGGCATCAAGATTGACGATCTTCAATATGCTACCAAAGCTTTGGTGCATGAAATTTCCATTTGTCGAGGAATTAAGACACTTCTTAATCTCATCATCGACATCCTGATAGAAGAATTCTATGATCTAGTTTTTAGGAATCCCATGACATGGGCACTTACGTAGGAGCTCATTGAACCTTTCCCATACTTCATATAGGGATTCTTTGGGCACTTGAATAAATCTTGTAAATTGTCTCCTGATTATGTCATCGAGGGTGGGTATAATTTCTCTAGGAACTGATTTTCCAGAGCTTCACATGTCGTGATAGGGTCCTCTCAAAAAGTGTTGTACCATTAGGGCTGTAAATGGTGCAGGTACGGTGCGGGTATGACCATACCTAGAACCATACCCAATTAATTTAGTAGGTATGGGTACGGGTCTAGACCCGTATTACTCAAAATTCAGACCCTCACCATACTCGGACCCGTATACAAATGCGGGTACCGGTGCGGGTTCATGGGTACACGGTTCTATATATTCTTTTTATTTTTTTAAGTACCAGAAGTAAATTCTGGACACATTTTTAGGCCTAAAGTGATTACAACTATCCTAAAAAATGTAAAAATTGATAGCAGTTCAGAGTTTTAACCACGTTGAAATTTGGTTTTTGTAGAGCCTTTTGGACTTAAAACCCAATCAAGTACCAATCATTGACCCAACATTTTACTATCTCAATTTATACAAAGACACCATTACATATACTAAAATTTGAGATATAGATGTGGAGAAGGAAATATTACAAAAACAAATAGCACAGAGACCGTAAGGAACTAATTGATCAAATAGCAACTCAGCAACACAAGGCAACAAGCAGGACAATGAATCAAATGAGTAGCTTGTAGTTGCATACCAATTTCTAGAGAACACAGATAAGCACACACAGATGTGAACAAGAAGATGATCAGTTTGGAGGAACTAGAGAAAGAGCTTGACAAGAGGCGTTGGGAAGATTTCCAATGTTAGATCATGGAGGAGTTGAGCCTTTGGCGTTGGCAGCAGAAGGCTTCTCCTAGACTTGGAGTTGGCCAGACTTGGCACCATCTTGGAGTTCCGACGGCCTGGAGCTGGGTAGCGATGGGAGTTTGGGCGCGACTGGGGATGATAGCTGGCTACTGTTGGCAGACAGGTCACCTAAGCGTCGTCGTCCATGGGCTGTGGTCACTACCTACGGGAGTGACAAAAGTCGGAAGCCAGAGAAGCATAGTCATGGTCGACCAGATCGAGGGAAGGCGTGGTAGACGCTAGTTAGACGGAGGAGTCCAGGAGTAGGAGGAAGAGGCAGTCGAGGAGGCAAGGTCTCCATCCATAATCAGTCATGGCCCTCATGGAGAGTGGGAGGTTGGGGAGCGGCTGCCCAGCCTACCACTAAGTCGCTGTCCTAGCAGGTTCTGCCTTTGTGAAGCATGACTCAGAAAGAGACGAGAGTAGTGAGAACTGAATAGACAGGTTGTTGAGTCATGAGAAGAACGGCTGAGTAAAAAAATAGGTTTCCAGTGGTTTTCACTTGAATTAGGTTATAGATACCGACCTTTAGATCATGTGTAGGTGGTCTTTTAACCACTAGATTCTGACAATATATATAATTTATATTTATATATTTATTAATGCGGGTATACGTGTATAGCAGGTACGGGTATGACTATACCCATTATCATACCCGGAATACTATGGGTACACGGGGAAGTGGGTACGCAGGTATGCGGTTCTAGAAATATGGACCCGTGACGGGTTTCAACAGGTAAGGAATTGCGGGTACACGGGTAGACGCGTACCCATTTACAGCCCTATGTACCATACTCTAGATTTGTTGATCAACTAGTACTTGAAGAGTTGGAATTGTATGGTATCATCAGTGTCACCTGATGGATTCATCATTGCACAACGGTTGATTATTTAAGGAGATGTTCTCTATAATCATCTCCAATCCTTCCTGTGAAGGTTGAATTCTACAATAGACTGACCCATTAGGTCCTGATCCCGATCGGGTCACCTGGATGTTGGACTGATGAGTCAAGTCAGTGCCTTTAGGGATAGAAAATTCCTTCAATTCTTTAGTGTGTTTTATTTCTTAAGTGACTTCTAGATTGGTCTTTAGTTTGACTTCCACTTGCTTCCTAGCTTCTGTGGCAAGCAATTCTTGTTGGGCAATGATAGCAGCTTCAATTTGCATTTAAATAGCTAACTCCGCATCTACTATGCCTGCCATGTTTTTCTCCTTACAAAGTTTTCTTTCGATTTCACAGTCGAATAGTAATCCACAATCAAGAATTTTAGATCTTTTCATGTGCTAGGAGTACCTAAAAAGAGGCAGAATGATTGTAAGTTAATGAGTAGGGTTCTAGTAGATTTTTAACAATGTCAAGGATAGAAAGAAAAACCCTAATTATGTTTAAACTTCTAAAATATATAACTACAGTTGTCCCTGATAGTGGCACCAATTTTTTATGGGGCTCCAAATGTCGTACTGGAAAACACCCTGAGGGAATAACCCTTAGGTTTATCCAAAAGTTGTGCACTAATTCCCCACTCCAACAAACGGAAGCCTTATTGCAATATACTTAAGGATCAAACCCAAAAGACAACCTTTTTAAGTGGTTATATATCTATACAATTAATAAGGGTAATATATATCACCCAATAAATTTATTGATTGATTAAACTATATTGATGCAGATAGAAACAATGATTAAAGAGGTAAATAAATGATAATAAAGAGGATCAGGGCATTGGGTTTCACTTTCCATAGCATGCATGATTATCCTGAAAAGATTTAACTCCTAAATAGAGGTTTTGCTGCAACACCCTCACTGTATAAAGATCATTGCATTGACTAAACTCACTTCGTAATGACCATCCTCGACACCAAAGTCCTAGTTGACTCTGAATGGGCCCTCTAACTACAACTGACTATCCTCAACACATTAGCATATCATAACCCAATCACCTCACCATCCCTTGCTGACATTTTAGGGGGATGATAAGATTGTTCTGAAGTTCTAGTCATGATTACAATAGCCTACAAATCCATAACTATAACACATATGCAATGCAAGATGTCAATTTGCAAAGAAGGGAAGTAAGCAGTATGATACTTATTTAACAGTAGTATTGTTGAGTTTACAAACAATATAGCATAGCATATGAGCATATGGGGCTAGTCTCCATGCCCCAACACAGACATCTACTCTCATGGTGAGAGACAACAGTGGCAAGATAGGTAGAACAATGGAAGGGGCCAATATGCCTAGACCAAGAAGACCAATCTCTCCAATGCAGAACTACCTCCTTGCTCCTCACTAGGCTTTGTGATCCACAATGTGGCTTATAATAACTGATTAGAGATCCTTTTGAATGGATGATAAGGGTTCCCTTTTAAGATGCATACATTTTTGTCTAAAACCTAATGTTGAACACTTGTGGTCAAAGGAAGCTAAATGCATGGCCCATACTCGGTCCACCAGGTGACTCACATGGGTTACTCAGTCTTCATCTTGTATATGGATCTCCTTCAGGCCAACATGGATTGAACCAAAGTAGACTAGATGTGGAGAGTGCATGTCAGGATTATAGAGTCTAGAAGACTTTGAATATATAGCGGCTCGGGTCAGGCGTTGGAAAAGTTGATTGCTTGACTAGGTGGATTGAAAGGTAGAGAATGGAAAGCTTCTGAAGCCTTCCTTCCCTTAAGGTGTAGCATCATGAGGCCTTGATCGTCCTTCTAGGAATTGAAATGTATTTTTGGCTGGTTTTGCATGAGATATATAAAATGCATTTAAGTCTAGAAAAAGTAAATCTAAGGCTAAAATCAGGAAATGGAAATATAAGAGCCCCTAAAAAGAGGATAATATAGTATGAAAAGATGGGTATAAATATACTCATCACGGGCCTCTTCCCTTATTATTTTGTGTATTTATATATCTTGGTGGTTGTATATTGTGTTTAAAAATGGGTAGAGGCCATCCCCTCCAAGAATTGTGACTCCAAATTTGTTAACAAGCTTTTCAAGGATATTATTTTCCCTTGGTTTAGGGTACCACACATCTAATTTCCAATGGGGAATCTCACTTTCTAGCAAAAATTTTGAGTCATGACTGAAAATATATGGAGTCCACCACAAGGTTGCCTCTCCTTACCATCCTCAGACTAGATATCAAGTTGAGGTTTTGAATTGGAAAATCAAGTCCATCCTAGAGAAAACTATCAATCACACTAGGAAAGAATGAGCTTTGAATATTAATGATGTCTTGTGGGCATATAGAACTGTCTACAAAACACCCATAGGAAGAACTCCTTTCAGATTGATCTATGACAAATCTTTCCATCTACCCATAGAATTTGAGCAAAAGGCTAGTTGGGCCACCAAAATTCTATATTTTGACATGTTTGCAACATAATATAGCCATTTCTTCAAATGCAGGAGTTAGAAGAGCTCAGGATGGCAACCTATGAGAATTCTCGAATTGATAAAGATAGAACCAAACTATTTCATGATGGACATATTAAGCAATAGGATATTCATGAGAATGATCCTGTCCTAGTCTATAATTCTAGGTTGAGGCTTTTACATAGAAAACTAAAATGTAGATGGTACAAACCCTATATTTTCAAGTGTGTTGATCCACATGGTACTTTTCTCCTATGGGATAAATGGAAGGGTGAATTTATCTTTAATGGACATAGGCTAAAATGGTTTATTACTGTTGAGGATTTTATAGCATCTAACACACATCACCTTCCCATTCTTGAAGACTTAAAATTAAAGGATTCTCCACCCCACCAATCCTGAGCAAGATTTGACTCAATGAGCACAAGTTTCGAGCCTTTGACATAAATTTGGGGCTTGTTGGGAGGCAAACCAACATCTCTTATTCCACTTTGTATTCTTTCAATTCATTTTGCTATTATTTTTTACTAAACCTTTCTTGTTCTTTGATTTAGATTAGCCTTCAAAAAAAGGGTGAGCCGCTTGGTTGTTCCCCAACCTACCGATTCAAGTTGCCAAAGATATGTATTTCAAGACATCTGTCACTACAAGCTAAGAAAGTGTTTCACAAAGTGAAATAATTGAGTTGTGCCACGAAGCAGTTGATTACACTTGGCATCTAATTTGAATTTCAAACACCTCTATTCCACCATGAAGAGTGAACTGAGCATTTTTCCCCGCAAAAATGGTCATTTCATGACCATGAGATAGTTGTTCTTCATTGAGCATTGCACCATCCTCTGACTCCACAACCTACAGAATGGTTGGCTCACAGTGCAAGATGATCATCTCATTTCCCCTAAAATCTCTATAAAATTGGCCAAATGGGGGAGGTCGACTCACACCTCAAAGAGTGCCTTTCCCAAGCCTTATAGCCTAGACACCTATCTCCCTCCTAGAAGAAGCAAGAACAACCTCTTCCCATTGAGCCGAGCAGCCCAACCATCAGCCACCTACTTCAAATAGCTAGTCGACTGTCTTACTGACCAGTCAGCCATCCTAGGCCTGATGATCTGTGCGACCACCCTACTCCCTCTCCTGATCTCCATATCTCTCACCTTCCAACAAGCTCATCATTAGCTATGTGCAAAAGTTTTAATATTTATAACTCGAGCATTATCCTTGAAGTATACAGATGAGTGTAGTAAGAGATTGTCCTAGGAGCAGAGTACAACTAGTCACAAGCATGTTAATCTTCAACAATCTAGATCGATTTACAATGATTGGATTGAGTTATAGCTAAACTATGTTGCAATTATAAGAGAAAGGAAAACTAATTTCTTAAAGTGATATTTAAATCAAATTGAAAGGATCTTGGTTATGGGGTTTCACTTCCACATCATTACATAGTTTAAACTATGGAGATAAGCATACTAGTTAACATGTAAGGAGGTTGCCATCGTCATACACCTCTCGTTGATATGGGATGGTTCTAAATTCTACATAGCACTCACATGCGTATTCCAAGACTCAAACTGCAAACTTGGATCCTCAATGTGATTCGAGCCACTCCCGTGGTCAAGGGCACATTTTCAAGATATATATTCCCTACTTCTCCACATATCTTCCCAGATCACACAAAGATGCATAATACATGTAAGCAAGATGACCAATAATGCATACAAGCAATTAAAGCATCATATATCATCTTGGAACAACAAGTTAACTAGCATGATCTAAAAAATCCGAGTTAATATGAGAAATAACGTGGGAGACTACTCATGGATGATGGTGAACCACAAGCAAAAGTTACAGATTTCATAGTTCAACATGACTAGAGAAGAGAGTAACAAAGCAAATCCAAGTAATGGGAAAGAACGTAGGTAGAACGTTGACTTCGAGATGAAATTTTACCTACTCTGGTTCTTCTTCAACAAACTTCTATACTAAGAGATCTAAATGAGGTAGACAAGAAGTTACAACAATCTTTGAAGAGATATGGATAAGAATGGAGTTTCTCTCTCGAGTAACTGCTTCTTCCTCCCAAAATTGCCCTTCTTTTGCTCTATATTATTCTCTAAATCAATGTGTTTCCAAAATTATGGGAGATAATTGTCCCATATGTGTGTCCTTGTATTTAAAATGAGGGGTGGTTGTTTATGAAATATGCATAAACAAACTAAGACATGGCATGTGCTAAGGAAAATAGGTCGTGTCATGATGTGTAACTAATGTCTGAACTGCTCTAATCAGGTTGAACATGACATGTAGAAGCTCACACATATTTTGTATCTGAGAGTCTTTTGAGTCATGTCAAGACAAACACAATGTGTCTTATTAAATGCACGTCCTGCAACTTGACTGAACATTTGAGGCTAAATCTGACTAAGTGGACAGGTTGTGTGTCTGGGGAACATGTCCTACAACTAAATATTGGTGAATTCTTGGGTCAAACTGCTTGGGTTGAAAACATCATCTCTTAATAAACACTTGTTGTGAATGTTGATAGAACTTCTAAGTGCATCTTTTGATCGATGTGATATGTTGTATCATCAAAGGGACACATTGTGTCATTTCTCTTCAATACAAGATCATCTGCAATCTTACACAACATGACTTAATTAACACATGATTTCTTTCCTTGAAATTTTTCAGTAAGAACTTCGTCAAGTATACAAACTCTTGGGAACTCTAACTAGGGTCGGATATGGGTTGGATTGACCCCATTTATTTGTCATAATTATGTGTCTATGTTCATAAACATGAGATAAGTAAAACAACTAGAAAGTGTGTCAAATCAAGTATGATTAGAGGCAAAATGAGATACAAAACGGATTGAAAGTGTGCACAAAATTGGGTGAAAAGTCTATATAAGAATTTGCAAATCAAATCCCACTAAGCATTAACTATTGCTTGTCCTCAAGAAAAAAGAACATGGAAACATAAATGAATTGTGAAGTTCATGTATCAATTAAATGAGGTGGAAAAGTTATATCAAACCTAATCAACATTATACAAACTTTGTTGCAAGTAGCCATAAGATCACCTTAAACAATCAAGATTTGAAGTTTTGTTAAGAAAAAGTGCAAAAATTATAAATGGAAGAAACATCAAACAACATTAGATATAATTTAGATGACAAGACCGAACGAGTAGTGAATCAACCTAATCCTATCAATTATTAAAGATGTAAGGAATGAAATCACAATCAACAAACAGTCCAACCACAACCTTTTGTTTTTAGATAAGAACTAAAGTATGGGTTTTGAAACTCGGTAGCTAATGCAGACTTATGAACACATGGAATGATGGTCGGGGTTATTTACCCTCTTTTAAGACGTAATACCTAACCATCACGACCAGATTGAAGTTACACTAGACTAGCATCTTACGTGGATGGTTTAGCCATATTTTCTAGAGGTTAATGTAAGAATAAGCCCATAATGATCATGAGAAAGTGATAATTTTCTTTAGAACCACAGGGCCATAAATTAAAAACTTTTCCCAAAATACAAAAAGTTGGCTAGATTGTTTAGTTGATAGGATTTTAATCTTTTATTAAGATTTTTATTGAGAGTTGGGTTGAAATTGCACTAAAAATTTGATAAAATCATCTAGAATGCTAAATAAGGTTTTAATGTTGATCGATCCGAGAAGATTTTATCCATTCATGTATTATATTGTCAA
The DNA here is from genome assembly GCA_963693085.1 of Alisma plantago-aquatica. Lineage (NCBI taxonomy): Eukaryota > Viridiplantae > Streptophyta > Magnoliopsida > Alismatales > Alismataceae > Alisma > Alisma plantago-aquatica. The sequence goes on from OY856412.1 coordinate 1,036,609,294, forward strand.
GAGTGTGTAAGGTGAGCATACAACTAAAAGTAATAAATAATGCATGATTTGACTTTATTTCTTCAAATTATATTTATTGATATAATAAAGGACAAATAGTTCAATATAAAAATGGATTTGAATCCAAACACAAGGGATAAGTCTCTGATCATACCAAATTTCCCACAAGCAAAAACAAAAAATAAACAAGAACTAAGAAAAAGATGATTAAAAGAAACTACACCTACACTACCATCCAGTTTCTTTGCCTGTAAGCTTGAAAGTTGTAGTGTCCTCACTTTACCAATCAAACTCAAGAGGATAGAAACTTGTTACCTATCACGGTGAATCAAGAAGAAGGACCAACACCCTCTTGACCAGTTGGGAAGTATAAGAGTGAGGTCATGCTGAGGTGGACACAGGGGTGGAGGCATGGCATAGTGGCCATGGGAGATATGCCACATTTTCATCCCCTAAAGCATGCAATGCATAAGAGTAATGCTTGCTTATCATGTCATGTTTGGTATCCTTCTGATTAAATATTTTTTGCACATAAACATATATATATATATATATATATATATATATATATATTAAACTTCATGCATATCCCATTTGTACTCCATCTGTGTTCCAGTGGAGGGAGGATGAGGGGGATCTATAGCTGCATTAGAAGCCCTAGTATTTCCTTTAGGATCAAATCTATCATCAAGATTGAATTTCAAATTGTCCTTGTTTGTCAGGGTAACTCCAGGAAAATCAGGGAGTTCAATGAACATGTCATCATGATCAACAAAATACTACCTAAATTTTTCATCATCAGAAGGGTCCCTAGATATCAAACTAGAAGAGATGAGGAGCTTTAGATCAATTAAGTTCCTCCCAGAAGCAGTTTCTAATTCTATGATGTTAGTATTGACCTTCCGAGTGATGTGATGTATCAATCCTCCACTCCTAATGTCACCTAATTTGCTATGTTTAATCTCAAAGAAATAGAGGATGATATAGTAGCCAACATTAATTTTGAAGTTGTTCATCATGTCCCATAAGAGAAATAGATCCTTCTTGTGGAAAACTTCCTATGTTTCCTTCCTTGCAAATACATAGGTGCTAAGAATCATGTGCATATAGCAGAATATGGGGTTGTGGATATGTGTCTCCTAACTTTTGCAACATCATGAATGTTATCATCAGCCATTTCCCGATAGAAATCATCACTTCTAAACGCAAGTGGATATGACTCTGCTCCTCCATAATGGCATTGATAGGCATCAGATAATTGTTTAAAAGTAATCATTGGACCATGGCCTACAAGTTAGAAAGTGATTATAGCAAGAGGTTCATGTGGATTCATGTGGTCATCCTCAACCTTCAAGGTAGTAAGAAATTCATATGTAAGACTAGGGTAAGTGTGGCTTACTATGCAACAAGTATACTTTAGTCCAATATCCTAAAGCATTCCTAGGACTTCCTCCTTGAATCCAAGTGTGTATAAGTTTTCTTCATAGACAAAGAACATAAAGAGGACTCTATGAGTGATCAAGGTCTGGTAGGTAGCATCTTCTTCCCGAGTAACTTTGAACGGTGTGCTTGAGATGTATGTCGATTCTAAAGACGAAGTCTCTCCCTTAGGGAACTTGGAAGCTTGCTTTGTCAGAGCCATTAGTCTTGATTGAGTTTCAAAACACGTGAACATGACGTGTATGGTGGATCACACTGCACGTCTGTTCAGCTCAAAGAAGTTTTTGGGTCCAAGAAAATGAACGACACAAAATGTTATATTCTATGAAACATACATTGGGTCATCTACAGATTGGGCATTTTGAAGGTCGAATATCCTTGAAGTGTCTCAATCACAGTGTGAATCATGCGATTGGAGTGGCTACATGCTCAACTTGGCACATAGCTGAGTGGCAACGCTTGGTTGATATGATCCATGAGTGATGTAGGTAGAGGTGTGAAGGAATATGGCGACAGTGGTCGATCTACTACTTAGTCAAAAATGGCAGCATGCACGACTCCTCGGTGGCATTTCCTATCCCTACGCATCAGCACAAGTGGTTGGGGCTGTCGTCGAAGAAGGACTGAGGTTGGATATTGTTGGAGTAGATGGACATTGTGTGCATGATGGAGTGTTTGGGCAAGGGCACATGATGGCGGGTGTTATTCTCTCAAACACGACTTGATTGAATGAATGGAGTGAAGAGGTTGGGTTCCAATTTGGATGAAAACCCTATTTCAAACACATAAACACGCCATGTATTTCATCTCACACATTATGCCTTTACATAACGAAATGTTGTTGTTGATCCTCTTGATCTATTTGATCCTCTTGAGTGACATGTTGTGATTTTATTATTGTACGCCGTGTATGATTCTGGCAAATAGTCAGTATGAAAATGACCTTTGCGACATGACATGTATAAACTTAACCCATGCCATGTGAATTTCTAGTGGATTTGTTGATGTATTCAAGCTGATAAGGACACAGTGTGTGCAAATTGACATAGGGCATGTATGTTTCCAAAAAGTTAATAGTAGTGGTTGAACATGAGGTTACACCTTGTTATAATTCATGCATTATGTGTGGGTTTCTAGAAAGTTCCTTAGAAAATTACTAGGACAGTACACGTTGTGTGTGGCTCTATCCCTCAAAGAAAATGGGAATGACAGTAGGCATATACCATTAGGAGAAACACTATTAATCTTGAAAGTATTCACATATTCTAAGAATTCATCTACATGAAAGTTAGGATCCTTCATAGGAGTCCCTCCAAAATGGTTTTGCTGAATCATATGCATTATTATTGGGCAGATTGAAAAGTTATATGCTTTGATCTACGCGATATTGATATCCCCATTGATGTTTATTGTAATCGGAAAGAAAATATCCTTTAGAGGACGATCATCTTCCATGATGGATTTTGGTAGTCTGATGAAGATGGTGGAGAAGAATGAAGTGATGATGGTTGTGATTCTCCCAAGATTGAAGCGTCTTCACTCCTTCTTGCTTGTCTACACCTGCCCAATGTATGTTTGATCTCTAAGTCTATAATAAGATGGTTGAAGACCACATTTCAAACGCCGCGTACAGTCCTACAAATTCACAAGTAGTAACAACGCTTAAGAACAATGGAAGATATGAAAGATGATGTGAGTGATGGTGGAATGATGAAAAGGATGAGTGAGTGATCTAGGATATCTTACTAATTCACACTTCTTATTCTAAAAAATTATCAATTCTCCCCGAAAACCGTGCCAAAAACATGTTAGTTGTGTGCACAAGTTTTTCCATTTGTAACTCGAGCGCTACCCCAAAAGTATAAGGGTGTGTGTAGTATGTTTGAGATTTTCCAAAAAGAAGGCTACAACTAGTCACAAGCATGTTAATCTTCAACAATCTAGATCAATTTGCAAATATTGGATTGAGTTATAGCAAAACTATCTTGCAATTCTAAGAAACAAGAAATACTAATCACTTAAAGTGAGATTTAAATCAGATTTAAAGGATCTTGGTTATTGGGTTTCACTTGCACATAGTTACTCGCTTTCAATGCTAGTTAACATGCAAGGAGGTTTTAATCATCATAGACCTCCCAGTGATATGAGATGGTTATAAACTCTACATAGCACTCTCATGCATTATGCCAAGACTCAATCTACAACCTTGGATCGTCAAAGTGATCTGAGCCACTCCCATTGTCTTGGATACATTTCCAAGATATCTACTCCCTACTTCTCCACATATCTTCCTAGATCACATAAAGAAGCATAATATGTGTAAGCAAGATGGACAATAATGCATACAAGCAATTAAAACATCGTAGATCATCTTGGAATGGAAAGTTAACCAGAATTATCTAAAAGATCTAAGTCCATACGAGCAATTATGTGGGAGCTACTCTCCCACACCCAAGAAAGGGGAAACTACTCATACATGATGGTGAACCACAAGCAGAAGTTACAAATTTTAGTGTTTGACATGACTAGAGAAGAGAATAACAAAGGAAGTCCAAGGAATTAGAAAGAACTAGGTATAACATCGACTTGGAGATGAAATTCCTCCTTGTCTGGTGCTTCTTCTTCAACAAGCTTCTCTCCTAAGTGGTCTGAATGAGGTGGAGAAGAAGTTGCATCAATCCTTGAATAGAAACAGAGAAGAATGGAGGTTTTTTTCTCAACTAACCTCTTCTTCCTCCCCAAAATTGCTCTTCATTTGCTCTGGACTATTCTCTAATCAAAAGTGTTTCTAAAATTATGATAGATAACTATCCATATATCTGTCCCTATATTTAAAATGCAGGGGGTTGTTTTTCAAATTTTACAGAAATTGGCGGAGACACTAAGTATACTAAGGTAGACATGCCATGTTGCTGAGTGTAAATGATGTTGGGTAACTTCTATGATAAGGACATATAGAAGCTCGCACACATTGTGTATCAGAGAGTATTTTGAGTCTGGTCAAGACGGACATGTCGTGTCTTACTAAATGCATGCCATGCAAATTGATAGAATATTTGATCTTCATCTAGTTGAGTAGATATGTTGTGTGTCTAGTGAACATGCCATATAACTAAGAATTGGTAAAGTCTTAGGTTGAAATGATCAAGTCGAAAGTGTTGTGTCTTAGTAAACACACATCATGCATGTTGATAGAACTTCAAAGTGCATATTTTGATCGATGTTACATGTCATGTCATCGAATGAATATGGTGTGTCGTTACCCTTCAAAGTGAAATGAGATCATCTATAATCTTGCATGACATGTGTTATTTAAAACACAATGGGTTTCAAGAAGAATCTTCAAGAAGAACTCTATCAAGTATGTAAACTCTTGGGGACTCCAATTAGGGTCCAATTTGAGTAGGATTGACCCCATTTATTCATCATAATTATGTGCATTTGCTCACAAACAAGAGACATGAAAAACAACTAAAAAGGGTGGCAAATCAAGTATGATTAGAGGTGCAATGAGGTACAAAATGGATTGCAAGTGTGTGCTAAGGTGGGTGAAAAGTCTATATAAAATATGCACATCATTTGGCTCTCACCCCACTTGATGAGGTATCTCCCAACCATTCGGTCGTTCCAACCTCAGACCGTCTGCTTCACTGTATCCAATGCTTGATCCATCACCCAACTGACCATCTCACACCGGCGAGTGAGTGGCCCAAGTCACCCCCTTTGCCTTTAGCCATTGTGACAAGCATTCTTACCACTCTCACCAACAGATGCATCCATTTCACCTGCTAGGTGAAACGAGCAGTTAGGATAGACAATTGGGCGAACTTAGGCAACCAACTTCAATCACTTGCTACCTGAACTAAGTGTGTAAGTCTCTGAAACAATTGTTTCACCCAACTTCAATTGATTGCCACCTGAACGGAGCATCTTAGTCTCGAACCAATCATTCCATTACTTCAACACCATAACTAAAATGTCCCAGAAAAGGTCATGAGGCAGGATTTCCAGTCGTATCAGCAAGGGGACGGGGATTATAACATATTGGATTTTATCTCTCTCTCTCCTTTGCTTGAAATAGGATGTATCTCATAAAATTTGTATTAAATGATTCCTATGTCCAAATGGGACATATTATATACTACACTGTAGAGTGACATCTCTAATGGAGACAATTCATCTGCAGTAGAGATGAAAGTTAGAGCCCCCATCATCCTCATCCCCCCTGGGGCCTAAAAGTACCTCTTCACCACCCAAAATAACATCTGAACCTTGAAAATTGATCTACTCGATGAGATATATCCAATTCACTTAGTTTCAGAGGAGAATTCCTTTTGTACCTCCCGATATGTTAAAATGGCATGCTTAATCTCTTTTATTACATTTAATGGTGATTAATGCTCAACATTGATCATATCATGTCCCTATTTGACTTTTATGACTCTAATAAGTAACTCATTTTATCTTGTGCTCTTTGAATCTAAGTTGATCATTCTTAGACCTCTTATCAATGAAACGAACCCTAAAACATGTATAATATTGGACTTTGATGCTAATGCTCATTAATTTGATTCTCCAATTGATTATACAAACAACAACTCATCATATTTTCTCTAGATCAGTAACATTTGATGCATGATTTAGTCAATAATCTATTTCTCCTATATGAGAACTCTACCTTAGCGTGATGATATGACAAATGCCATTAAAAATCATATTAATGGACTTTTCATGATGATTATTTAAATCTTGTGATGATGCGGGTAAAACATGATCAAATCTACATATTGGCCTTTAAATCAATACATGATATGACTTGTGACATGAAATATCATGTTATGCACTCTTGTTCACTATTATGACTAAATGGACTAAACATTAAATTGAAATATGACCTACCTAGTGTGCATGTTGATATATTTGAGATCTAATATCGTACAAATGTCACCCTAATGGTCACCCATTCTATTTTATGACTTCAAATTAGTAACTTCCTAAGATGTATGACACTAAATCAATCTTCATCACTCTTGTACTCTAATGATGAGCATATTGCATGAAAATGACTCGATGTGACTTAAATTGTGATATGATGAATATGTCCTTAATCTTATTCAAATATTATGATTTCCCTATTAAGATGACGGAAACCTATGTTTAAAATCCCTAATCTTAAGAAGAATTTTCACCTTAAGTGTAAATGATATATGAGGTAGCATGTAGCTTGATGATGATTTTGCATGAATGTAGGAGATATCAAAATCAATCGTCATGATTAATTAAACTTGGGTTAGGTGAAACATTTAACCTTGATCATATGTTTAAGATGACCTAAGTCTTGTGATGTTAATATAATCACACTTTGTTGTAATGTCAGGATCTCTTTGATGGAATCTTTTCAAAGATCTATTCATTCTATCTAATGCTAGTTTGCTTGTATCAAGGTACACTTTATCCTCCTATTTGCCAAACTAGTGTTATCAAAATGCATGTATGTATCTAGTATAAATGCTTGGCTTATAACACTTGTTTGAGCTATGTTTTTCTATGACAACTATGTTTTGGTCTGTATTACTTATCTTGAATAAACTTGAAAAAATAATGATAGATGTCCATTATACAACCTTGTGTACCTACATGTATTGTCAGGGTAAGGACACTAGGTGGGGTGTCCCACTTGAGTTGTCATGATAGGACATACCAAGTTGATACAAGGGTTAGCTCTTGGCAATGGCTTTGAGGTCCCTTATGAATAGGGTTGACTCTCAACATTTCTTATTGTAGTCTGTCACATTGAAATAGGGTGGCTAATCTTGAGAACCCTCACGGACCCCTTCCTTTTAGAAGTTGGTCAAAGGCCTTATGATATTGTTGGTATAATGGAAATAAACAAAAAACACGCTTGCATGTTAACAAGAAAGTCTTAAAATGTTGTTGTTTCATTCTTGTTATCTATTTTATGCTTTTGCCAAGAAATATATGTTCTTAAACCTACAATTTATATGTTTGCCAGTGTACTCAACACATTATTGTTGATGTGTACCCATTTTATGAATTTAGGTAACAAGTACACTATGAATCTCTAATAATGGTCAGATTCTTTTGCACTTAGGATAATCTTTCTTGTACTCTGATCATATATAATGTTATGCAAATGGAATACACACGGTTGATATATGGGACCTGAGATCTTGTCAGGTTTGTTTAGCATTCTTTTATGCTTTCTTGTCTCATATATTAGTTGTTGTTTGTGGTTTTATTGATGCATATATTATGTGATCTATCCTATGGATGAATGCTCATATCCTCTCACCTTTGACATTATATCCATTAGGAGTGAGGATTTTGGCAAAAAATGATTTTGTGATAGATGGTATCAGATCAATCACATATCCTCTACGTGTGTTTAATAACCCACTTATTCATATGAACCTGGGGAAAACATTAGTCCGTAATGGTGAAGTTGAGGTATCTAAATAGGTCACTACATGGGGGCTTATGCACGTCCTATCCACCGAGCTATGTTGGCTGAGGTCTCCCTTGTATATCTACCTAGATGAAGTGAATCCAAGACTGGATTAAGGATTTTTCCCCAAAAAGCCTTGAGAGTCTTATAGCATCTCATCTCTTCTTTGAGGACTACACTAACCCATCTATTAGATGATGATTAGATAGTTTCTCATTTCTTTATGCAAACTCTCTCATGACAATTAAATCACAAGGCCTCCCGATTATGTGTAGGTTGTGTATGGGGAAAATAAAATTTGAATGAATTGCTAAAAGTTGATTAAGATGATAATGATGCCATGATCTGATCTTAACTTGAAAAACATGATTGTGATTAATAAAAGTACTCTTGAATCTAAGTACTCATGTGTATAGTTTAGATAATGTAAACTCAATTTTACCAAATATGACATATGTGCTTCTTATGTTTTAGGTAAATGATAATGATCCTTATATATGATGAAATAAGGAGAACTCATGTGTTATACCACATTTTTGATGATGTCCCTATTGATAAAGTCTATGTTTCGTTATTTTTTTATCAAACTTCAAACATGATTAAGCAAACCTTTTCCCTATATGTTGACATGAATCATGATTATGATTTGAAATTACTATGACTTTGGACTCTCAATATCATGATGAAAATCTTTGATACAAGAGGCAAAATCCCATATTGATTATAATGCCTAATTTTTATACTTGATTTTGGATAATATGACAATTATGAGATCTCGATCATACCTTGAAATGCTCAAAACGTTGAAAGATCCTATGTTGAATTCTCCATTTTCAAATATACCCCCTTGCTTTTAATTATTACCTCAAACATATGGAATATCGTATCATGGTTGCTCTACTATGATAAATGATCTTTGATCTCATGACCTTGTGAAATACAAATCCATAAATAATACTCTTCCTATTTGATGGACTTGACACTTCATGACTAAAGAGGACAAATGTTCTAGCTTAGGGTGGTAGCTTGCTTCATAAATCCCCTAACCTAGGTCACATCCCTATTATGAATTCTTCTAAATTTTCATCTTGTTTATTATTTAGAGTTTGGAAAGGTGACCCTTCCATATGATTTTGATCTCTTGACCAAAGTCTCTAATAGGCGAATCTAATGATGATATTGAAACATGACACAAAATCTTGATTTGATGATGATATTGAAACCTGATGATGTTGACTATAGCTTGTGGTTAAGTTCCTAGAGGGACCTACGTCTATATAATTCAATAACCATGAATACTGTGATAATAAAATCGATATTGATATCATGAAATATTGCTCAATTGTTGCTTATGAATGAATGACCACACCTATGGTTTAATTAGGAATCTTGTACGCTAGCTTAAAATTTTTTGGGCTTATGACTCTTGTTGTCCAAATCATGACTCTCGATATCGATTTACAAAATCTTGACGATTGGTCATTCATCTCGATAATGATTTGACTTCTATGATCACCTTATTCGGATCTTGATATCATCCTTGATTTATGATTGACGACTTTCATGCTCCCGAATCTCAAAAATGTAAAAATGATGATTATGTTGATTCACTCAAACTATGACTTAGGGAGAAGCTCCCATGTGGACTAAGATGGGGTATTCCTTTGATTTTGATGTGAAACCACAATATTGAAATGTGATGTTTGTTTGGAAATGTTGAAATATGAGATCTCAATCAAGGATGTATAACCCCACCTAGGGCCAATAAAGAACCTAACCCTAAATGTTGAGATTGAAAGTCATGCTTACTCTTGAATAAAAAGAGTCCTATTTGTTTGTCCTAAATTAGTGATCTCTCCAAATTTGTGATCTTTTGATGATCTTTTGTTTCAAAGTGACGCAGTGGAAGTGTGGCTATGTGGACTTTGATGTTTGGTATCTTAATATTAGAATAATGTTGACGATTCAAGGATGATGATGTTATATATGGATTACTATGATGGATATGATATTTATTAAATAACAATATCATTTGAGGATTTGATTTAATTTTGGGGACAAAATTCCTTTTAAAGTGGGGAGGATGCAAAATCTTGGATTTTTTATCTCTCATACGCTTGAAATAGGCTATTTCTTGTAAAATTCTTATTAAATGATTCCTAAGTCCAAATGGGACATATTATATATGAAAAATGTTGTACTCAATGCGATATATCCAATGAACATAGTTACATAGGCTAATACCTTTTGTAGCTCTTGGTATGTTAAAAATTGAATCACTTAATCTCGTTTATTACATTAAATGGTGATTAATGCTCAACCTTGATCATATCATGTCTCTATTTGACTTTTATGACTCTAATCATTAACTCATGTTATGTTGTGCTCTTTGAATTAGAGTTGATCATGCTTAGACCTATTAATGAACCTAATCCATGAAATGAACCATGAAATATGTACAATATTGAACTTTGATGCTAATGCTCATTAATTTAATGCTCAACTTGATTATACAAATTCCAACTCGTCATATTTTCTCTAGATCAGTAACATTTGATGCATGATTTAGCTAATAATCTATTTTAACTATACTTGAACTCTATCTTAGCTTGATGGTATGAAAAACACCATTAAAAATGATATTTATGGATTTCTCATGATGATTCTTTAAATTTTCTGCTAATGCAGGTAAAATGTGATCAAAACTACATATTGGCCTTTAAATCAGTACATGCTATGACTTGTGACATGAAATATCATGTTATGCATCCTTGTTCACTAGTATGACTAAGTGGCCTAAACATGACATTGAAATGTGACTTGCCTAGTGTGCATGTTGATATATTTGAGATGTAATATTGTACAAATGGCACCCTAATTGTCACCCATTCTATTTGATGACTTAAAATAAGTAACTTGTTGATATGTATGAAACTAAATCAATCTTGATCACTCTTGTACTTTAATGATGACCATATTTCATGAAAATAACTCGATGTGACTTAAATTGTGATATGATGAATAAGTCCTTAATCTTATTCTCATATTATGATTTCCCTATTAAGATGATGAAAAACTATGTTTAAAATCTCTGGTCTTAATAAGAGTTTCACCTTAAGTCTAAATGATATATGACGTTGCATGTATCTTGATGATGATATTGAATGAATGTTGGAAATGTCAAAATCAATCATTGTGATTAATTGAACTTAGATTAGGTGAAACATCCACCCTTGATGATATGTTTAACATGACCTAAGTCTTGTGATGTTAATCTAGTCACATTTTTTTTGTAATGTTAGAATCTCTATGATGGAATCTTTTAAAAGATCTAATCATGTTGTCTAAGGCTAGTTTGCTTGTATCAAGGTACACTTTATCCTCCTATTTGCCAAACTAGTGGTATTGAAAAGAATGTATGTATCTAGTATAAATATTTGGCTTCTAATACTTGTTTGAGCTATTTTTCCCTATGACTACTATGTTTTGGTCTTGATTATATATGTTTAACAAACTTGAAAACATAATGAATGATGCCCATTATACGACCTTAAGTATCTACATGTATTCTCAGGGTAAGGACACAATGTGGGGTGTCCTACTTGAGTTGTCATGATAGGATAGACCATGTCGATACAAGGTTTATCTCTTGGCAATGGCCTTGATGTCCCTTCTGAATAAGGTTAACACTTGAAGTTTAGTCTTGTAGCCCCTCACATTAAAATAGGGTAGCTAATCTTGACCACCGTCACAGACCCCTTCCTTTGAGAAGTTGGTCAAAGGCCTTATGATATTGTTGGTATAATGGAAATGAACATAAAACATGCTTGCATGTTAACAAGAAATACTTAAAATGTCATTATTTTGTACTTGTTATCTACTTTATGCTTTTGCCAAGCAATATATGCTCTTAAACTTGTGATTTTATATGTTTACCAACGTACTCAACATAGTTGTGTTGATTTGTACCCATTTTATGATTTTAGGTAACAAGTACACTATGAATCTCTAATGATGACCATATTCTTCTGCACTTATGATAATCTGCTCGTACTCTGATGATATATAATTATATGCAAATGGAATACACCCAGTTGATATATGGGACCTAAGATCTTGTCAGGTATTAGTTTAGCATTTTTTTATTCTTTCTTGTCTCATATCTTAGTTGTTGTTTGTGGTTTTATTGATGCATATGTTATGTGCTCTATCCTATGGATTTATGCTTGGGTCCTCTCGCCTTTGGCTTTCTAGCCATTAGGAGTGGGGATTTGGGTAACAAATGGTTTTGTGACATTTAGTATCAGAGCAATCACATATCCTCTATGTGTGTTTAATAATCCACTTACTCATATGAACCTGGGAAAATCTATGTCCATAATGGTGAAGTTGAGGTTTCTAGGAAGGTCACTACATTGGGGCCGATGCACCTCCTATCTGCCTAGCTGTGGGGGCTGAGGTCTCCCTTATAAACCTACTTGGATGAAGTGCATCCAAGACCGGATTAAGGAATTTTCCCTAAAAATCCTATTCTAGCATATCATCTCTTCTTTAAGTACTATCCTAAGCCACCCATTATATGATGATTAGATAGTTTCTCATCTCCTCATGTGATATCTCTCATGACAGTTAAATCACATGACCTCTAGGTTATGTGTAGCTTATGTATGGGGAAAATAAAATTTTTGAGTAAATTGGTAAAAGTTGATTAAGATGATATTGATGCCGTGATCTGATCTTAACTTTGAAAACTCGATTTTGATTAATAAAAGTACTCTTTAATCTAAGAACTCATGTGTAATAACTTAGATCATGTAAAATCAATTTTACAAATATGACCTATGTGCAACCTATGTTTGAGGTAAATGATAATGATCCATATATATGATGAAATAAGGAGAACTCATGTATTATACCTCATTGTTGATGAGGTCCCTACTAATAAAATCTATGTTTCCCTATTGTTGATCAAACCTCAAACATGATTAAGCAAAACTTTCCCCTATATGTTGACATGAATCATGATCATGCTTTAAAATGACAATGAATTTGGAATTGCAATATCATGATGATATTTTTGGATACAAGAGGCAAAATCCCAAATTGATTATATTGCCTCATTGTTAAACTCAATTATGGATAATATGAGAATTAGGAGATCTTGATCATACCTTGAAATGCTCAAAATCTGTTGAGTTATCTATTTTCAAGTATACCCCCTTTCTCTTAATTATGAAAACAAGGGAACAATATTATGACCATAAATGTATGGAATCTCGTATCATGGTTTCTCTATTAAGATAAATGGTCTTTGATCTCATGGCCTTGTGAAATACGGATCCATAAATGATACTCTTCCTATTTGATGGACTTGACACTTCATGACTATTGAGGACAAATGCGCTAGCTTAGGGTGGTAGATTGCTTCTTAAGTCCCCTAACCTAGGTCACATCCCTATAATGATTTCTTCTAAATTTTCATCTTGTTGATTATTTAGAGTTTGGAAAGGTGACCCCTTCCATACAATTTTGATCTCTTGACCTAGGTATCTAATACGTCGAATCCAATGATGATATTGAAACACGATACTAAATCTCGATTTGATGATGATCTTGAAATATGATGATGTTGACTATAGCTTGTGGTCAAGTTCCTAGAAGGACCTAGATCGATATCATTCATCAGCCATGAATACCGTGATAATGAAATTGATATTGATATCATGAAATATTGCTTGATTGTTGCTTATGAAGGAATGATCACACCTATGGTAAAATTAGGGATCTTGTACCTTAGCTTCTAAATTTTTGGACTTATGACTCTTCTTCATAAATCATTACTCTCAATATTGATTTACAAAATCTTGACTATTGATAATTCATCTCAATATTGATTTGACTTCTATGATCACCCTATTTCGATCTTGATATCACCCTCAATTTATGATAGACGACTTTCATGTTCCAGAATATAAAAAATTTCAAAATTATGATTATATTGATTCACACGATTTATGTCTTAGGGATAAGATATCATGTGGACTAGCATGGAACCTTCCTTTGATTTTGATATGAAACCACAATATTGAAATGTAATGTTTCTCTAGAAATGTTGAAATATGAAATCTCAATCAAGGATGTATAATTCCACCTAGGGCTAATGAAGAAGCTAACCATAAATGTTGGGATTGAATGTCACGCTTTACTCTTGAATCAAAGAGTCCTATTTTTTTGAGGTAAATTCGTGATCTCTCCAAATCTTTGATCTTTTTATGATCTTTTGTGTCAAAGTGGCACGGTGGAAGCGTGGCTATGTGTGGACTTTGATGTTTGGTATCTTGATATTAGAATAATCTTGATGATTGAAGGATGATGATGTTATATATGTATTACTATGATGGATAAGATATTGATGAAATCCCAATGTCCTTTTAGGATTTGATTTAATTTTGGGTACCACATTCCTTGTAAGGAGTGGAGAATGTAACATCTTGGATTTTTTCTCTCTCCTATGCTTGAAATAGGCTATATCTAGTAAAATTCGTATTAAATGATTCCTAAGTACAAATAGGACATTATGTATGAAAATTAATCTACTAGACGAGATCTATCCAGTGCACTTAGTTTCATAGGCTAATTCCTTTAGTAGCTCATGTTATGTTAAAAAATTGCATCGCTTATTCTCTTTTATTACATTGAATGGTTATTAATGCTCAACCTTGATCATAGCATGTCCTTATTTGACTTTTATGACTCTAACCAGTAACTCATGTTATCTTGTTCTCTTGGACTCTGATTTGGTCATGCTTAGCCCTCTTAATGACCCTAATCCATGAGATAAACCATGAAGCATGTATAATATTGGACTTTGATGCTAATGCTCATTAATTTGATGCTCAACTTGATTATACAAACTCCAACTCGTCATACTTTCTCGAGATCGGTAACATTTGATGCATGATTTAGCCAATAATCTATTACGCCTATACTTGAACTCGATCTTAGCTTGACGATATGAAAAATGCCATTAAAAATGATATTTATGGACTTTTCATGATGATTCTTTAAATCTTGTGCTAATGAGGGTAAAATGTGATCAAATATACATATTGGCCTTTAAATCAGTACATCCTCTGACTTGTGACACAATATATCATATTGTGACCTAAACATGACATTGAAATGTGACCTACCTAGTGTGCATGTTGATATATTTGAGATCTAATCTTGTACAAATGTCACCCTAATGGTCACCCATTTTATTTTATGACTTCAAATAGGTAACTTGTTGATATGTATGACAGAAATCAATCTTGATCACTCTTGTACTCTAGTGATGACCGTATTGCATGAAAATGACTCAATATGACTTCAATTGTGATATGATGGATAAGTCCTTAATCTTATTCAAATCTTATTATTTCCCTATTAAGATGATGAAAACCTATGTTTGAAATCCCTAATCTTAATAAGATATTTCACCTTAAGTCTAATTGATATATGAATGCTGAAACACGACTTCTGCCGACTGAGCGCCTCTGCGATGCTGGTCTCCCACCAGCGAAGATCAATGAGATCATCCCCTCGCCACAGTCTTCTTCTTCTTGTGGTTCAGGTGTATTCGCCGACACTACTGTTGTCGTATAGAGTGCAGTAAAGATGGGAAGGTATATCTCCCTCATCTCTCCCTTAAACAGATCAAAAAAAAGGTCTACGAAACTGCTTAGGCTAGAAGCCAGTTGCTCCCCAACCCTTGCCCCACGAAGGGCGATCGTGGTGATGTGGGGCGCTGCCTCGCAGTCCAGGTAACCCACGTCTCTGTTCAGTTGGAAGTACAGGGTACATGATCGGTCATCTGATCTTTAAAACCATCAGTCCCAATAATCTTTGTGTTTGCTAATTTGGGTCTTCACCTTCAGTACGTCGTCATCCAATTATGACCCAGAATACAGGTGACATCCAAGTCCACCGTAGACAAGGGTGTTATGAGATATATCGTCACACTTATGCTAAACCATTAACGAACTCAGCTCTATTTATATCGATATGCCAATTATGTTACCATATTCAAATCTAAATATCTCAACCTAGAAACATCAAAATATTATGAAGATTCAACCATAGTTTATTATAACTTAAGATGAATTGTATGCATATTTGATGCAACACTCAAATATATGAACATGTTTTTCCAAAAGGGTATTCAAGAACATCAAAAGTTCACTCTATCACAGCAGGTTCATTCTCATACCATGTACTCTTCACTTAGCTTCACAAGATCCTATGAAACCTCTTTAGGTTACCTCAAAACCAACAAACTGGTATACACCCTACCAAAGGGTCCTTCTCCCAGGATGGGAGAAACCTACACCTCTTAACAACAAGGTCACAACTGCCCTTAGGTCTAGGGTTTACATCCACATGCTTAACCCTAGTAAGCTATTAAGGCACAAGAAGACCCCCAGGCTAGGTCATCTGGGTTCTCATTACTCACCATTAGATCTAGATCATACCTTCCCATGTCATTAACTTGTGAGGGGTTCATCAAACACACCTTTTACTTAAGGGGTTTCTTTTACCTCTACACATGAGGAGTACCATGCTCGAAACTATAGAGACTCAAATCTCATCATGGTCATTGGATACATTGCTTCCCCTCTTAGGCTTAGGAACCCTAAGTTCTCCTTTGGTATCCAACTGCATGCTCAATCTCTTAACCATGAATCAAACATGTCCAAGGTTTGTCATTTACTCCCATGATCCTTTTATATGAGCAATACCTCAGAGTTGAGTCCTCCTCAAGGACAACCAACTAGGTATAAAGTTTCACAACTGGTTACTTAAACCTCCTCAGGGTCTAAGGCACTCTTTGTCTCATCTCATCAAGTAACCACTTATACTATAGGCACATAGGTACCAGAAGCCTCGTCCTCTCTCTAGGGTTTGATTCCTCTAAAGGCCACCAAGATATCATCAGTCTTCAGGGGTCAAGCACAAGGCAAACACTATCATCCACTTAGGTCTCTTCATCCTCGACTCCCCACAATTCCTTATACTCGGGGTGTTAGGCTTCCAACCTTCTTGCCAAGGTCCTGCTCTCTCTCTCTATAGCTAACCTTACCACCATCCTCACTATTAGAGGTCCTTTCTCCATGAAGGATTGAGCTCACAGGCATACCTCTATGCGGATGAAGCCTATGCTCAACTTATGTTTGCTCATGATTATCCATAGCCCCTTATCTTATCCCATAAGCCATCCATCCTGATCCCTTGTCCAGGGTTTCATCCTACGTCAGCACTACTGACGTACTCTGGGTGCAAGCTATATCCTACTTGCAACAACCCATAAGGTTTCTATAGGTTCTTCTCTAACCTCCTCCATGAAGGAGCTATCCTTCGCTCAAACATGCACGACCCTCTCCAGGGTTGGGTTTCCAAAGATACTAGGCCATCTAACCTCTCATGGCTCATATGACATCCAAGGCATGTATGTCCAAACATCTGGTCTACCAAGACAACTAACTCATCATGTCATCTCTCCCTCTAACCTTCACTTAGGGTTAGGGTTACCATCATCCTCAAAGGATGTGCTAGGTCTCTACTTTTAATGGAGATCTCTACCTCTAAGACTAACTCTCTCTACTCATCCTCCTATCAAGGAGGTCTAGTCTTAGGTATTCTTCTGAGGGGCAATGACAACTCATGTCATATGACCTAAGCATGTATATATTCTTTAGTTTGCGCTTAATCTATTAAGATTATGTCCATGACATCTTATTTACATGCTTTTCATTAATTTGGTGGAGGATTCCTTAGACCTTATCAACCTTACCCATACCTCAAGAGGGTGAGGAAAAGAGAGAAAACCCTAATCCTTAAGGTCCTTAACAAAATTTGAGTTGAGAAGGGATGAACAAGATGAGAGAGTCCTAAAGGTATCTTATTTCAAGTCATATCCTAAAACATCGGCCAAGCAGTCACACAATCCAGGAGTCCTCGTATTCTGACTAGCGGTGCGAAGGAAAATATTGTCAGCCCCCGGACGTGATCCTTTTCTAGACACCTTAGTCTTTCGGACAATCCTCTAATAACTCCCTCAGTTCTATGGAATTTGTAAAATTTAATAATTATCATCTCTCATATCTACGTCTATCTCAGGACTTCAGTGGCACTTTCAGCTGGGTCATCCGTCTGCTGCAAAGATGAAGCTTTTATTTCCTGCTTTAGCTGAAAATAAATTCTCCTGTGAAACCTACATTTTGAGTAAACAAATGAGGTCTGTTTTTCCTACAAAGAATGATATTGGGTCTAAAGATATGTTTGACATTGTTCACTCTAACATCTGGGGTCCATGTAGTGCCCCGAGTCAAATTGGTGTTAAGTATTTTTTGACATTTATTGATGATTATTCCTGTGCTACCTGGCTTTTTCTTCTCAAAGACCGGAGTACTGTTTTGGACAATATCCGTATTTTCTTCTCAGAAATAAAAACCCAATTCAATAAAAACATCAAATTCTCTATACTGACAATGCCCTAGAGTTTATGCAAAAGTCTATCACCTCATTTTGTTCTAATCATGGCACCATACACCAAACCAATTGTCCCTATACTCAGCAAAATAGTGTTATTGAACGCAAAAAATTGCCATCTCTTAGAGGTTGCTCGCACTCTTCTTATCCATTATAACATAGTTTTCCATTTCTCTTGCTACATAAGACCGTGATATGAATATTCTATAGTATTGGTTAAAATTTAGACATCTTTTATGGAAAGGCTCCATTTCACACTTATGTACGTGATGTTCTCTAGTATTAGGGGTGTAAACGGTGCGGGTACGGTGCGGGTCTGGCCATACCCATACCCATCTAATTTAGCGGTGCGGTTCCGATTCTAGACCTACATAATACAAAACCTGGACCCGCACCATACCCGTACCCGCAATAATAGTGGGTATGTTGTGCGGGTATGCATGTAAGTGGTTCTATAAAACATCATATTGTTATGTAAGAGAAATTACTGTTATATATATTTTACACAACAAGATATTGTTATCATATAGTATGTTAACATGTAATAGTTATATAGACAATACTATATTCTATACAATAATATTAATTGAGTAATTATTTACATATTTGTAGTCATGTTCATAACATTTAATTTATGCATAAAGTAATGTAAATTAGTAGACATTTTGATTTTAAATTTACATATGATGTTCATTATTGTAACTAGAATAGTTAATTCTTAATTATATGACTAGTCTCAACCTTATTGTGGTTAGAGTAGGATATAATCTCAATAATTATATTAGTTAGACTAGTAAAGTATGATATATATAACACATTATTTTAGTAGTTAGTTATGTATAGAGGGTACACGGGTCTAGCGGGTCTGGGTCCAAGCATACCCATTATTGGACCCGCTTATATGCGGGTCCAAGGGTATATGGGTCCAAGGTATGCATGTATAAAAATTAGACACATGATGGGTTTTTTAAGGGTCTGGAATTGCGAAACACCCACCCTTGATGATATGTTTAATATGACCTAATTCTTATGATGTTAAACTATTCACACTTTGTTGTAATGACATCATTTCTTTGATGGACTCTTCTCTAAGACTTAATCATGTTGTCTAATGCTAGTTTACTTGTATCAATGTATGCTTTATCCTCCTATTGGCCAAACTAGTGGTATTGAAATGCATGTATGTATGTAGTATAAATGCTTGTCTTATAATACTTGTTTGAGCTATTATTTCCTATGACTACTATGTTTTGGTCTTTATTACATATGCCGAACAAACTTGAGAACATAATGATAGATGTCCATTATACAACAAACCTTGTGTACATGCATGTATTCTCAGGGTAAGGACACAAGGTGGGTTGTCCAACTTATGTTGTCATGATAGGACAAACCATGTTGATACAAGAGTTAGCTCTTGGAAATGGACTTAAGGTCGCTTATGAATAGGGTTAACTCTTGACATTTAGTCTTGTAGTCACTCATGTTGTAATAAGGTATCTAATCTTGAGCACCCTCACAGACCCCTTCCTTTGAGAAGTTGGTCAAAGGCCATATGATATTGTTGGTATAATTGAAATGAACATTAAACACTCTTGCATGTTAACAAGAAAGTCTTTAAATTTTTTTGTTTTGTTCTTGTTATCTACTTTATGCTTTTGCCAAGCAATATATGTTCTTAAACCTGTAATTATTATGTTTGCCAATGTACTCAGCATAGTTGTGTTGATGAATATCCATTTTATGATTTTAGATAGTAGGTACACTATGAATTTCTAATTATGATGAAATTCTTCCACACATACAATAATTTGTTCTTACTCCGATCATATATAATGCTATTTAAATGGAATAAACATAGTTGATATATGAGACCTAAGATCATGTCACATATTAGTTTAGCATTCTTCTATGATTTCTTGTCTTATACCTTATTCATTGTTTGTAGTTTTATTGATGCATACATTTTATGATCTATCCTACATACGAATACTTGGGTTCTCTCACATTTGGCTTTCTAGACATTAGGAGTGGGGATTTGGGAAACAAACGGTTTCCTAACATATGGTATTAGAGCAATCACATATCCTCTATGTGTGTTTAATAACCCGGGGAATACCTAAGTCCATAATGGTGAAGCTGAGTTCTCTAGGCAGGTCACTACATTGGGGTTGATGCACCTCCTATCTGCCTAGATGCAGTGGCTGAGGTCTCCCTTGTATACCTACCTGGATGAAGTGAATCCAAGACTGGATTAAGGATTTTTCCCTAAAAAGTCTAGAAAGTCTTCTAGAATCTCATCTCTTCTTTAAAGACTACCCTAAGCCACCCATTACATGATGATTAGACTATTTCTCATCTCCTCATGTGATCTCTCTCATGACAATAATCACATGAACTCTCGATTATGGGTAGCATATGTATGAGGAAAAAAAATTTGAATGAATTGGTAAAAGTTGATTAAGATGATATTGATGCCATGATCTAATCTTAATTTGAAAAACTCGATTGTAATTAACAAAATTACTCTTGAATCTAAGTACTCATATGTAATAGATCATATCGTGTAAACTCAATTTTACCAAATATGACCTATGTGCTTCCTACTTTTGAGGTAAATGAAAATAATCTTTATATATGACGAAATAAGTAGAACTCATGTGTTATACCTCATTGTTGATTAGGCCCCTCTTGATAAAGTCTATGTTTCACTATTGTTTATCAAACCACAAACATGATTAAGCAAACCTTTCCCCTATTTGTTGACATGATTCATGATCATGCTCTGAAATGAATATGACTTTGGACTCTCAATATCATGATAAAAAAAATTGATAGAACTGGAAAAATCAAATATTGATTATAATGCCTCATAGTTAAACTTGATTTTGGATAATATGACAATTATGAGATCTCGATCATACCTTGAAATGCTCAAAATGTTGAAATAGCCTATGTTGACTTATCTATTTTCAAGTATACCCCCCTTGCTCTTAATTATGAAGATAAGGGAACAATATTATGACCTCAAATATATGGAATATTGTATCATGGTTGGTCTCTTGTAAAAAATGATCTTTGATCTCATGATTATGAAATACAAATCCATGAATGATACTTTTCCTATTTGATGGACTTGACACTTCATGACTAATGAAGACAAATGTTCTAGCTTAGGGTGGTAGCTTGCTTCATAACTTTCTAAACCTAGTAAACATCCCTATTATGATTTCCTATAAATTTTCAACTTGTTGATTATTTAGAGTTTGGAAAGGTGACCCCTTCCATATGATTTAGATCTCTTGACCTAAGTCTCTAATATGTTCAATCTAATGATGATATTGAAACTCGATACTAAATATCCATTTGATGATGTTCTTGAAATATGATGATGTTGACTATAGCTTGTGGTTAAGTTCCTTGAAGGACCTATCTCTATATCATTCATCAACCGTGAATGTTGTGATAATGAAATTGATATTGATATCATGAAATATTGCACATTTGTTTCTTATGAATGAATAATCACACCTATGGTACAATTAGGAATCCTGTACCCTAACTTCGAAATTTTTGGAATTATGACTCTTGTTGTCCTAATCATGACTCTCGATATTGATTTACAAAATATTGACTATTGACAATACATCTTGATATTGATTTGTATTCTATGATCACCCTATTTGGATCTCAATATCACCCTCAATTTATGATTGATGACTTCCATTTTCCCAAATCTCAAAAATTTCAAAATGATGATAATGTTGATTCCCTTGATTTATGACTTACGGATAAGCTCTCATGTGGATTAGGATGGGATGTTTGTTTGATTTTGATATGAATCCACAATATTGAATGTGATGTTTGTCTAGAAATGTTAAAAATGAAATCTCAATCAAGGATGTATAAGCCCACCTAGGGCCAATGAAAAACCTAACCCTAAATGTTGGGATTGAAAGTCACGCTTTACTCTTGAATCAAAGAGTACTATTTGTTTGACCTAAATTGGTGATCTCTCCAAATTTGTGATCTTTTGATGATCTTTTGTGTCAGAGTGGCACAGTGGAAGCGTGGCTATGTGTGGACTTTGATGTTTGACATCTTGATATTGGAATAATGTTGATAGTTGAAGGATGATGATGTTATAAATGGATTAATATGATTGATAATATATATTAATGAAATACCAATGTTCTTTCAGGATTTGACTTAATTTTGGGGACTAATTCCTTTTAAGGTGGGGAGGATGTAACATCCTGGATTTTTTCTCTCTCCTATGCTTGAAATAGGATACATTTTGCAAAATTTGTATTAAATGATTCCTAAGACCAAATAGGACACATTATATATGAAAGTTGATCTACTCGACAAGATCTATCCAACACACTTATTTTCATAGGCTAATTTCCTTCATAGCTCCTGTTATGTTAAAAAATGCCATCACTTAATCTCTTTTATTACATTGAATGGTGATTAATGCTCAACCTTGATCATATCATGTCTCTATTTGACTTTTATGACTCTAATAAGTGACTCATGTTATCTTGTGATTTTTTAGTCTGATTTGATGATTCTTGGCCCTCTTAATGACCCTAATCCATAATATAAACCATGAAACATGTATAATATTAGAATTTGATGCTAATGCTCAGTAATTTGATGCTCAACTTTATTATATAAACTCAAACTCGTCATATTTTCTCTAGATTTGTAATATCTGATACATGATTTAGCCAATAATATATTTCACCTATACTTGAACTCTGTCTTAGCTTGATGATCTGAAAAATGCCATTAAAAATAATAATTATGGACTTTTCATGATGATTCTTTAAATCTTGTGCTAATGCGGATAAAATGTGATTAAATCTATACATTCGACTTTAAATCAGTACATGCTATGACTTGTGACACGATATATCATTTTATGCACTCTTGTTCACTATTATGACTAAGTGACCTAAACATGACATTAAAATGTGACCTACCTAGAGTGCATGTTGATATATTTGAGATCTAATCTTGTACAAATGTCACCCTAATGGTCACCCATTCTATTTGATGACTTCAAATCAGTAACTTGTTGATATGTCTGACAATAAATCAATCTTGATCACTCTGATACTGTAGTGATGACCATATTTGTAAGACCCCTAAATTTGCTTAATGAGTTGAATAAGCTTAATTATCATAATTGAATTTTTATAATCCTAATGTAACCTTTTTATATGATTTGAAATCATGAACAAGATTAAGTTTCAAATTTGGTCCAATTTGGACATTGTTTGAGCAAGTTATGCAATTTTATGCACATTTTGGACTTTTCTACAATTTACCCAATTGAGAGGTTTTCTGTGACAAAGTGGATTTTGGCTTAATTTCGAGGATGAAATTTCTTTTAAGATGTGTAGGATGTGATGGAGTGAACTTTTGATGTTCTTAAATACCTAATTGGATATTTGAATCATGAGTTGGATATTAGAATAATGAACATGTGTCAATATGTAATGTGACGATGATGATGTATATATGTTTGATGTTAGTATTATGATTAATGACCCTAATTATGAACCACCTTGGTTTAGACATAAGTTGGATAGAGATGAATCTATGGATAAAGTTTCATAGTAATTCTATGTTCCTAGAAGAAGATTTTGAGGTATGGAAATGATATATTAATATACATATATTTAGGCATGAAAGAAACATGTTTTAATTGTGCTTAGCTCTAAGTTTGATATAAGCCCCGACAACACGCTCCACTGGTTTGTGCCGTGGATCAACCTAGTGGCAACCCTTCATTCTGGTACATCAAGCTCCCACACTACCAAGATAGTGCACCGTGGGTCATGGGTATGCGGGAACCCAACAGTTGGCTTCGACTTGATCGTGGCCTACTTACAACTGCTCACTTCATGATAGAGGGTGAGGAATGAGGAAGTTACACTTCCCTTCCCCCACACTTCCTCCCCCGCTCATTACAGACCTGTGGGATCCAACCTCCTTCTCATCTCCCCTTAGCACAGATAGGATGGGTTGGAGGAGCGCAACCCCCAAATCCACCATCCTGGTAGCGTTTGGAGATGGGGCATCCATGGAGTTGAAGCTCTATAGCAGCGGCTGGTGCTGGCGACCTCACGCATATAGGAGAGAATGCATACCGGTGTGAGGAGCGGCGAACCAGTAAGCTAGGCGGCGTTGGCTTGGGTAGTGGTGCGGACTCGACGTGAGAGCAGGGAGAGAGAGAGGCAGGTCTGGCGTCAAACCCCAACCCAGTAGCAGCACTAGCACAAGGGAGCCGCGCAACATGGAGGTCGGGTCAAGGCACTCTCAGTAGGTGAACCTCTCGACGATGCTAACCAGCAACGGGGTTATCACAACCATGATGACGACCGTTCAGTTGCGATCCACCTAAAAGGCTAGCCGCGTGGAGCAGAGCCAGCGACAGCGGCTTTGTAGACCTCACACAGATGTCGTGCAGGCTGGGGATCAGCCGTGCGGAGGTGGCGGCTGGTGCCGGGAGGCGCTCGCAAAATGTCTGCATGCTGGAGATCTGCAGCAATACCAAAGGAGCAGGGCGGTGTCACTTGCTTGGTCACCGGAGGTCCAAGAACGGCGACGCTCGCTGGATGAAGGAGAGGAGAACGCAGACTCCCCGTCGTGCGAGAACGAGAGAACAGAGCGTTGGGCTCCCAGACCGCGAGGAGGAGCCAGAGTTGCAGCTCTATGATCCTGTGTTGCGGAGAAGGACCACTTGTCTTGGATGAGACTAATGCACGGGAGGAGGAGACGGCCGATCTCTCGCTTGAGCTCTAGTCAAGCGTCGACGATCGCAGGTGAATGGAGGAACTGAGGAGCAGAGAGAAACAGAAGCCCCGCTAGGGGACTCTGTTGATAAGCACGCAACGAAGGGAGTGGACCGGGTCCGAATCCCACTCAACTAAATGAATCGGGTCACTGGCCAAAGAAGGAAGCGCCCCTTGGTAGCCACGTGGCGGTATCGGATTGGCCACAGAAGGTAAATATTTAGCAAATTCTCAGATCTTCATTAAATCATTGTAATTAGCATGTTCGTCAGAAAATTACAAACAAGGTATCGAAATTCTCAGGAAAATGCTTAGAACAACCTGGAACCTTTATATCAGTCTTTTGATGCATTAATAACAGTGATATCATGGAAGATGTGAAATACTCTTATGATGGATAATAAATATCAAACGATTCCCTAAAATTATGAGAAAATACCTGTAAATCATATTTCATGTTTATAATGCACCTGATGTCATTTATGGTCATGATGATGTATGAAATCATGTAATTTGCTTAATATGGCTAATTAGGTCTAATAACCCTAAATAAAATGTATTAAATACATGCATGGTCAAGAATTGATGAAATTTACAGAATAAGCTCATATTAGTATATGGAACCTCAGTACTAATTATGAGATCATAATGATGAACATAATCCATGTTATATGAAGATGAATCTTAATACATGGTTTTAAACCCTAATCTAGGTTAATGAGGTAACCTAGGGTTAATATGTGCACAAAAACGGTATGGAACCTAATGTTCATATGATGAACTTTGATAATGAGATGTAATCTGGAAAATAACATCAGTGAGATAAATATAAGATAAGAACATAATTAATGATGCCCATATCCTAAAGAGATAAGCTAAACCCTAATGAACACGACTAGGGTAAGATGAGATGTAAGATGATGAGAATCTGATAATAGTACATGGTCTTGTCTTGATCAGGTTGGACCAAGCTTATAGTTGACATCAGTGATATGTGTTTAGTATGATCTATCTCTTTGGAATGTATGCCATTACCTCTTACTTGGCTTATTATACAATATGCTTGTGTTATATGAGTAGTAAAATACTTGGCATATGGTATTGATTGAAATGATTGTTCTGGTATGATATGTTGCATGATTTTCCATACTTATTGATATGAACACATGAAACATAATATATCTGTTCCATTATATCTAAGCACTTCAACTCTTTGGTAGTAAAGTGCTGGAAATAAGTACTTCAACTCTTTGGTAGTAAAGTACTTGGAAGTGATCCAACTCTTTGGTAGTAGATCACATTGTGAAATGATCCAACTCTTTGGTAGTAGATCATAAAGGCTTTAATGCATTCAACTCTCAGGTAGTAAATGCATGGATGATATAATGGAAAATGAGCTTAAAACATGTGTTCTCTTTTGTTAATGAATATCGTTGTGCAAGTATATTCTTTTCTTATATTCTTTTGTTACTACCAAGTATATTAGTTTTATTCATATTGCTAAGATATGATGAGAGGTATATAAAAATACACGTAGGCGTACTCAGTACAATATTCTTGAAATATTGTGCTGACGTGTACCGCATGTAATCTTTTTTTTAGGTTGTGGTTATGCTCTTGAAGATCCAGGATAGAGAGAGTTGGGTAGAGAGCTGATGTACAGGTGGACCTGTTGTCTTTAGATCCTGTAGTTTAAATGTAGTACATGTATATGTTTAGTAGTTTGCTGTTCAATATGTAATATCAAATGTTGTAACAATTCATGTTGTAATTATATGTTGAATGGTGAATATGTGTGTATGGTTTTATTATTGTTCATGTACACGTGCTACTGTGTTTCCTTCTGACTCATTAACCTAGATTAGGGTTTAAAACCATGTATTAAGATTCATCTTCATATAACATGGATTATGCTCATCATTATGATCTCATAATTAGTACTGAGGTTCCATATACTAATATGAGCTTATTCTGTAAATTTCATCAATTCTTGAGCATGCATGTATTTAATACATTTTATTTAGGGTTATTAGCCCTAATTAGCCATATTTAGCAAATTCTCAGATCTTCATTAAATCATAGTAATTAGCATGTTCATCAGAAAATTACAAACAAGGTACCGAAATTCTCAGGAAAATGCTTAGAACAACCTGGAACCTTTATATCAGTCTTTTGATGCATTAATAACAGTGATATCATGGAAGATGTGAAATACTCTTATGATGGATAATAAATATCAAACGATTCCCTAAAATTATGAGAAAATACCTGTAAATCATATTTCATGTTTATAATGCACCTGATGTCAGTTATGGTCATGATGATGTATGAAATCATGTAATTTGCTTAATATGGCTAATTAGGGCTAATAACCCTAAATCAAATGTTTTAAATACATGCATGCTCAAGAATTGATGAAATTTACAGAATAAGCTCATATTAGTATATGGAACCTCAGTAATAATTATGAGATCATAATGATGAACATAATCCATGTTATATGAAGATGAATCTTAATACATGGTTTTAAACCCTAATCTAGGTTAATGAGGTAACCTAGGGTTAATATGTGCACAAAAACGGTATGGAACCTAATGTTCAGATGATGAACTTTGATAATGAGATGTAATCTGGAAAATAACATCAGTGAGATAAATATAAGATAAGAACATAAGTAATGATGCCCATATCCTAAAGAGATAAGCTAAACCCTAATGAACACGACTAGGGTAAGATGAGATGTAAGATGATGAGAATCTGATAATAGTACATGGTCTTGTCTTGATCAGGTTGGACCAAGCTTATAGTTGACATCAGTGATATGTGTTTAGTATGATCTATCTCTTTGGAAGGTACGTCATTACCTCTTACTTAGCTTATTATACAATATGCTTGTGTTATATGAGTAGTAAAATACTTGGCATATGGTATTGATTGAAATGATTATTCTGGTATGATATGTTGCATGATTTTCCATACTTATTGATATGAACACATGAAACATAATATATATGTTCCATTATATCTAAGCACTTCAACTCTTTGGTAGTAAAGTGCTGGAAATAAGTACTTCAACTCTTTGGTAGTAAAGTACTTGGAAGTGATCCAACTCTTTGGTAGTAGATCACATTGTGAAATGATCCAACTCTTTGGTAGTAGATCATAAAGGCCTTAATGCATTCAACTCTCAGGTAGTAAATGCATGGATGATATAATGGAAAATGAGCTTAAAACATGTGTTCTCTTTTGTTAATGAATATCGTTGTGCAAGTATATG
The DNA here is from genome assembly GCA_963693085.1 of Alisma plantago-aquatica. NCBI lineage: Eukaryota > Viridiplantae > Streptophyta > Magnoliopsida > Alismatales > Alismataceae > Alisma > Alisma plantago-aquatica. The sequence continues at coordinate 1,036,637,813 of OY856412.1, forward strand.
CTTTTCTTATATTCTTTTGTTACTGCCAAGTATATTAGTTTTATTCTTATTGCCAAGATATGATGAGAGGTATATAAAAAGACACGTAGGCGTACTCAGTACAATATTCTTGAAATATTGTGCTGATGTGTACCGCATGTAATCTTTTGTTTAGGTTGCGGTTATGCTCTTGAAGATCCAGGATAGTGAGAGTTGTGTGGCGAGCTGATGTACAGGTGGACCTGTTGTCTTAAGATCCTGTTGTTTTAGAATGTAGTACATGTATATGTATAGTTTGTTGTTCAATATGTAATCTCAAATGTTGTAAGAATTCATGTTGTAATTATATGTTGAATGGTGAACATGTGTGTATGGTTTTATTATTGTTCATGTACATGTGCTACTGATTGTTTCCTTCTGACTCCCTTGATTTGCTTCTTCTTAGCCTTGTGTGGGGTGTTTAAATTGGAATTCTCGCTGAGGTGAGGGTTTCAATTTGGATGTCACACATCAGATTAAGTTTTAGAAAATCCGGGGACGTCACAGGAGTGATGTGATGGAGTGAACTTTTGATGTTCTTAAATACCTAATTGGATATTTGAATCATGAGTTGGATATTAGAATAATGAACATGTGTCAATATGTAATGTGACAATGATGATGATGTATATATGTTTGATGTTAGTATTATGATTAATGACCCTAATTATGAACCACCTTGGTTTAGACATAAGTTGGATAGCGATGAATCTATGGATAAAGTTTCATAGTACTTCTATGTTCCTAGAAGAAGATTTTGAGGTATGGAAATGATATATTAATATACATATATTTAGGCATGAAAGAAACATGTTTTAATTGTACTTAGCTCTAAGTTTGATATAAGCCCCAACCACACGCTCCACTGGTTTGTGTCGTGGATCGACCTAGTGGGAACCCTTCATTCTGGTACATCAAGCTCCCACACTACCAAGATAGTGCACCGTGGGTCATGGGTATGCGGGAACCCATCAGTTGGCTTCGACTTGATCGTGGCCTCCATACAACTGCTCACTTCACGATAGAGGGTGAGGAATGAGGAAGTTACACTTCCCTTCCCCCACACTTCCTCCCCCGCTCATTACAGACCTGTGGGAGCCAACCTCCTTCTCATCTCCCCTTAGCACAGATAGGACGGGTTGGAGGAGCGCAACCCCCAAATCCACCATCGTGGTAGCGTTTGGAGATGGGGCATCCATGGAGTTGAAGCTCTATAGCAGCGGTTGGTGCTGGCGACCTCACGCATATAGGAGAGAACGCAAACCGGTGTGAGGAGCGGCGAACCAGCAAGCTAAGCGGCGTTGGCTTGGGCAGTGGTGCGGACTCGACGTGAGAGCAGGGAGAGAGAGAGGCAGGTCTGGTGTCAAACCCCAACCCAGTAGCAGCACTGGCACAAGGGAGCCGCGCAACATGGAGGCCGGGTCAAGGCACTCTCAGTAGGTGAACCTCTCGACGATGTTAACCAGCAACGGGGTTATCACAACCATGATGACGACCGTTCAGTTGCGATCCACCTAAAAGGCTAGCCGCGTGGAGCAGAGCCAGCGGCGGCGACTTTGTAGACCTCACGCAGATTTCGTGCAGGCTGGGGATCAGCTGTGCGGAGGCGGTGGCTGGTGCCGGGAGGCGCTCACAAAATGTCTGCGTGCTGGAGATCTGCAGCAATACCAAAGGAGCAGGGCGGTGTCACTTTCTTGGTCACTGGAGGTCCAAGAACGGCGATGCTCACTGGATGAAGGAGAGGAGAACGCAGACTCCCCGTCGTGCGAGAACGAGGGAACAGAGCGTTGGGCTCCTAGACCACGAGGAGGAGCCAGAGTTGCAGCTCTATGATCCTGCATTGCAGAGAAGGACCACTTGTCTTGGATGAGACTAATGCACGGGAGGAGGAGACGACCGATCTCTCACTTGAGCTCTAGTCAAGCGCCGACGATCGCAGGTGGATGGAGGAACTGACGAGCAGAGAGAAACAGAAGTCCCGCTAGGGGACTCTGTTGATAAGCACGCAACGAAGGGAGTGGACCGGGTCCGACTCCCACTCAACTAAGTGAATCGGGTCACTGGCCCAACAAGGAAGCGCCCCTTGGTAGCCACGTGGCGGTATCGGATTGGCCACAAAAGGTAAATATTTAGCAAATTCTCATATCTTCATTAAATCATAGTAATTAGCATGTTCGTCAGAAAATTACAAACAAGGTACCGAAATTCTCAGGAAAATGCTTAGAACAACCTGGAACCTTTATATCAGTCTTTTGATGCATTAATAACAGTGATATCATGGAAGATGTGAAATACTCTTATGATGGATAATAAATATCAAACGATTCCCTAAAATTATGAGAAAATACCTGTAAATCATATTTCATGTTTATAATGCACCTGATGTCAGTTATGGTCATGATGATGTATGAAATCATGTAATTTGCTTAATATGGCTAATTAGGGCTAATAACCCTAAATAAAATGTATTAAATACATGCATGCTCAAGAATTGATGAAATTTACAGAATAAGCTCATATTAGTATATGGAACCTCAGTACTAATTATGAGATCATAATGATGAACTTAATCCATGTTATATGAAGATGAATCTTAATACATGGTTTTAAACCCTAATCTAGGTTAATGAGGTAACCTAGGGTTAATATGTGCACAAAAACGGTATGGAACCTAATGTTCAGATGATGAACTTTGATAATGAGATGTAATCTGGAAAATAACATCAGTGAGATACATATAAGATAAGAACATAAGTAATGATGCCCATATCCTAAAGAGATAAGCTAAACCCTAATGAACACGACTAGGGTAAGATGAGATGTAAAATGATGAGAATCTGATAATAGTACATGGTCTTGTCTTGATCAGGTTGGACCAAGCTTATAGTTGACATCAGTGATATGTGTTTAGTATGATCAATCTCTTTGGAAGGTACACCATTACCTCTTACTTGGCTTATTATACAATATGCTTGTGTTATATGAATAGTAAAATACTTGGCATATGGTATTGATTGAAATGATTGTTCTGGTATGATATGTTGCATGATTTTCCATACCTATTGATATGAACACATGAAACATAATATATCTGTTCCATTATATCTAAGCACTTCAACTCTTTGGTAGTGAAGTGTTGGAAATAAGTACTTCAACTCTTTGGTAGTAAAGTACTTGGAAGTGATCCAACTCTTTGGTAGTAGATCACATTGTGAAATGATCCAACTCTTTGGTAGTAGATCATAAAGGCCTTAATGCATTCAACTCTCAGGTAGTAAATGCATGGATGATATAATGGAAAATGAGCTTAAAACATGTGTTCTCTTTTGTTAATGAATATCGTTGTGCAAGTACATGCTTTTCTTATATTCTTTTGTTACTGCCAAGTATATTAGTTTTATTCTTATTGCCAAGATATGATGAGAGGTATATAAAAAGACATGTAGGCGTACTCAGTACAATATTCTTGAAATATTGTGCTGACGTGTACCGCATGTAATCTTTTGTTTAGGTTGTGGTTATGCTCTTGAAGATCCAGGATAGAGGGAGTTGGGTAGCGAGCTGATGTACAGGTGGACCTGTTGTCTTAAGATCTTGTAGTTTAGATGTAGTACATGCATATGTTTAGTAGTTTGCTGTTCAATATGTAATATCAAATGTTGTAACAATTCATGTTGTAATTATATGTTGAATGGTGAATATGTGTGTATGGTTTTATTATTGTTCATGTACATGTGCTACTGTGTTTCCTTCTGACTCCCTTGATTTTCTTCTTCTTAGCCTCATGTGGGATGTTTAAATTAGGATTCTCGCTGAGGTGAGGGTTTCAATTTTGACGTCACACATTAGATTAAGTTTTAGAAAATTCGGGGATGTCACAGGTGGTATCAGAGCATGAACAATAGCAAAGCCTTCCATATGCTCATTATGCAACTCAAAACTAAAGAACCTTGAACTTAATAATATCTTTAGGGTTAGATTAGTCGTCTTATAGAGACTAGATCTGACCTAGCCTCTAGGTTAGCACCTAGATGTCTGAGAACTAGGTCTAGACTGGTGCTTGTTGAGTAGCAAGTCCTTAGATGTCGTTCTTTCCTTGTAGTGCAGCGGTATGGGACGTTGCACTATTTGGAAATGATGTGCATCAAGGGAAGAGAAACCCTAGACATATTGCGCACATTGTCTAGAGTAGCTACACTAGTCTACCCCTTGTTCTCACCCTTTTCATTAGTTTTCATGACACTGGACTCTCTACTATGTGTGGGACACTCGTTTCAGGATTTGGTTTTTGATTCCAAACGAATCGAACCTCGATAGTTTTCTCTGACGCTTGTTTTATAGGAGAAAAACTATATAATATTTTATTATGTATATGTATTAAAAAAATGTGTCCCCACACATGTACGAGTAGGAGATGGCCATACAACCTAAGTGGAAGTGAATGACATCAGTCTAGAAGAGAGTGTAGTTCTAGATTAGATGTCTAGAGCCTTGTTTGGAATATATGATAGATGGAATAGATGAAATAAGCCATGATGTACGTATTATATAGAAGACATAAGATGATTTATGTTTGCCTTTGAGGACATGAGTTAGGTTTGGGGTTTTGAGATAAGTCTTGATGATGCAAGTATGCATTCTTTTATGAGATAAGATAAGTTAAGTTAAGACAAGGTTGTGAGTCAGCATGAGCCTCAAGCTCTTTTATAAAGGAGGACCTCTAGTGTTAGGACCAACTTTGGGGTTAGCTCAAGAGAGAGAGAGACCCACAGGGAGAAGGTTAGAGAACCTAGACTCCACGATATGAGAAATATGAGATATGTGATATGATATGTCCTAAACTAGAATACTCCTGAGTGATTGAGTTGAGTCACTCTATGCATGATTCCTATAGTTTGTTGAACCCTAGATGTCTTTGGGAGTGCCAAACCCTAGAGTCAAAGAGAGGCTGGTTATGTATGCATATGTGAATAAGGAAATATGAGTGCCTACCATCTGGGTGAGGGAGCGAGAGTCCCATGATCCTAGAGGAGGTAGCTATGTTAGTTTCTCTGAAGCCTCATGCTCGGGTTGGTGGTTTCTCACATAAGAATCTAGTGGTGTATATATGAGAGTTTTGGGTAAAGATGTTTCATGGGTAGAGACCTATGAAGAGTATGTCATAGCATGTTTTCATTTGTGCCGACGTGGCTAGATCTAATGAAGCTATCTGCTAGTACCAATGAGGTAGACATGTTAACCCTAGATCAGAGAGGAAAGATAAAGTATATACATATGAGATACTCGTAGAGTTGAGTGAGCTCAGAGAGACTGAGCATGGCACTACTCTCATGATATGGGTCAGGATAACCTCAGTTGGACTAGATAAAGTTTTGATATATGTTTCATAAGCCACTTATATAAGTTTTTTTTTAACAAAACCATGATACAATACATGTAGAGATGTGATCTAATCTCGAGATGTGATATATAGACATGATATGATGAAAACCTAGAAATGGTTTAATAGATATCAAAGTATAAATGGTTAACCATATACATGAATAATGATGATAATGTGAAACTGTTGGTTAATCTTGTGATGAAATCACCAATAAAGGTTACAGTTTATTATGAACAATGAAATAAGATCACATGAATGAAGCATGTTACATGAGGTGTTAATCTTAGTGCTTAATAAAGACGAAAAATGTAGTTTGAACATCTAGCACAACAGAACGATTATGACACCTTGATATGATATAGACGGATAAAGAGAGTTACTTATAGTTAACTCCCTCCTAAAAGGCATATGTCAATGATGAATATGTTCTAACAATGAGCTAAATAAAATGTTGATGGCAGCTTGATATAAAGTGGGTTAACTTTAGTTAACTCATTTAGAACGTGGTAATATGATGTGGAAACCCTAATGCAAGGGTAAAGATGAGGATGTAAATTCTAAAATATGAATGAATGTCTTTGGTTCCGTGTAAAATAATGTAAGTCTTACTTTTGAGGACGAAAGTTCTTTTAAGATGTATATGATGTGACAAAGTGGATTTTGGCTTAATTTCGAAGATGAAATTTCTTTTAAGATGTGTAGGATGTGATGGAGTGAACTTTTGATGTTCTTAAATACCTAATTGGATATTTGAATCATGAGTTGGATATTAGAATAATGAACATGTGTCAATATGTAATGTGACGATGATGATGATGTATATATGTTTGATGTTAGTATTATCATTAATGACCCTAATTATGAACCACCTTGGTTTAGACATAAGTTGGATAGCGATGAATCTATGGATAAAGTTTCATAGTACTTCTATGTTCCTAGAAGAAGATTTTGAGGTATGGAAATGATATATTAATATACATATATTTAGGCATGAAAGAAACATGTTTTAATTGTGCTTAGCTCTAAGTTTGATATAAGCCCCGACCACACGCTCCACTGGTTTGTGACGTGGATCGACCTAGTGGGAACCCTTCATTCTGGTACATCAAGCTCCCACACTACCAAGATAGTGCACCGTGGGTCATGGGTATGCGGGAACCCAGCAGTTGGCTTCGACTTGATCGTGGCCTCCCTACAACTGCTCACTTCACGATAGAGGGTGAGGAACGAGGAAGTTACACTTCCCTTCCCCCACACTTCCTCCCCCGCTCATTACAGACCTGTGGGAGCCAACCTCCTTCTCATCTCCCCTTAGCACAGATAGGACGGGTTGGAGGAGCGCAACCCCCAAATCCACCATCGTGGTAGCGTTTAGAGATGGGGCATCCATGGAGTTGAAGCTCTATAGCAGCGGCTGGTGCTGGCGACCTCACGCATATAGGAGAGAACGCAGACCGGTGTGAGGAGCGGTGAACCAGCAAGCTAGGCGGCGTTGGCTTGGGCAGTGGTGCAGACTCGACGTGAGAGCAGGGAGAGAGAGAGGCAGGTCTGGCATCAAACCCTAACCCAGTAGCAGCACTGGCACAAGGGAGCCGCGCAACATGGAGGCTGGGTCAAGGCACTCTCAGTAGGTGAACCTCTCGATGATGCTAACCAGCAACGGGGTTATCACAACCACGATGACGACCGTTCAGTTGCGATCCACCTAAAAGGCTAGCCGCGTGGAGCAGAGCCAGCGGCGGCGGCTTTGTAGACCTCACGCAGATGTCGTACAGGCTGGGGATCAGCCGTGCGGAGGCGGCGGCTGGTGCCGGGAGGCGCTCACAAAATGTCTGCGTGCTGGAGATCTGCAGCAATACCAAAGGAGCAGGGCGGTGTCACTTGCTTGGTCACCGGAGGTCCAAGAACGGCGACACTCGCTGGATGAAGGAGAGGAGAACGCAGACTCCCCGTCGTGCGAGAACAAGAGAACAGAGCGTTGGGCTCCCAGACCGCGAGGAGGAGCCAGAGTTGCAGCTCTATGATCCTGCGTTGCAGAGAAGGACCACTTGTCTTGGATGAGACTAATGCACGGGAGGAGGAGACGGCCGATCTCTTTCTTGAGCTCTAGTCAAGCGCCGACGATCACAGGGGGATGGAGGAACTGACGAGCAGAGAGAAACAGAAGTCCCACTAGGGGACTCTGTTGATAAGCACGCAACGAAGGGAGTGGACCTGGTCCGACTCCCACTCAACTAAATGAATCGGGTCACTGGCCAAAGAAGGAAGCGCCCCTTGGTAGCCACGTGGCGGTATCAGATTGGCCACAGAAGGTAAATATTTAGCAAATTCTCAGATCTTCATTAAATCATAGTAATTAGCATGTTCGTCAGAAAATTACAAACAAGGTACCGAAATTCTCAGGAAAATGCTTAGAACAACCTGGAACCTTTATATCAGTCTTTTGATTCATTAATAATAGTGATATCATGGAAGATGTGAAATACTCTTATAATGGATAATAAATATCAAACGATTCCCTAAAATTATGAGAAAATACCTGTAAATCATATTTCATGTTTATAATGCACCTGATGTCAGTTATGGTCATGATGATGTATGAAATCATGTAATTTGCTTAATATGGCTAATTAGGGCTAATAACCCTAAATAAAATGTATTAAATACATGCATGCTCAAGAATTGATGAAATTTACAGAATAAGCTCATATTAGTATATGGAACCTCAGTACTAATTATGAGATCATAATGATGAACATTATCCATGTTATATGAAGATGAATCTTAATACATGGTTTTAAACCCTAATCTAGGTTAATGAGGTAACCTAGGGTTAATATGTGCACAAAAACGGTATGGAACCTAATGTTCAGATGATGAACTTTGATAATGAGATGTAATCTGGAAAATAACATCAGTGAGATAAATATAAGATAAGAACATAAGTAATGATGCCCATATCCTAAAGAGATAAGCTAAACCCTAATGAACACGACTAGGGTAAGATGAGATGTAAGATGATGAGAATCTGATAATAGTACATGGTCTTGTCTTGATCAGGTTGGACCAAGCTTATAGTTGACATCAGTGATATGTGTTTAGTATGATCTATCTCTTTGGAAGGTACGCCATTACCTCTTACTTGGATTATTATACAATATGCTTGTGTTATATGAGTAGTAAAATACTTGGCATATGGTATTGATTGAAATGATTGTTCTGGTATGATATGTTGCATGATTTTCCATACTTATTGATATGAACATATGAAACATAATATATTTGTTCCATTATATCTAAGCACTTCAACTCTTTAGTAGTAAAGTGCTGGAAATAAGTACTTCAACTCTTTGGTAGTAAAGTACTTGGAAGTGATCCAACTCTTTGGTAGTAGATCACATTGTGAAATGATCCAACTCTTTGGTAGTAGATCATAAAGGCCTTAATGCATTCAACTCTGAGGTAGTAAATGCATGGATGATATAATGGAAAATGAGCTTAAAACATGTGTTCTCTTTTGTTAATGAATATCGTTGTGCAAGTATATGCTTTTCTTATATTCTTTTGTTACTGCCAAGTATATTAGTTTTATTCTTATTGCCAAGATATGATGAGAGGTATATAAAAAGACACGTAGGCGTACTCAGTACAATATTCTTGAAATATTGTGCTGACGTGTACCGCATGTAATCTTTTGTTTAGGTTGTGGTTATGCTCTTGAAGATCCAGGATAGAGGGAGTTGGGTAGCGAGCTGATGTACAGGTGGACCTGTTGTCTTAAGATCCTGTAGTTTAGATGTAGTACATGTATATGTTTAGTAGGTTGATGTTCAATATGTAATATCAAATGTTGTAACAATTCATGTTGTAATTATATGTTGAATGGTGAATATGTGTGTATGGTTTTATTATTGTTCATGTACATGTGCTACTGTGTTTCCTTCTGACTCCCTTTATTTTCTTCTTCTTAGCATCATGTGGGATGTTTAAATTAGGATTCTCGCTGAGGTGAGGGTTTCAATTTGGACGTCACACATTAGATTAAGTTTTAGAAAATCCGGGGATGTCACATTTTCCTTGCAATTTACACTTTCATTATGTTCCTTGGATACTCTCTCATCATTCTTGAGCTTGTTGATCCATGGAGAACCGATTTAATTCGTGGTTTGAAGGTGTTTTCTCCAAGGGTATAATAAGGTTTGCCCCCTCATGGATGAGCTACCTTTTGTAGATATCAACTAATGAATTATTATTTTTGCTTGGTATTTCAATAAACGAGGGATAAGCATGTCTCTATGATAGTGTGAGAGCTTCTTGTGTGTGTTCTTCTATATTATTAATAGTTTAAGGCCATGGACACTCAAAAAGATACTAGAACTTCAACTTTTTTTTTCTTTATCTTAAAGTTCCATATACTTATCCCTAAGCACCAAAACGAGCCATTTTCTCTCCACCACTTCCCTCCTTATAAAAACCTCTTCCTCCCTCTGTGCTTCTGTGAAATTTCCTATCCATGTAAGAAGAAAGAGGGGATCTTCTTGGAAAAAGAATCTTGGGTTGCAATTAACTTCCTTTTAGGGTTTGAAAAGCTTCCTTCTAGTGATCTTGACCTAAAAGAGTAAGAATCTCCTTCTTTCCTCCATTTATTTCTTTTTTATCCTTCCTCCTAACTTTCTCAAGATCAGAATCCTACTGTTCCATGGTAGAAATTGCTTTAAAGATCTAAAACCTTACCTTTCTTGCTCCTTATGCTTAGGGTTTGCTCATTTGATGAAGAAAGGTTCTATATGGATGAGTTCATAGATTATGCTTAGACTTCCTACCCTATATTCTTGTGTTTTCTTCTGTTTGGGAGTTTACCTTCTACTTATAGGAAAGTTTTATAAATTTCTCCACGTTTATTGCTTACCATAAGCTTGATAGCTCATGTTCTTGCTTGAAAATGATGATCAATGCACTAAAAAGCTATGTTTAACTTGGATTTCGATTTTTATAATGTTCCCTATTCTGCTTTCAGTTCTAGATGAACCTGATCATGTGTACATTATTCTTAAGGTATAATATGACTTAGATCAGGTTGGTTTTACAACCTATGGTGCTAAGCACCTATCAACCAATGTTTAATTTTAGGGTTTCTAGCTGATTTCTTTTATAAACACATGACTCGATGGTGGTACCATTGCAATAACCTATGGTGTTGTCTTCATGACAATTGATAATGGTAACCAAGGGCGTCAACTGTTGTTTAGGTCATTTTTTGGCCTAATTAGAAGCCTAGTGATTAACAACTAAGTACCTTAATGATGTTATCAATAGATGGTGATATAGTTTAATATTTGATGTTGATTAATGAATATAGTGCCGATCTAACAACCTATGGTGTCTTAACAGTCACTACTGATGGTGGATCAAGTCTCCACAACCTATGATGATTTAATCATACAGTTGTATCATCAATTAAGCCTTAGACCAATGGTTTCTTGGGTCACTTGATGCAATGGTCGGACCTATACTGCAATTGATGGTTTTAACATATGAACTTGACCCAATGGTCAAGATCTAATGTTTGGAATGATGGCTAATGTAATATGTTGGTCCTAATAATATTATTTATATGGTTTCTGATATATGATCAAATTAAGGAGCTTTCTTATTGACAATGGATGGCTTGTTTTAAATGAACAATAGATTGTGGGTTTTACCCTACTCTCAATGGAATTTTTTGTGTTGTTAATTAAGGGATGTCTAGGGTTAAATGGTTACTCTTTCTAGAGCACAAATCAAGGACTTCATTGGTGGTTTATCCAAGGTGTTTACTTATGTCAACAACCAATGGTCTTACCTTATAAACATCCAATGGTTCTGGGTGATATTGTGGAATGGTGATATGGGTTGACCACAATAAAAAGCTCTGTGACAGAGAAACATGAGGCAGACCTCAATAAGAGGTCTATACACTCATAAGAATAGTTGTTTGGTGGTTCTAAATAGCTAAAGTTTTCAATACCACTAGAACAACAAGCATTTAGTACACCAATGCAGTGGTCACCAAGTAGGGGCAGAGGTCGGAGTTCACCTCCATCAAGAATTCCATGTGTACCTTTAGTATCAATGATGATCTTACCTAGGTTACAACATGGGGCCCGAGCTTGCCACAAGTGTGGACAAATAGGACATTTGAGGTGGAAGTTTCCATGAAGAAATAATGAAGTAACCCAAAAGTCAAGGCATAATCTGCAGGGGTCACAAGGACTGCACTTTGGTGGAGTAGAAGGATGAGGACTAGGACAAGCGTCACAGGATGGTCCATCTACTTTAGGTAGTAGACTATGAGGGAGGCAACATGCAATGGCTAGACTTTATGCGTTGAGTCAACATGAGACAGCAGATAATGCATAATAGATAACATGTCAGATAGAACTTTTCCATTTTGACTTATCTCACTTTATTCATCCTGTTAATCATAAGAAGGATAGTTTTTGTTAAGTTTCCTTTGGTTAGTCCTTTTGGGGACATGAGGAAGAGTTGGAGAGGACTAGAATTTATTTTATCTAGTATTCTCTAAAATGTTTTGTGATTTCTTTTGTTCATGTAAAAGAGGAAGAGGTGTAAAAGAGAGACCTGGACAGAATCAGAGATACTAAGTCTTAGAACTTAAAAGAGAATGTTAAGGTAAGAAACATGCTATAAAACAAAATACATACTACCTAATATCAGTGCTTGAATACCCAGGCCCAGTATTCAATTATTAAAGGAAAGGTAAGTATGGAACTCTAAAATTGTTATCTTTATGATTACTCTATTCAAGTGGTCATTTTGAGACAATATAATGAGCATAATGAAACGGGAGATGTGGCATAGATGTTCTTACTACATCCCAATTGTAATAAAGTGGAACCTGAGTTAATATTAGACCAACTTGTGAGTATAAGAAAATCTAAGGTACAATCATTATGATATGAGAAAGGGAACAAGGAAGATGATCCCTACTCAATAAAGGATATGTAAAGAGTAATGATCTTTTTCATAATGTGAAGAAGAAAAATATAGCAAAGGTAGGGAATGTTCATGAACATGTCAAAGAATAACTCAACATGAAGTAATGATGTGTAATCATCTTTACAATTCCTATGCCAATGGCAAGGAAACCAAGATGAAATCGGATTGTATAACACATGAACGGTTGCAAACTCATATAATGACCAATGGAAATTGGTAATTTCATCTTATTGATAAGAAATCCCTAGATAATTATATGAAAATAAGAGGAGTATGTTTCCTTGTGTTCTTTCCTTTCAAGGATGTGGTATTCAAGTAGATCTTATGTCACTTGATGTGCATGGTTTTGATGTGACCATGATATGGATGATTGGAAAGTATCAATTAAGGCTTGGATTCTTGTTCCAAGAAAACAATATCTGAGACGGATAATGTTATGCATACCTTCTATAATAATAAAAGATTCTTCTAATGTGTTTGATATCAATAACGACAACTGAAAAGCTGAATGAACATGAACATGATGTGTTATAGCATATGTAATGGATACCAAGGTGAAGAATCCTAGTATCCAAAAAGTGTCAATTGTATAACTGATCAAGATAATGTTTTCTAATAAGAATTCGAAGTGTAATGCCCTTAAATTTGGAGTCTTACATTTTCCCTCGGATAAATATAATGACTCAACCAGGGTTGTGAACCTCCTCTTGTAATATTACAAGTTGTGAAGGTGGCTTAAAATGGTAGAATTGCTACCTGAGTTGTATAAGGTATGTACATTGTTCCATGTTAAGGCATAAATTGACATAGTGTTAGCTCTATAACTCGAACGTGGTAAAATTAATTGAGGATATATCCTATGTGTTGAATCTTGTATTGATTTCGAATAAAGTTCCATGATATCACTATGGTAAGATGTTTAATATAAAAAGCTCACTTATTCATAAAGTAAGTTTACTATTTTTCTATTCCTTTGGGTGGTTTCATAAAGTTTAATGAAGAGTTCAAAGAAGAAATTCCTATCTCTTTTCTCTTGAGATTTCGAGGACGAAATCCTTGTAAGGGGTTGATAACTTGTAACACCCCTGACCTAGGTTTTTGGATAACCCTAGATTTGTTTGCCTAAGTAAGATAATAAGAACCATTTCTTAATCTTTTGAAAAGTAATTAAGACTAACAAGAGCTCAAGTTTCAAGTTTGGTCATGTTTGAATGTTGTTTGAGCAATGTTTGCTTGTTTCGGACCAAAGTGCAATTTACCCAAGATAAGGGGTTATCTTGCAATATGTCACATTAAGGGTGTGACCTGAGTAATTAATCATCATAAGCGATATCATGATGATAAGGGGCATCTTATGGAAAGCCTAAGTTCCAAGTTGAACTTATATGGATGATGCTTGTGCTTTATCTGTACGTTTTGATGCAACTTGTAATTTACCCAAAATGTGGGATTGATGTGAAATTTAACACCTCTAAAGTGTCGCTACTCTCTCTTAGTATCATCTAGAGAAGAGAGAAAGGAGGGGGCACCTTGTTTGAGTCTAGTTTTAGTGATAACACTCTTGGTAGTAAAAGAACTCAAGAATGTTGAGTATCTTGAACCATAGATGGGGTTGTGTCGACTTATGAAGGGTATTTGGGGGTTCCAATCAGTTTATAAACCATAGAGGAAGTCTACTATCAGTTTGGAAACTTTTGGAAATAGTCATGATGGGCTAAGCACCTCAAGTAGGTGAAGCATGTTGTTTTTGATGTTCCTTACAAAAGATGTATCAGTTTGCACATGAGATGAGAATTGGGTTGAGAAATCTTGTCAAGCAAAAGACCCAATGGTGATACCTTACCCTTGGATTATCCACAAGACTTTTACATGTCAATACAATCATGTTTTCATGAATACACCATGCATGGACACGTGTTAACTAGTTACATATGGTGATGACACCTCACATACAGTCTCTCTCATAAGCCTCAACTATAAAAGCCTCTCCTTTCACATTGTAATAAATATTTCGACCCTCATACCATCTCTTGCTTGGTGGACGACCTTATGAGCTCAAGGAAGAAGAGGAAGGCCAAGCATCTTATCCAATGTACAGAAATGGTCATCTTCTATCTTGAATGGGCTATGCTTCTTGAACCATGATTCTTTCTCTCTCCTTCTTCACCAAGTTCCTTACTATGATACCTTCTTCTTGATGGAGGTGAAGTTATGGACTAATCTTGGACTTTTGATAAGTCATCTTCAACCTTGGGAGCATGAAGCTTTGGAGGTTTAAGCTCTAGTGATGATCTTGAGGTGGGTTATATAACTCTGCTTCAATTCTATTGTTATGAACTTTCAATGGTACAATACTTGGTGATTCCTTCTCAATTTTGATTTCCCTTGCTTAAATGATGAATCTATGCGATCTAATAGAAACATGGGACTGTTGTCTATGAACTAGAGTGTTAAGGCACGAAGGTTAGAATCTTAAAGATGACCAAACTGATATCCCTTTAAGCACCTCAATGTTGTCATCACTCTAAGCACCTCAAGGTCAATATCCCATTTAGCACCTCAAGATCGATATTACTTGATGTGTTATGAGCAGCATAAGGTGATAGTGAGGTCAACACATTAGATGGTGGTGTGGTTGATACACCAATGTGTGGTGTGGTTAGTACACCAATGTGTGTTGTGTCCGATATATTAATGTGTCCTAAGGTTGATACACTAAGGTATGGTGAGGCGGATACACCAAAGTATGGTGTGGCCGATACTACTAAGTAAGGTAAAGGTGTTACACCCAAGTAAGGTAAAGGTATTAAATTGAAATAAAAACAAGATATTACAGTAAAATATATGTACCTATGAAGGGTGACAATAATATACCAAAGAAGGATAAGGTTGTTACCTTAATGAATGAGGGAATTGAGGGATATGATGATGCTTAACCCAATATCATATAACCCTAACCCTAGAAATGGATACATTCACAAACCAATATCTCTCTAGTATAATATAAGTGTGATGGGTGACACACTTAGACCGACACACCATGTGAAGGTGTGAGTAATACATTCCTTAAGGTCTTGGTCTACACACCAATTAATGGTGAGGTTAATTGGAGAAGGAAATTAAGATATTGTTGAAAGTTCATCCAATACAACTAGAACACTATGGCCGATTTACAAAGGGATAACTAGGCGGATACCCTAGTTGATGGTGTGGCCGAAACACTAGTTGGTTGAGTGGCCGATACCCCATGAATATACAATGGCTGATATACCTCAAGCACCTCACAATCGATACTGCCCTAACCACCTCTAAACTGATACCATTATATGTGCTTTGACCAATACAAGCAATGGTGACATGGATGACACAAGTGAATGTGTCTAGGCTGACACAAGGGTTAGTGAGTAGGCCGATACACCTTGACAAGTGTAGGCCGATACACCTTGATAAGTGTTGTCCGGTACACCTTGATAAGTGTAGGCCAATCACCTTGATGAGTGTAGGTCGATACACCTTGATGAGTGTAGGCCGGTACACCTTGATAAGTGTAGGTTGATACACCTTGATGAGTGTAGGCCGATACACCTTGATAAGTGTAGGCTGATACACCTTGATGAGTGTAGGTAGATACATGATGAACATTATCAATTGATTCACTAGGAAGTAATGAGATGGATATATTTTGATAAGTGTAGGATAATGAACCCTAGAGAGGGTCAAGCCAATGGAATAATATGTTGAAATCAATATCCTAGAATGGATGAGAGAGAAACTTATACTATTGATATGAGGAGGCTAATATTTCATGTTGATAATCAATTAATGATAATTGATGAAAGTAATCAAGTATGTTTGAATACTTATGGCAAGGAAATAAGATCCTAGATGAGAGGAGTTACAAATCAAGGTTTGGTGATTAAATATAACCCTGGAAAACCCTAATCAGCTGTAATAGAACCCCTAACTCTAATCATGATAGGGTTGTAACTTGATTGAGTGATTATCTGTGATACAAATGAAAGTAAAGATAATAAAATAAGCTTCTAGAAAGGAGGAGTTATGGTTTAGGGTTGGTTATTGAATATAACATGGGAACCCTAATTGGTTGAAAAGAGAAACCATAACCCTAATCACAAGAGGGAGTATAACTTGAAATGGCATGTTGATAGAACTTAATCCATACAATAATATAATGAAATCTTAACCAAGAAAATATTATGAGCACATCCAAATAAGGGATATAGTGGTTATAATATAATATAGCTTGAATATGCCTTATTAGTCATACATAATACATGTTTCACGGGAAGGATGTGAATAGGTCTGATGATATGGAAAAGGAACATTGCCTAGTAAGGTGATGTGGTACTCAAGGATGAGTTTAAGGGATTAATATCCCATGATGAAAATAATAGGGTAACACAAAGGTATCTCAACTATTATAGAATTCTTGGAAATATGATATACTTTTCATACTTATAACTTGATTGATGCAATTAGATGTTGTAATACATTTAACCCATCACCTGAAAATAATCACAGGATTGATAAAGATCAATACCTGACAGTATAATCACAAGATTGATAAAGATTAATACATGTAAGTATAATCACATGATTGATAGAGATCAATACTTGGCAGTGTAATCACATGATTGATAAAGACAACAGCAGGAGGAAGACCTATAATTTTGAAGTGGTGTGTTTCCAGTTGTGTCTTGTTGTGGATAGAAGTCGTATTTGTCATCCCTGTACTCTCAGGTTCTTGGGGGATAATTTCATATCTGATTTTATGATCGATATGAGTTTTTGGCTAAAAGGCGGTAATTGCTAATAGTTGCTCATGTACATGCTTTTGGTAAAAGAAAATTAATATCAGATGAAATAAGGATGCTGTTGAGATAGCACATGTGTGATGCATTATGTTGTATATGTCTGGATTTGTGCCTTTGTATAAATAACTTCTTGGATTTGGATTTCTTTATAAAATGGTTTAAATTTTTATTGATTTTTAGTAAATTCGCTGCTGATGGTTATTTCTACTTGGTTTTGTGTAATCTCATTGTCTTTGTGATGACGAGTTTTACATTTATAGTTTTTAAGATTGGATTTTGAATTGGGACACTTTGAACAATTCTATCAGAATAGGAAAGGTAAAGATTCGTTGATTGGTGGTTTGATTATGCTAGAACAAGGATATAACTTTGCAATAAAATATATGTTACACTAAGAACAAATAAGGAAAGTGTTATGCTAAGAAAAAGTAAAGAGAGAATTATGATGAGAATAACTAAACATAAATTAACTATGAGGATAATTAAATTTCGAGTAAAGGAAAGAGTGATTGAAAGACAAGTGTTTGAGAAAATGAAGATTGAGTTGATGATAAAGGATATCGGGGTTATGGGGTTTACTGCCATATCCTGCATAAAACTAGATCAAAAAATTCTATAGAGATAAAACAATTTAGATGAAGGTATGCTAAAATATCCTCAATGCACTTAAAAATGTTGAACTCCCTATAAACCCATTGATCCTGGTGTTTACGGATCCTAGCTCGATCATCCCAACAAAAATCCCTTTGAGGTCTCATTTGGATCATTCTACAGTTGTTCCGTTGTTTCAAGTATTGGGGTCCATGATCGCATAACCCAAGACTAACAATTGATGAAAAATAATAGATCAAGTCATTTAAATAAAAAATAATATAAACAAATACCATATAACAAGTATTATCATTTACAAATAGATCTAGTCTATAATGTATATGAGGCTACTCTTGATGCCCCGATATAGAAAATTACCCATGAT
The DNA here is from genome assembly GCA_963693085.1 of Alisma plantago-aquatica. Classification (NCBI taxonomy): domain Eukaryota; kingdom Viridiplantae; phylum Streptophyta; class Magnoliopsida; order Alismatales; family Alismataceae; genus Alisma; species Alisma plantago-aquatica. The sequence goes on from OY856412.1 coordinate 1,036,656,024, forward strand.
CCATGGAAGTTAAAGAAAGGGAAAAGGAAGGAAGATTGGAGGCCATACATTGGGAAGGGAAAGGATATCAGGTGATCTTGGTGAAGTGATAATGAAATGGCACCCTTCTTAATTCCTTGATCAACAAGAAGACTAAGAAAGAAGATGGAAAAGCTAATTTTATTGAAGAACAAGAGAGTACAATTGCAGGAATACATTAAACAAAGATGAAATCTAGAGTGCAAGTACACAAAATTCACGCCCCTTCCTTGTGGACTCCCCCCTCCTTTTATAAGGGAAGGAGGGGTGGAAATCCTAAATGGTGGGAGAGAGAAGAAGTGACTATCATCTTCTGAGAAGTATAACACATGCTCTGAACTGACTAGTTTGGATCTGGAGAGGCACAAATTTGAAGCAGCATGTCAAAACCCTAGAGATGGTGTGGCAACACCTTTTGAACAAAACTCAATCATGAAGCACTCTGAGACAACTGTTTGGGAGACTTTAAATGCTCGATTGAGATATTGAGTAGAACAATTTTGGAAAAATAGAATGCCCATTTGGGATGATAGATGGTCGATGTGGAAGAATTGAATTGAGGGGTGAAACAACCATTTGGGGCTCTAAGGTGCAACTTTCCTTGTGAGTGAAAGACCATTTCATAGAATGAGCTGATCAGTTCATGTACTGAGATGGTCAAATTATTGTTCTAGAATCCATTGGTCCTTGATTTCTGGAAATTTGAATCCATTTCTTGTTTCCCAAATACAATGAAGGTAGAACCAGCCAAATATGGGTTAAATGCTGAGAATTTCTATCAATGGTTAAGGTGTGAACAAATTGCAATTCATTTCTAGAAGTTGGAAAAAGTGAACTACACTTCTATGTAAGACTATAAAAGCTTCTGTTGAAAGTAGATGAATATACATTCATCAGTAGCCTAAGGATAGTTCCATACTAAATTGGAATTAATTTGTAAAAATGGACAGAATGTGGGATATTGACATGATTTGATATAATTTTGACTTGAAATTTCAATACGAGAAACTTATACCAATTAAACCTTTGTTGGTGGACCCAAGAACCATAAAAAATAATTATGGTGCATGACCTTCTAGACCAAGAAAGACAAGGGAAATAGGCATCAGGAGGAGGACAAGGAATATATCAGTTTTGTTAATAAGTCCATTAATCTGGAGAGTTGCAAAACGAAGCAAAAAGTTCTTATGGATGTTTGCATGACCTAGCAGTCCACGTAGTATCACTAGTCCCGCCAATTACCCAAAATCCATAACCATGCATTGTTTCCTAAAACTTAGCCCAGAAGACTTTGATGGGGAGGATACATGAGATGTCTTAGATAAAGTTGATGCTTTGATAGTGTCCATGGAGAACACACTTAGGGTTTTGAGGTGCCCTGAATAGGATAAGGTCGCTTTTGCTACCAACCAGTCAAAAGGAGCAGCCAAGTTGTGGTGGGAGAATTATGTATGGTCACAATAGGTCATTCCTATTAACTGGGAAGCCTTTATACCCATTTTTACTACATATTCCCAACCTACCTATGAAATGAAAGATAAACATAAGTAGTTACTTACCCTTACTCAAGGTAGCAACATTTTAGATGAGTATAGCTGATAATTCTATCTCTTAGAGCATCATGTGATAGACTTCATAGAAGATAATATGCTAGATCATTACAAAGATGGATCTTTATAACCCTAAAATCATTTGTTTCCTCATCCAAACCTACCACTTCTCAGGAATATTATTACCATGCCATGGAGAGAACCCTGGGGATGGGACAGGGAAAGCCACTACCTGTCCTAACCTACCTAGGGCTTACTGATATTGTGCCTACAAAGCCTGAGAAGAAAGGGAAACCACATAATAATATTGGCAATAAGAACATAAACCAACACAAAAATTCTAGAAATCCTCCCACTAAGAACAATAGCCAGGGCCAGAACCATAAGTACAATTAATGCCCTACTTAGAACTAGAATCCATGTGTGAATTGAGGATGAGTTTAAAATTGTGAGGTTCTCTGGTGCCACCATTGAGGTAATTGCCACTCTGGCTAGTGTAAGTACACCACACCAATTTTCCACTTCTATAAATAGAGGGACACTTTAGAGGCAATTTCCCCCTTCCTCCTCAATATGGTCAAAGTAGGGCATAATAGGTCTGCCTGTGTCTTTGCATTGAATGCAGATCAGGAAAATGCCAATGGGAACAAGCTTGTGGAAGGTAAGAAACTCTAAAAAAGAAAGGTATCTCAAGAAAAGGAGGTAGAAACCCTATCCTAAGAACTCCAGAAAGCCAAGCAAAATCCTTCTCCAAGAAAGAGAGCAAACCCTAGGTAGATGAAGCAAAAAATAAGGGTTCTTAAAGCTCTAAAGCATGCTCCACCATGGAACACCATGGCCATGACCAAGAAGAATGAAGAAGGAGGTAGTAAAGAAAGGGAAACGAAGTAAAGAGGGGATAACTCACTTGCTTAGGTAAAGAACAAGCAAATAAAGCTCCACTAGCTCAAGGGGGGTAGATCAACCCTAGCCACACATGCAAGGAGATCAGCCACCTTCTTCTACCTTGGGAACCTCTTTCTCCACCAAGCCTAGGAGGATGAATATATAAATAACAAGAATGAAAAAAAGAGATCTAGGTGACTAAATATCTCGTTTGGGAGCAAGAAGGGAGGTATATAGGGCTATGGGTGAGATAGAATAGAAGATATAGGTGCCTTACTATATTTTCCAAGTGTCCATGGTCTTAAGCACCCCATTCATGCCAAGAAGAAGCTCCATAAGTTTTAGGAGTCTTCTAGGCCATCGTTTCTTGAATCATAGGCCATCCATTGACCTACAACAGAAGGCTAACCATTAGATCATGACCCTTTGGTCATAAAGGTGAAAACCCTAGCTCTCATCAATTTGCACCACCACTTTGTGAACCACCAACCCAAGGAGATACAAGAGGGGAAACCATCAACCCTCACACCTCTACAGACCTTCAAGGAACCACCATAGGACCCCATCACCATAGGATACCATCCAACCAGAAGGACCATTGAGTTTCACCACCCAAGGTAACTCATCCATGAGAGGGTAAACCCTAACTCAACCCTAGAAAGATATCACCACCAAACTAAGGTGTAATAAGGTGCCCCATGGCACAACCAACCCAAACATGATATGAAAACATGTGAGGAACAAAATCCTCTGACAAATTTCACAAAAACCATATATGTGGGTAAATTATATAAAAGTCCAAAACATGCACAAAATTGCATAACTTCCTCAAACATTGTCCAAATTGGACCAAACTTGAAACTTAAGCTTTTTACATGATATAAAAACACATATTAGGGTTTTATTAAGGTTTTAAGAATGTAATTAAGGTAAGAGCGGCTTCAACCAAAAAGAAAGGTTTGGGGTCTTCTAGTGAGCTAAGACCCAAAATAATTGTGTTATTACTAGACCAACACCAACATCCATAATTAATTACTAAGGTAGGCAACTTTTGCCAATTGCATCTTATGAAACTTTTGAATAGATGATATGCACAATTCCTTGCCACTAGTCATCTACATGCTTCAAGGTGCTTAATCCCATTAAGGTCACCTAGTTAAGCCTGACCCAAAAGCCAACATGTTAGAAATGTACCCTACTTGGCAGGCCCACACAACTACCATCACACTTCCACAATATAGATAACACTCCATGATTGGTGTGCGCACACTTGTCGATCAAGCTTTACATACGTGTTTCTCATGAAAAGCATATAAGACTTCATATTATATTTGAGGAAGTTTATATAAATACATATACATACCCAACCACCACATGTTTATAATATGTATCATATATATGATATAACCACAATGAAACATGTAGTAATAAACAGAAGTAATGGTTATGGCCATCCGACTGTAATTTCTTGGAGCCACAAGGAATTACTACCACCTAAGGTCCACATCATATGTAACAGCCTATTGTTGATGACAATCCATGGTGAACCATACTAGGACGATCAGTTCAACCCTTGAACTAGTTGGCTATTCTCCTGGTCAGTTGGTTGATTACTCACACTAGTTGTTTGGCCTCTATCCCTTGTGATGCCTGGACTCTTCTAGCTGGTTAGTTGGGCCACCAACTGATCGATAGCTCCTCTAATTGTCACCTCCTTGGTCCTCCACCCAATTGGTTCATCGATTCACCTGATGAGCTGGTAGGCATGCCTTGTTTGCCATAACAAGAATTAAAAGTTATCCTAATATTGTATTGTAATTATGAAACCTCAAGTCACATTAAGGGGGAGCATAGGAAAGAAAGAATTAATACTTTGATATATGGAAAAGAAGAGAGAACCTCATAATGAGAAATGAGATATAAAAAAGGAACAACAACCATCTACCATGCACAAAAGGTCTAGGGGTATAGGCCATAACCATGCTACTAATCAACAACAAACAATATTAAGGTGAGGTGTATAAATTGCATACATACACACACACACACACACACACACACACACATATATATATATATATATATATATATATATATATATATATATATATATATATATATATATATATATATATATATATATATATATGTGTGTGTGTGTGTGTGTGTGTGTGTGTGTGTGTGTGTGTGTGTGTGTGTGTGTGTGTGTGTGTGTGTGTGTGTGGATCATTTGTTGTGTTTAATCAGATATGCACATTATCCAAATGAATTATTCACATCACATACAGTAAATAGATGATAAAACTAAAATCTGATCATATCGATTAAATCCCAAAACATAGTGAATTGATGTGTCTCTAATATTATTGTAAGGAAATATGGCATCAGGTGAGGTAGAGAAAACAATTATTATATATACTACCAATATTCCCTAAAGACTGTAGATTTTGTCAACAACTATGCAATGGGAAGGATCTTTGCGAGGTTATACCTAGTCCTGGAGCAAGTCCAACGACAATGCGCTCACATTAACGTTAACCTTTCTTCAAGTTGCACGTAGATGTCCATTGTTTTCGGCCTTTAGGTCTGGAACGATGAAAGACAGCTGACTGCATCCTCCTAGCCATAGGAAATGGCCTCCTCGCCTCTAGAGTAGTCAACACAGACCATTAAGAAATCTTGTTGCTCTCATAGAATGGATAGGATGGAGTTGTCTCTTCTAGTCATCATGTTGGAGTCAACTTGCTCTCCCAATTGTCTCTCTCTTACTATTCCTTTCATTGATGGGTAGAACTTTCTTAGGTTCTCTTGGTTACCACAACCAGACTAGACAATAGTTGTCAGAGCTTATTGTTGTGTATGGGAAGCCTCTACGACCCCTTTATTTATAGAAGGGCTAGGGTCAAGGTTCTTGGTCCATCTGGGAGCTGAAGAGATGGTTCTTCATGAATTTTCTAGAACCTAGGAGCGGTGAATTGGTCAGTTCACTACCCAACCTATCAGTTTGTGTATGAACCAGTTGGTTTGTGCATGTTTCTTGTCCAGAATTAAATTGGTATTCAATGCATGATTAATGCAAAATATGACTTCAACATAAATCCTTGATCCTATTGAATTGACCATTGAAGAAAGTGGTTCATCACATGAACTGGCCATTTGGGACCATGAACTGCACGATTCACTAAGTAAAATGGTCGGCTTATGCCTTGGTTCAATCATTATTCAACCAATGTTGATTCTAATTGACCTGACTCTCCAACGGATCAGTTTAACACATGAACCGGTCAATTATGAGTCCGTTCAGTCAATTTTCAACTAGTTTTTTTTAAATTTAATACCAAAATGCATTTGTTAATCAGGTTAAACATCATTCATGAATGAAATCTTATTCCAAGTGCATCCTATCTGTGTGACCCTATAGGTTTGAAGTTACGTTGGAAGTGAATGTCCGTGACCAATTTATGACATCAAAAGCAATGATTAGCATCTATGAAGACATCATTTCTACCCAAGTAATTCATAAAGTTGGAGAACAACTTCAACCTACAATATGTAATTGGAGTTACAATGATTGTATAGTTACCTTGTCTTTGATATCCAGATTGAACTGGAGGCATAGAATTGTCATCAACTTCAATGTTCAATCCATGTTCATTGAACTAGAGAAGACTGTCTGAAATATATGTGAACTCAATATCATATATTCATGTGCATGGTCATGCTTTTCTCTATCTCGCTTATCAAGTGTATAGGAGGCACAATGTAAGAGACATCCCAATTTCTTAAAATAAATATATGTACAAGTTGTATAAATGCATTAATAAGTTATACAAGTATAGATGTGTAATGTGTTTTAGAACCAAAAAGTGGGAGATGATATACTCTTATTTGGCGATAAAGATTTAAAGGGGGAGAGAATGTAAAATTTTCAAAGGGGATAGTGGAGGTACAATGTGGTAGCTCCAAAATGGAGATGCCATGGGGTATGACGTCTTCCTTGAAAGCAGTTGAAGGCCCACTCCCTCAAAGTTGTTTCTGGAAAATAAAGAAGAATCACAAGAGAGCATGGGGATGGAAATGGGTAGTTTTTTCTGAAATCGATCTGAATTCAAACCAAGCTAGAATTAGCAACATCTGAATTGACCTGAACCCAAACTATGGTTTAAAAAAGAATATGCAACATAGCCGCACTAAAAAATACTCGAACATGAACCTGAAATCGGAGACTGAAGCGAACAATCCAAAATTTGGTCAAAACTATTAAACCTTGTGATTCTATTGGAAACTTTGCAGCAAAATTTTGACTTAAAATTTTGAGGTGTTACACATCTTTGTCCCATGACCAAGACCCACCTCTTTGTCTTCATGTTCATAGCTCATGGTCTGCATGAAAGAGTGAACTATAATTTTGACACACTAACATGTTCTAATTTTGGCGATTTGAGTTGGTCCCATGATATTAAATTCAAGGTCTAGGCACCTGAATTTGTCCATTCGATCATAAAAGTTCCAGTCTGAGTGGATTTCTTTGGTACATATTACAATTTGGGTCTGTTCCGACTAACCAAAGTTCGGATCCTTGATTTTCAGGTGTGATATTAGCCATTTTCTAACCCGAGCTAGCCATAGGAATGAAATCCTTGTTGATTAAAATCCTAATCAACGAACATATAACATATGTTTTACTTTTTTTTTATATCGGGCATCCAATCTAATCTATAGCATCTCTTCAAATAAAATTAAAATTCTAATTAGAGATAATTCTATGTTGTCGGATGCGGAATCTACTTTGTTTGAATCAAAGCAGATTTTTAACACCTAGAATAAAACGTAGTCAATCCTTGTATTACAAGATATTGAAAAGATAAGCATGCCTTGTGATTTTTGTATATCATATTTGTTATATATATTCAAGACGATGCCAATTTAGAAGACTGAAATCAAGGCCTTTGTTATCTGCATAGCCGAGCGGAAAGGACCAGTAGATGAGTGGCTGGTCCGTTCATCAGTTGTAGATGAACCAACAAACAACTAATCCACCACATGAATCATGTTCCCCTCCTAATGTGGATCGTCATCGAGCAGCTACTAGCCTATGCACGAGTTGTCGGGTGCTCATCAGCTATCGCCGGCTCCCTTGGCGGTGGTAGTACTTCAACCTAGGCTTCACTATGCACGAGTGGAGCGCCTATGGGGTCGGGACTCCAGTTACCGTGGAAGCTCTATCTTCCTCGACTACAAAGGCAACGGCCACAGCCGCCACGGTCGCAACCTATTTTCTCTTTCCTCCTTCATTTAGAATTATCCAAATTTGATGAAACTTTACTTACAAGTAATATTTAATGTTTTGGATACGAATTTACCATCAATTTTACATATTGGAGTTGTTTGAGCATTCATTTAATATTTTGAAGGTTCTCTACACTTTCTCTCTCCTGATCTTACCTTTTAAGCAAACTTTCTCCAAATTGGATGAAAATTCAGCAAAAGGCTATATTTATTATGTAGATTATGAATCCAAGATCATTTTACTCTTTTGGAGTCATTTCGTATTTTATTTGATATTTTGGGGAATAAACACATCTTCTTTTTCTAAAATGAATTAAATTAATTATTTTTCTATGAATAATGTGAAACTTGACTCCCAAGGAAATTCGGACCCAAGGAATAAGATTTTAAACTTAGATTTCACTTTCAGGACTTTTTTATGAGATATTTCATATGGCACATTAGTGGCCCATTCGTTCATTATTATTCCAATTATGTTCTTATTTCCTCCATATGTGTCATATATGATTATTAAGCATGATTTGTTATGTTACACTTCTTATGAAACATTTTAGATTTCATTGTTGTCTTAGTTACACATATTAGCTTATACTTGAATGGCTAAGTCAAAGGGGTCAAACTTCTAAAGTAGGGTTCTAGTTCTGGTATGTTACAGTTTCCTTTATATTTTGATTATATTATATTTCATGATTGTGAGATTGTATTTTTTATCACAATTCCAAACACATGTGAAGATCAAAGAGTTGTTGGAAAAACAAAGAAGTGCATAAGGATAGGTAGAGACACATGATAACATCAACAACATAAAAAATACTTATTTTGAGCAGCTTCCTCCTCATCAACAACCACAATCTACATCAACCTAAACTCCATATGTTGACACCACAACTAGCATGACTTCAGCTGAGCATTTGACTACATGTTGTGACATTCATCCAATATTTGAGGGACCTTAATCTAAGCATTGGTCCCCTGATGATATAGGCCCATATTGGATACACCCTTCAACTTCTTTGCCATACACTAGACCCACATGTGCACAATCTTCTTTAGGTTTCAACATTCCTATGGCATCAATTAGTCATCCTGCATTTATTCTGCCATATATTACCAACATGAGATCATTCCTATCATTTCAATTAACTGACCTCCATTAGACCAACCTAGGATCAATTATCATGAGATCATGGATTTCCCATCATTCAATTCATGTGGAGTACCATCTACACCCTCTTGGTCTCAAGAAGGTTTCAACCAGTCAGGGATTTTCCAACCAGTTTCCACTCAATTGGGGACCAGTACACCTGGGATTAGTCAGCTTGGATTTATCCAGTCAGAATTTATTCAACATGGAATAAGTCAGTCGAAGGTTGATCAACATGGTATTATCCAACCATACTATATTCGACAATATGAATATTCACTCACTAGTTCAGCCCCCGACAATGATTTCATTGAAGATCTATTTTCCTATCCCCCACCAAGCTCACAAAGAGATCAAAGATATAGATTTAGCATTTCAGTTATGCATTTTTTATGTACTCCATGCATTTTTTTGTATTTTTATGTAAATGTTCAGTCTCAATCTATCATTGTAATCATAATTTGTATTTTCTTGTAATGGGAGAACGGGATGGATAAAATAACATCTCGATTTCTTAAAATAAATATATGTACAAGTTGTATAAATGTATAAATAAATTATATAATTATAGATGTGTAATGTGTTTTAGAACCAAAAAGTGGGAGATGATATACTCTTATTTGGTGATAAAGATTTAAAGGGGGAGAGAATGTAAATTTTTCAAAGGGGATAGTGGAGACACAATGTGGTAGCTCCAAAATGGAGACGCCATGAGGTATGACGTCTTCCTTAAAAACAGTTGAAGGCCCACTCCCTCAAAGTTGTTTCTGGAAAATAAAGAATAATCACAAGAGAGCATAGGAATGGAAATGGGTAGTTTTTTTTTAAACCGATCCGAATTCAAACCAAGCTAAAATTAGCAAGATATGAATTGACATGATCCCAAACTATGGTTTAAAAAAGAATGTGGAATACAGTCGTACTGAAAATACTCAAACATGAACCTGAAATCGGAAACCGAAATGAAAAATTCAAAATTTGGTCAAAACTATTAAACCTTGTGATTCTAATGGAAACTTTGTAGAAAAATTCTGACTTAAAATTTGAGGTGTTAGACATCTTTTTCCCATGACCAAGACCCACCTCTTTCTCTCCATGTTCACAGCTCATGGTCTTCATCAAAGAGTGAACTATAATTGAGTGCCTACAGAAGTTGTTATTTCGAAGTAGAAACATAAAAAACTACAATAAAAACCCACATATATAGGGGATAAGAAAATGGATCCAACTAGATTGTAGGTGGATTATGCCATGATAAGTAGGTATATAGAAATAATTAAGTAAGTAGAAATGTAGTAGCATAAATTGTATGGAGGTTAGGGTGAAGGATTCATGTAGTTTGAGACCTCATAAATAGACCTATTAGATTTGGTCACTCACCCATAAGTATTGTGTGGGTTTGAATCAGATTTCCAATCAATCTATAATGATTGATTGTCTCCATTACATTGTTGCTAGAAGATAGCACTCTTTTTGGTTTTGGATCTTCTAAATCATTCCCGCATTGGAGTTGGACCAACGTTTTTCTAATCCTCTGATAACAAGACTCATTCTCTTCATAAAAAAGAGGTGGTAGGAACAAGGATTTTATTGGCCCATGTATTCGAGGTTGGGGTTGGGATTGGGGATCGTTTCGATCTAACCCAATAAATTTATTAGTTTTTGTAGGGTGACCTAATTAGCATCCATGTGTGAGCCATCTCATAAAAAATAAAGCATTATCTTACTATGTTTTTCACATAATATCAGTTATGTTCTGACATAATACCTATGATGTCATGATATTATTACATCTTAATAAATGAAAAAATCAGCCACCAAAGCAATTCATATCTATGACCCATGAACTAGACCGATGCTTTCTGACGGTTCTTAAGCTCGAGCGAAGTGAGAGAAATAGACCTAAAAAAGGGTATTCTAAGCAATTGCAAGAATTGGGTTCATTGATATTCCTAGTATAGTAGATGCTATCACACATACAGTCATACTCAATTCGATAGAATTGTTTGATCTTAAAATGGATCTTCTATAACGTTCTTATGGCTGATTCAACACCAGGGACTGATGACAAATGCCAATCGCGTACGTCATCATCTTGCGGTTGATCCCGGATGCCCACACTGTGGCGAGCAGCTAGAAGACACACAGCCGAGACAGCGACGGGTTCTTTGCCCCAGCGGGGATGGAGTGACAGAAGTATTTCACTTTTACATCACTCGTGCCCCAAGTTTTTATGGATTCCTTCTTTGGGGTCGACCCCAAAGCCATAATGTCTCAAAACGAAGAGGCCACAGAGAAAGAATTTCTTCTTCCTTTGTCTCAAACTTCATGGCTATTCGGTATCTCCAACTACTTTGTGGGGCCCAAAGACTTAAATGAATAGCCATCCCCGTGAAGAAGAACCAAGATCCAATGATCATTTGTGCGGGGATTCTGGTCTTTGCCATAAAGAAAGAAGGTTGTAATAACAAGTTGTTCAGGAATAGTGGCGTTGAGTTTCTGGACCCCTTGCTTTAGGATTAGTCAGTTCTATATCTAGATACCGACCTGGAATTTGGACCCCAAGATTTGAATCTTCCCTTCTTAGAGTGAAAGAAGCCCATTTCACTCGATAAATCAGACAAGGAACAATGGAACATTCATTATGCTAACAAACCTCCCCCTGGAGAATGATCGGAATGAGGGTCAAAGTTCTTTCTTTACCCTTTCTCAGAGAGGCAACCGTCTTGTCGAGATAATCTCGACGTTGTGGGTTGTGCTCATTAAAAGAGTTGTCCTAAATACCCCTAGGGGGGACCTTCCGGGGATAATGGAAGTGCCGCCGCCTCATGTGGCTGACCACCTCGAGAATGGACCGGGTGGAGTGAGGCTTCGCCCGCATTCGGAGATGATGGAAGAACACCACATACGCTGGAAGATTGGGGCAGGTAATATCTCCTTCTGGCATGATACCTAGTTTGGACACAAACCTTTGGCTGACAGAACTGATGTTCATAATGATCACTTGATGGTGAAAGAGTTATGGTTTGAAGGCAACTAGGATATACAAAAAGAATCAGATCGATTCCCGAAATGCCTTTTTGGATCTTCCTCAATGTCTTGGCTATTCACGGAACATGAGAAGCAGATGAATAATCATCCGCTTCTGGGAGAAACTGAAGAATTTCCGTTTGCTCATCAAGCGGAGGGCACGAAAAAATTTTCTTTTTCGATCAAAAGTAATATGTGAAATCTTCAGTTTTTCTTCTTACTCTATCCCTATCTCATAGGTATAGCGTTTGAATCAATGGAGAACCTTTTCTTCTTTCTGTATGAATCAATATTATTACATTCAAATTCCTTCCCGATACCTCCCAAGAAAAATCCCAAATTGGATCCAATCTCACTTCGCTCGATTTGTACCTCTCGCTATTCTAGAGAAGAAACTACTAGCTTCTTTCGTTCACGTTCTCCATCCTGGTTTGACCCACTTCCTTAGCTACCAAGCTCAAGCCCTCTAACATGACAGATGTTCCATTCTTCCCACGGGTATGGTGATGTCTCCACAAGTATGATTCATCTATCAATTGTCTCTCGATTGAAAGACCTCGTACCAAGGACAGATAATGGTAATGAAACTCGAGCCTTGCTATTGCTTATCAACTTCTTATGAAAGTGAAACGGGCGTAGTAGACTCAATTCTTTGTTATTCTCTGATTTCCCGAGTATAAGTATAAAATTAGACTTCGGTTTCAATTTCAACCGGAACCAACGAACTAAACACTTTTATAGCCTGGTCTAGGGTAGAGATTGTGAGTTGGGCGCCTCATCGCTCAGAGCTCCAAAGTAGATTCTCGGGGAGTGGCTTCCTCATCCTTTATCAGTAACCCACTTTACTTTAGCCTATCCATGAGTGAAAAGATCTGGTTTGGAAGTCCCTATCAGCTAATGAAGAGAGGGGCGATTTGACGACGATGTATTCGAATGATGTTAACAATGTTTTGGAAGAGTGGCACGGGTGGACATGGAGTCATCAACAGGGCAGAGAATGCTCCCCACAGTCAGTGGTATGCGATACTATATACGCGCACATAAGAGGGGATGTGACGCTACACTTCACAAAACTCCCTGAGTTTAGACTCATTTCTCTCCGCTCTTGCTCTTCTCTTTCCTGCCTTCTTCAAAAGTTTGAGCATAAACACGTACACATGTACGTGTTAAGTGAAGGGAGCGGATCTTGAGTTGAACCTTTTTTGCTTGAAGTCGAAAAGGTTCAGCGCTTTCAATTTTGACTTAAGGTCTAAATTGACTAAATCCTTGTTTTGATGATTACAAAACATTCTACTTATTTGTGTCTAATACTTCTACTTCAGTGATTTTAGATTAGTATAGACACACTCCAAATGGATAAATTTGTGCATCCTAACTTGAAAAAAAGTAAGTCAAAATCAATACAAGTGCACTTTTGTGGAATATGATGTATCTCTATTAGAATCAAGTTGTAAATCACTTGTAATGATTGTATGACTTGTAGTTAAGATTAGAAAAAAATACAAGCTTAGGTAGTGATTATGGCCTATATTTTATGTTTTTTGTTTAAGTCAAAATATCTACATGATGAATTTCTCCTTGTTTTATATTATGTAGTATACATATTGATGGTTATGTGTGACTTTTTTTTGGGTGATGATTAACCAAGATCCTTTGAACTTGGATGGCTTCACGTGCCAATTGAGTCTTCAGTGGCTTGAATGAGTAGCAGTAGGAAGGCCTAAATGACCGAATCAAAAATCTGTATAGACTAGTATAGACCTTAAAATGCATTAGTTTCATTGATGTGGTTGAACATGGATCCACCTAGAGGTCACTGCTAGACTCTGAATATCCTCAATCTCTTCTCTTAATGATTTATTTGTCAGTCTCGGGCTTCTCCTGTTGGCCTCATTGTTGTTTCTCCCTGTCCCACTCCTCTTCATCTTTGTGTTGCTTCCTTTAATTCTCCTACCTGCTAATTGCTTTGGTGTGACATCCATTTTGGCTGCCTTGCTTTCATTTACTACAGGGGTTTGAAATGAATGCTTATTTATGTGCGAGACATTCTTCTATGCATCATCTTGGATAGTTACTACTTCTATTACTTCATCCAAGTCCGGATAGACTACTGTGTGATTACTGGATTTATCCACTAGCATGGCTTCTTTAGCCTGATGGACATTGCTAACTATCTCATTTAACAGGACACGTTTCTGGTCAGCAATCTCCAACATCTTTTTCTTCTTCCATACTTTCGCTATCTTGGTAGGCATCTCATTTTTCCTTGCTTGACTAGTCTCCATGGTATGCCTAACATCATGTGTCTCGGACATCTCTTCCTGGAACAAGTTGTCAAACCTGTTAGTGCTCAGTTTTGTAACATGCATTGTATCTGAGTCCTTCCCAAGTCCTCTCCGAAACTTTCCTCGGCTGCGTTGTATCTTCCATTCGCTAATTTCGATTTGTGACTGGGTGATAGACTGAATGTTGGATTCCTATTTTGAAGGTTCTTCTACCCTCTCCTATTGTTCAAACTTTTCTTTGCAGTACTTTGATATATGAACCTCCTTACCGCATAGTTGGCAAGCGAAAGGAAATCCTTCATACTCTATCTCATATTGGATACCCTTAATTAGTATAGCTAGTATATGATTCTTCCTTGTGTTGACTTTCACAGTAAGCCTGGCGAACCTGCTACAAGTCCGACTAGTTGTATTAGTATCTACCTTCATCAGACCACCAATGGCTTGACCGATATACTGGAATATTGTAGATACATAAATATGGAGTGGCAGATTCAAGACGCGCACCCATGCCACGATATGTTCTGGAAGATCTTCAGATGGCAAAAATGATGGAGACCATTCCCAAACCGCCATGCTGCTACCAAAAAGCTTCCATGGACCCCCTATAATGGCAGTATCGAAGTATTTCTTACAAGAAAGCTGAACCAAGAAATGGCCAAGTTTGAGTTCATACATATTGTATCGGCCAATTAAACCCCACAATGGTTTTAACCTATCTTTTAGGGTCATATACCCTATATTCACTCCAATCAGGCTTACAACAACAGCTTATTTCCACGGAGATGCCAACCTTTCCTCTGCACCTGGGTTGATCGCCAAGGCTGGCTTTCCTTCAACTTCCCTCAACGTGACATCAGATAGTGATAGTTTTTCTTCAAAAAGATTATCCAGGAAATTAGTATTGGACTGCATATGTGGATCATCCGCCACCACACTTGTGAAGGAATATGTCTCCTTTCCTCCAGATGAGTGATATGTTTCCTTCTGAACCTTATCATGTAGACTAGAACTCAGAAATGATAAATCTGGATTTCCTCCATTGGTAGCTTGCGCTTGTGGAATACGCGTATTAGCCGTGTTGTTCCGATCATCTCCCTGATCATTCTCGGATCATGTATGATTTTGATTTTGACCCCCACGCATCCTCGTGAATTGAAGCAGGAGACCGACTTCAGGCACCGGGATTTCGGATCTAGAGTCTCGCTTCTCCATTGATGTTGTTGATTGGCTTCCACTCCCCGTTGCCCTGTTGCTACCATCTCCCCCTTGTAGGAAATGGATAGATCCAGCGAGCAGCCTTGGGGCGTTCACCCGTTCGACGCCGCCACCAGTACCCCCACGGCCCCTAGGTCTCGCCATCCATTTGTTGTGTGACTTTATTCATTTTAAATAGAGAAACTGTATGATATATTGCAATTACTAGACACCTTGGTTGATATGTCACCCATGACCTGTTAGGTTTAGGCTAGGTTAGTGGTATGGTACCATGGGCTGATCCATGACTGGTAACATGTTAGTTTCAGATTGGGTGAGTGTTTTGGCCACACATAAAGAGTTTCATATTTTAAAACCACACTTGAGAGACATGTATATGAATATAACAAAATAAACTCGACTCAGCCCACACATTTCATAGGTATACTCGTGATATGTTTTCCTAAGAGGTGGTGGTAAGCAATAAAGGTTGGATCAAGTCTATGGAAACACATCCCACTATCACACAGATAGCGAGGTGTTACGCGAAAATGTGCGGAAATCACCATAACCACAGATTACCAAAAACACGGGTTAATTAAAACCGATTGCGGAAAGCTAATAGACTGAGAAACTATTACATCCAAGTCCTCATCCTGCAAAGAAACAGGTTATATAAACATATACCAGATCTGATATGTGTCCACAACTTAGAGCAACAGTTGTCCTGTCATCACATAAGTTCATCACCTGTTATATATACATAAAGGCCCACATCCAGACAGCAGCAGGATATATAAAGGATCAACAGCCATACATCGTGAAACAACATCAAAACGTTCCCAAGGACCTGAGAGTACAGGTCTGACTCTAGACTCTACTACAAAACACCAAAACAACAGCATGTCCATCTCTTGCCTTCTACTGCTCGTCTTGCTGCTCGGCCGCAACTCCGCGACCACCACCTCGTCTAGCTCGAACACTTCAAAACCAGCGGAGTGAGACAATTGAACATTGTCCCAGCGAGAAACATAACTCCCCGCCGAAACTATAAAACCAGAAGGGTAAAGCAAAAGCAGATAACTGATAAGGATATAGCAAGAGCAGTCTATAAGCTAAAGCTATACATACCGACAAGCTTACCAGATGTATAAAAGGCATCTAACCACTATCTCTTTATGGAACAGGATTAACAAGATAAGATATATTGCTACATCATGAGGAACATATAAGTAACTGCAAGATATGACAAGATTAACTACACAGGCAAGGCCTCAACCAATGTTCCGTATTTTTCCTTAAGAAGTAAATACTATACGGCTGAATTACGTATTCTTATGCCATGAGGAAGTGAACCGTACCATTCAAATCCAACCGACGGCTACGAAACCCGGAGCCGGTGCCATACAAGGTCAAATGGAAGAGTCGAACTCCATGACCTTCCCCCTTGTGGTCAGTGCACGAGAACCAAAGCAGGACCGCAGTCTCGTGCTTAAGTGGCCTCAGCCACAGGGTCAGTTCCATAGGCTACCCATCCTCTAGCCCGCCTCGGTACAGGTCATGGCGCTAGTATATCTGAGCTACGAGCATGTTCACCGTGCTCTGAGCCATGAACGCATTCATGCTCCCATACCACATATCCTGAGCCATGGGCCTGTTCACCATGCTCTATTCATATCCCGAGTCTGCAACCGTAGCTGCACTCGAATCCTCACTATTTTAGGCTAGGAGAAACCTCGCATATTCAACAATATGCTCTTCGGGTTAACCCGTAGGAGAACCTGTTTCACCATCACCAACTCCTGACGATGATGGATCTATGGCCAGGGCAAACTACATGATATATTCCACTGTGAATTATTTAGTATCTTTTATATGGATTGCAAGATTCAACCAAGTTGTGTAACATGTAAACTATAAAAACATAAACAGTATGAAACTCAACAGTATGCCTTTATTGTAATCACATCAACCTGATCCATCTCAAGGATCCACTCATCACATGTTATCACTTGGCCTCTTGCCAATCATCCAAATCCATCTCAAGGATCATCACATGCCATGGGATCTCAATCCCTCATCACATAGTGCCACTACTTCTCAAGGCTTATATCATCATCATGGGATAGCAATCCCCAGTACTTTAGTCATGTACATTATACAGATTATTTCAACATCAAGAGTAACAATCATAGCAGGGTTACTCAACATATACATATACCTCATAGCCCTTTTTCACTTGGCTATGCATCACCTGCATGGTTAATGTACACAATAATTATAGACTTAACAGAAAGACTATGCTTACCAATATAGGGTGACATTAAAGATTCTATACTTTATCAATCATACATCAATTGATGATCATGTGCATAAGATACATCATTAGGCAAACCACTTATATGCTTACCATTATCTCAACTTATAATCATATGTATCAAGCACATTACTAAGCTCCCCATACTACATACTTATCATTTTTCCTTAGCATCATACAGATAATCATGATGATCAAATTCATGCATATAGTCATGTTAGATAAAATGGACTAGTGTTACTATAACCATTATTGTTAAGTAAAATGACATATATATGTGGGCAGAACCCTCACTAAAACATCACAAACCCTCACTTAAGGTTGTATCGGGCAACCTACCCTCACCTATTGCTCATCGCATAATGGCCGACACAAAAGCAACCAGCAACGCTGTGTTACCACCCAGGACAGCCAAGCGTGTAGCTAAGCAACGCCGCGTCGGTGTCGCGCACTAGGGGTGTCGGGCACCCAGCCTATCGGGCAACGCCTGTCACAAGATAGGCTATCGGTTGATACAAAGCCAAGGTGACTCCCGTCACAGGCTGCTCCACAACGCCTATCCCAGGTGCAGATCAGGCAAGGGGTTATCCCACAAGAGGTATCGTCCAAGGGTTCATCTCAAGCTAACATTATAGACCTAATGTCCAGCCACACAAGCCATGGCCTAACGGCCGTCACAGGGCAAGGAGATAGTGTGACTACCGTCACAAGAGCAAGGGATATCGCCCTTCACAAACATGGCCTACCGTCCAAGAGGTTGGGTCAAGAGGGTTGTCGGGTAGCACCTCCCCAAACTCACAATGTCCAAGGTACAACTCACAAGATCATCTTCCACCTCAAGCACAAGGACACCCGAAACCCTAGAAAGAATCACCACTATCACCAAGCTCACCCTTTTAGTCCATGGTGAGAGGAGGGTGTTGCTCAAGCAACTAGAACACAAGCTCACCTCAATCGACTAAGAATGAGGGGTGTTGCTCATGATACTAGGAGCTCAAGCTCACTCCTCTAGACCAAGGAGAGAAAGGAGTACTGCCCACCAAGAAACCCTAAACCACAAGGATCGGCCAACATGGATACTAAGCAATAAACAAAGCTAGAAGCATATAAGAACATGAAAGGAGGTAGTATAGTTAGGATTAGGAGTTATGCAACCTTCCTTAAGCAAGCTCCAAGCTCCTAGCACCACCAAGCTCCAAGGAGGAAGAAGACTCCAAGGATATCGGCCACCAAGCTTGCTCCTCCAAGGGGTATCGGCCACCAACTTGCAAAGGAGAAGGGTGTGTCATGCACACCAAGGAGAGGGAGACTAAAGAGCTAAAAGGGATCCTTTGCAAAGAAAGGGAAACACATATATAGAAAGAAAGGGAGGAGAAAACAAGGTAGAGCCAAGCAAGGTGTCATCTGCCTAGGGACACTTGTCTTAGCGCACGAGCCACCACTCTAGAAAGCCCTAAACACATGTCCAAGGTCATTGCTACATGCAAGCATCATGCACCAAGTGTCCACTAGTGGTGACACAAATGAGGTCAAACTTGGTCAAAGGGTCATGGGCGACACACTGGGTGACACACCCCATCATGGGCGACACAGCCTGGGCGACACAGCCACCTCCTGGTCGATACAAGGTGCAACCATACCAAAGCAAGGCACCTCAAGGCCCAACAAGCTCAACCAAGCCCAACAGGACTCCAAGCAACAATCCCAAGCCTTCCTCTCTACACTAGAGGAAACAAGGAGAGGGAGGAACACCTCACAAGGTGGCAAACTTGCCCACAAAACCCTAGACTTGGGTTAATTACAAGTAGCACCTCCAACTCTCAACAAAGCACAACCAAACCCTAATCACCACTAAAGGTGATTAGCAAGCACCAAAGCATAACGGTTAAACAAAGCAAACAGGGTAAACCCTAAATGATGGTCAGGGTCCTTACAAGCTAACCCCCTTCAAGGGATTTTGTCACCAAAATCCGAAGAGAAAAGCGAGGGATATTGCCTCCTCATCTCTTCCTCAAGCTCCCACGTGGCTTCCTCAACGCCACGATGATGCCAAAGGACTTTCACAAGAACCAAGTCCTTCCTCTTCAGCTTCTTAACCCTTCTGTCAAGGATCGCCACAGGACCTTCCTTGTAGGTCACATCTTTATCAAGCTCAACTTCGAATGGCTGTATCACAGTTCCCGAATCTGGATGGCTTTTCTTCAGCATACTGACATGGAACAACAGATGTAACCTGTGCAACTCTGGAGGCAACTCTAACTCGTATGCTAGTTTTCCAACACGTGCTATGACCGGGTATGGCCCCATATACCTGGGTGCGAGCTTACCCTTCCAGCCAAACCGTAGCACACCTTTCCACGGTGAGACTTTAAGAAACACTTTGTCTCCTACCTGGAACTCCAAAGGTCGTCAGCGATTGTCTGCATAAGACTTTTGCCTGTCCTGTGCCACTTTCAACTATTGTTGTATCACTTTGATCTTTTCTGACGTCTACTGTACTAACTCAAGACCCAAAAGCTGATACTCACCAGACTCATACCAACACAAAGGAGATCTACACTTCCTACCATACAATGCCTCATAAGGAGCCATATCAATGCTCCGCTGATAACTGTTGTTGTAGGAAAACTCTATCAAAATAAGATGTACATCCCAGTTGCCTAAAAACTGCAAAACACAAGCTCGAAGGAGATCTTCTAAAGTCTGAATAGTCCTTTCAGACTGTCCATCTGTCTGCGGGTGAAAGGCGGTACTGAACCTCAACTGCGTTCCCAACGCTTTGTGCAACTGTTCCCAGAAATGACTCATGAACTGAGGACCTCTGTCAGAAACTATCGTTGCTGGCACACCGTGTAAATTTACTATCTCATCCACATATACTCCAGCGAGCTTCTCAGCTGTATACGTTGTCTTCACCGGTATGAAATGGGCAGACTTCGTCAATCTGTCCACTACTACCCAAATGGAATCATGATTCCTAGTTGTCCTGGGTAGACCAACTACAAAATCCATGGTTATATGATCCCATTTCCACTGCGGTATTGGCAAAGGTTGCAACGTACCTGCTGGCTTCTGATGCTCAGCCTTAACTTGCTGACAAACTGCACACCTATCGACAAACTCAGCTACATCTCTCTTCAAGTCTAGGCCACCAATACAAGTCCTTCAGACTATGATACATCTTGGTGACACCTGGATGCATAGCATACATCGATGTGTGTACTTCCTCGAGCACTAACTTCCTCAAATCATCATCATCGGGAACCACCATCCTATCATGATAGCAAACTAGCCCATCCTCGGACTCATGGAACACATCATGCTTTTCGCTGCAAAACTCTGATCTGATCAATTGTACCACATCATCTGTTTGCTGTGCATCTTTGATCTGCTGTCTCATCGTAGGTTTGACTTGCATTCGTGCCAAAAGTCCAGCCAACCAAGAAACTTCCATCTGTACATTCATCTGCCGCAAAGAGACAAACATATCTCGTCTATGGCATACCAACGAACTCAACTGTGCCTTCTTTGAAGAAAGAGAAGAAGACTTTCAGCTAAGCGCATCATCTACCACATTCGCCTTACCAGGATGATACTCGATAGTGCAGTCGTAATCATTGATTAACTCCATCCATCGACGTTGTCGCATGTTCAACTCATGCTACTAAAAGATTTACTTTAGATTCTTATGATCTGTAAAGATCTGACACACTTCCCCATAAAGATAGTGTCTCCAAATCCTTAACGCATGAACCACTGTCGCCAACTCCAAGTCATGCGTCGGATAGTTCTCCTCATGTTTCTTAAGCTGTCGCAAAGCAAAAGAAACCACATGATCTTCCTGCATCAACACACAACCTAAACCTTTCTTGGAAGCATCATAGAAAACAACATAGCCCTTTCCAGGCTCTGGCAGCACTAACACTGGCGCACTAGTCAGCTTCTCCTTCAAACTCTGGAAAGCTTGCTGACATCGATCATCCCAGACAAAAGGTACATCCTTTCTAGTCAACTTTGTCATTGGCAACGCAATCACACTGAAGTCCTTGATAAACCTCCTATAGTATCCTGCTAAACCCAGGAAACTACGAACTTCTGTTGGCGTCTTTAGTTGCTCCCAATCCGCAACGGATTCCACCTTCTTCGGGTCCACTTTGACTCCTTCAGCAGATATCACATGACCCAAGAAAGTCATTTCTTCCAACCAGAACTCACACATACTGAACTTTTCATACAACTGATGTTGGTGAAGAAGAGTCAACACTAGATGAAGATGTTGCTCATGCTCTTATCTGTCCCGACTATAGATCAAGATGTCATCTATAAAGACTACAACAAAGTGATCTAGAAATGAACGGAACACTCTGTTCATCAGGTCCATGAAAGCAGCAGGTGCATTGGTTAGCCCAAACAGCATAACCACAAACTCGAAGTAACCATACCTCGTCCTGAAAGTAGACTTTGGTATGTCATCCCCCTTAATCCTCAACTGATGATATCCAGACCATAGATCAATCTATGAAAACACTGTCACACCACACAACTGATCGAACAGATCATCTATCCTCGGTAACGGGTACTTGTTCTTGATCGTGACCTTGTTCAACTGCCGGTAATCTATACATAACCGCATCGATCCGTCCTTCTTCTTGATGAACAACACTGGAGCACCCCAAGGTGACGTACTCGGTCGGATGAAACCTTTCTCCAACAACTCTTGCAACTACTTCTTCAGCTCTGCCATCTCTATCGGAGCCATCCTATACGGTGTTTGTGCAACTGGCTGCGTTCCTGGCACCAGATTGATCTCGAATTCAATCTCTCAGGGTGGAGGAACACCAGGAAACTCCTCAGGAAACACATCCACAAACTCTTGGACAACTGACACCTCCTCGAGACTAGGGCCTTTCGCCTTGGTAGCCACAACGGTATCCACCACGTGAGCTAAGAACGCCTCACATCCTTGTTGTAGCAACTTCTCTGCCACCATAGCTGATACTAAACATGTCGGAAGAATCTTCCTATCTCCTTGGAAGATCCACTTCCTTCCGGCATCGTCAAACACCGCCTTCTTGGAACCATAGTCCAAGACAATCTTATACTTCTCCAAGGTATTCATCCCAAAGATAACATCGAAGTCATGCATAATAAGTGGTATAAGATCCACTTGATTGTTGTGTCTCGAGAAAGACAAGACACAAGATGGACACTCTTCTCGAAGCATTGAAGAACCATCAAGAGGGGTCTCTAACAATAAGCTATCCTTCTTACAACTAACAGGTAAACGACAATTTTCAAGCATACTATAGGCGATAAAAGAGTGTGTAGCACCCGGGTCAACCAGAACAAATATAAAGCAAGAAGAAGACATATCAGAATGAAATAATTCCATATGACCTGTCACCACTTGCGGGTTGACTATTGCCTCCGGCTGACTCATAGCATAGAATGGGGTTGTTGCTTGCTGTCCATGTCCTCTGCTTCCTTGAGCAGACGATCCAGCTTGAGACACTTGACCATGTCCTCGTCCTCTACTACCATTGGGCTGCTGTCTATCTGACCCTTCTTGACTCTGTCTCGGCTGCTGCATCACCTCAACATCTCTATTCGGGCAATGCAACTTGAGATGCCCGATCTGACCACAAAGATAGCATGCCCTATCTTCGAACCGTGGCCTAAATGGCCCTGTCACTGCCACTGAAGCTGTACTATGTGCCTTAGATGGCAAAGAAACATAACCTCTTCCCTTACTCGGAGACCACTGCGACGGTACACCAGAACCTCTCATCACTGATGGCGATAAAAACTTGGGCTTTTTGAAGCCACCAAACCTCTGTCCCTGAAACTGAGCAGGACTTTTGTGAGACATGGACTCTCTTTTCTCCCTTACTTATCGTTCTACTCTGGACAGATTCCACAAACGTAGCAAACCGCTCTCGGTTCTCCAACGCAGAAATAGGTGTTGTCAGCTCAGAACTCAAGCCTTTCTCAAAACGTCTGATTCGCTCCTCATCTATTGCTGTCATATGAGGACAAAACCTCAGCAGGTCCATGAACTTGGCTTCATACTCGGTGATGTCCATCGCTCCTTGTTGCAGACGCTCAAACGGACTGATCTTCTCATCCAGATATGTCTTCAGAAAGTATCTGCTGACAAACTTGCGCCGGAAAACTTCCCAACCGATCACCTCACCAGGACGCTTCTCCTCCTCGATGATCCACTAGTGACCAGCACTACCTTTCAGAAGGTAGACAGTGTGCTTTACTTTGTCTGCTTCGGGGATGTCGAGGATCCGAAAATCCTTTTCAAGACTTGTCAACCACATATTTGCATCCGCTTGATTAGCCGTTCCAGCATAATTCGAAGCTCCGACTCGGCGGAGCCGCTCAAAGGTCTTCTCAATACCCGATGTTTCACCATGGGGAGCTTATGCTCTCGGAGGAGGCACTGGCAGTCTTTCAACCATGAGATTCATCGTAGACATCATCTGCCCCATAAGCTGTTGGTAGGCAGGATGTTCAAGAATGGTTGGGTCAGGTTGGGGGACCTCAGGCACCCGATCTCCATGTGCCTGCCCTTCAGCTCTATCAACTGATGCAACATCACTATGCTCAGGAGCATGTTCTTCATGGTTTCCAAATATCTTGGCTTTTCCTCCACTAAGGGTAGAAGATGTTTGTAACAAGACCTGGAAACTTCACAAGAACAGACTCAACCTAGTCCTAAATCCCTGTAGACTCAGCGAACCTAGAGCTCTGATACCAAAACTTGTGACAACACATCCCACTATCACACAGATAGCGAGGTGTTACGCGAAAACGTGCAGAAATCACCATAACCACAGATTACCAAAAACACGGGTTAATTAAAACCGATTGCGGAAAGCTAACAGACTGAGAAACTATTACATCCAAGTCATCATCCTGCAAAGAAACATGTTATATAAACATATACCAGATCTGATACGTGTCCACAGCTTACAGCAACAACTATCCTATCATCACATAAGTTCATCACCTGTTATATATACATAAAGGCCCACATCCGGCCAGCCGCAGGATATATAAAGGATCAACAGTCATACATCGTGAAACAACGTCAAAACGTTCCCAAGGACCTGATAGTACAGGGATGACTCTAGACTCTACTACAAAACACCAAAACAGCAGCATGTCCATCTCTTGCCTTCTACTGCTCGTCTTGCTTCTCGGCCGCAACTCCGCGACCACCACCTCGTTTAGCTTGAACACCTGAAAACCAGCAGAGTGAGACAATTGAACATTATCCCAGCGAGAAACATAACTCCCCGCCAAAACTATAAAACCAGAAGGGTAAAGCAACAGCAGATAACTGATAAGGATATACCAGGAGAAGTCTATTAGCTAAAGCTATACGTACCGACAAGCTTACCAGATGTACAGAAGGCATATAACCACTATCTCTTTATGGAACATGATTAACAAGATAAGATATATTGCTACATCATGAGGAACATATAAGTAACTGCAAGATATGACAAGATTAACTACACAAGCAAGGCCTCAACCCATGTTCCGTGTTTTGCCTTAAGCAGTAAATACTATACGGCTGAATTACGTATTCTTATGCCCTGAGGAAGTGAACCGTACCGTTCAAATCCAACCGACGGCTGCAAAACCCGGAGCTGGTGCCATACAAGGTCAAATGGAAGAGCGGGACTCCATGACCTTCCCCCTCATGGTCAGTGCACGAGAACCAAAGTAGGACCGCAGTCTCGTGCTTAAGTAGCCTCAGCCACAGGGTCAGCTCCATAGGCTACTCATCCTCTAGCCCGCCTCGGTACAGGTCATGGCGCTAGTATATCTGAGCCACGGGCATGTTCACCGTGCTCTGAGCCATGAACACATTCATGCTCCCATATCACATATCCTAAGCCATGGGCCTGTTCACCATGCTCTATTCATATCCCGAGTCTGCAACCGTAGCTGCACTCAAATCCTCACTATTTTAGACTAGGAGAAACCTCGCATATTCAACAATATGCGCTCTGGGTTAACTCGTAGGAGAACCCGTTTCACCATCACCAACTCGTGACGATGATGTATCTATGGCCAGGGAAAACTACATGATATATTCCACTGTGAATTATTTAGTATCTTTTATATGGATTGCAAGATTCAACCAAGTTGTATAACATGTAAACTATAACAACATAAACAGTATGAAACTCAACAGTATGCCTTTATTGTAATCACATCAACCTGATCCATCTCAAGGATCCAATCATCACATGTTATCACTTGGCCTCTTGCCAATCATCCAGATCCATCTCAAGGATCATCACATGCCATGGGATCTCAATCCCTCATCACATAGTGCCACTACCTCTCAAGGCTTATATCATCATCATGGGATAGCAATCCCCAGTACTTTAGTCATGTACATTATACAGATTATTTTAACATCAAGAGTAATAATCATAGCAGGGTTACTCAACATATCCATATACCTCATAACCCTTTTTCACTTGGCTATGCATCACCTGCATGGTTAATGTACACAATAATTATAGACTTAACAGAAAGACTATGCTTACCAATATAGGGTGACATTAAAGATTCTATACTTTATCAATCATACATCAACTGATGATCGTGTACATAAGACACATCATTAGGCAAACCTCTTATATGCTTACCATTATCTCAACTTATAATCATATGTATCAGGCACATTACTAAGCACCCCATACTACATACTTATCATTTTTCCTTAGCATCATACAAATAATCATGATGATCAAATTCATGCATATAGTCATGTTAGATAAAACGGACTAGTGTTACCATAACCATTATTGTTAAGTAAAATGACATATATATGTGGATAGAACCCTCACTAAAACATCACAAACCCTCACTTAAGGATGTATCGGGCAACCTACCCTCACCTATTGCGCATCGCATAACGGCCGACACAAAAGCAACCAACAACGCTGCGTTACCACCCAAGACAGCCAAGCGTGCAGCTAAGCAGCGCCGCGTCGGTGTCGCGCACTAGGGGTGTCGGGCACCCAGGCTAGCGGGCAACGCCCATCACAAGATAGGCTATCGGTCGATACAAAGCCAAGGTGAAGCCCGTTACAGGCTGCTCAGCAATGCCTATCCCAGGTGTAGATCAGGCAAGGGGTTATGCCACAAGAGGTATCATCCAAGGGTTCATCTCAAACTAAGATTATAGACCTAATGTCCAGCCACACAAGCCATGGCCTAACGGCCGTCACAGGGCAAGGAGATAGTGTGACGCCTGCCACAAGAGCAAGGGATATCGCCCGTCACAAACATGGTCTATCGTCCAAGAGGTTGGGTCAAGAGGGCTGTCGGGCAACACCTCCCCAAACTCACAACGTCCAAGGTACAACTCACAAGATCATCTTCCACCTCAAGCACAAGGACACCCGAAACCCTAGAAAGAATCACCACTATCACCAAGCTCACCCTTCTAGTCCATGGTGAGAGGAGGGTGTTGCTCAAGAAACTAGAACACAATCTCACCTCAATCGACTAAGAAAGAGGGGTGGTTCTCATGACACTAGGAGCTCAAGCTCACTCCTCTAGATCAAGGAGAGAAAGGATTATTGCCCACCAAGAAACCCTAAACCACAAGGATCCGCCAACATGGATACTAAGCAAGAAACAAAGCTAGCAGCATATAAGAACATGAAAGGAGGTACTATAGTTAGGGTTAGGAGTTATGCAACCCGCCTTAAGCAAGCTCCAAGCTCCTACCACCACCAAGCTACAAGGAGGAAGAAGACTCCAAGGTTATCAGCCACCAAGCTTGCTCCTCCAAGGGGTATCGGCCGCCAACTTGCAAAGGAGAACGTTGTGTCATGCACACCAAGAAGAGGGAGACTAAAGAGATAAAAGGGATCCTTTGAAAAGAAAGGGAAACACATATATAGAAAGAAAGGGAGGAGAAAACAAGGTAGAGGCAAGCAAGGTGTCGTCCGCCTAGGGACACTTGTCCTAGTGCACGAGCCACCACTCTAGCAAGCCCTAAACACATGTCCAAGGTCATTGCTACATGCAAGCATCATGCACCAAGTGTCCACTAGTGGTGACACAAACAAGGTTAAACTTGGTCAAAGGGTCATGGGCGACACACTAGGCGACACACCCCATCATGGGCGACACAGCCCTAGGCGACACAGCCTGGGCGACACAGCCACCTCCTGGACGATACAAGGTGCAACCAAACCAAAGCAAGGCACCTCAAGGCCCAACAAGGTCAACCAAGCCCAACAGGACTCCAAGCAACAAGCCTAAGCCTTCCTCTCTACACTAGAGGAAGCAAGGAGAGGGAGGAACACCTCACAAGGTGGAAAACTTGCCCACAAAACCCTAGACTTGGGTTAATTGCAAGTAGCACCTCCAACTCTCAACAAAGCACAACCAAACCCTAATCACCACTAAAGGTGATTAGCAAGCACCAAAGCATTAGGGTTAAACAAAGCAAATAGGGTAAACCCTAAACGAAGGTCAGGGTCCTTACAAGCTAACCCCCTTCAAGGGATTTCGTCCCCGAAATCTAAAGAGAAAAGTGAGGGATACTTCCTCCTCATCTCTTCCTCAAGCTCCCATGTGGCTTCCTCAACGCCACGATGATGCCAAAGGACTTTCACAAGAACTAGGTCCTTCCTCTTCAGCTTCTTAACCCTTCTGTCAAGGATCGCCGCAGGAACTTCCTCGTAGGTCACATCTTTATCAAGCTCAACTTCGACTGGCTGTATCACAGTTCCCAAATCTGGATGGCTTTTCTTCAGAATACTGACATGGACCACTGGATGTAACCTGTGCAACTCTGGAGGCAACTCAAACTCATAAGCTACTTTGCCAACACATGCTATGACCGGGTATGGCCCCATATACCTGGGTGCGAGCTTACCCTTCCATCCAAACCGTAGCACACCTTTCCACGGAGAGACTTTAAGATACACTTTGTCTCCTACCTGGAACTCCAAAGGTCGTCGGCCATTGTCTGCATAAGACTTCTGCCTGTCCTGTGCCACTTTCAACTGTTGTTGTATCACTTTGATCTTTTTTGACGTCTGCTGTACTAACTCAGGACCCAAAAGTTGATACTCACCAGACTCATACCAACACAAAGGAGATCTGCACTTCCTTCCATACAAAGCCTCATAAGGAGCCATATCAATGCTCCGCTGATAACTGTTCTTGTAGGAAAACTCTATCAAACTAAGATGTACATCCCAATTGCCTAAAAAATGCAAAACACAAGCTCGAAGGAGATCTTCTAAAGTCTGAATAGTCCTTTCAGAATGTCCATCTGTCTGCGGGTGAAAGGTGGTACTAAACCTCAACTGCGTTCCCAACGCTTTGTGCAACTGTTCCCAGAAACGACTCATGAACTGAGGACCTCTGTCAGAAACTATCGTTGTTGGAACACCGTGTAAACGTACTATCTCATCCACATATACTCGAGCGAGCTTCTCAGCTGTATACGTTGTCTTCACCGGTATGAAATGGGCAGACTTCGTCAATTTGTCCACTACTACCCAAATGGAATCATGATTCCTAGTTGTCCTGGGTAGACCAACTACGAAATCCATGGTTATATTATCCCATTTCCACTGCGGTATTGGCAAAGGTTGCAACGTACCTGCCAGCTTCTGATGCTCAGCCTTAACTTGCTGACAAACCACACACCCAGCCACAAACTTAACTATATCTCTCTTCAAGCCGGGCCACCAATACAAATCCTTCAGACTATGATACATCTTGGTGACACCTGGATGCATAGCATACATCGATGTGTGTGCTTCCTCGAGCACTAACTTCCTCATATCATCATCATCGGGAACCACCATCCTATCACAATAGCAAACTAGCCCAACCTCGGACTCATGGAACCCATAATGCTTTTCGCTGCCGAACTCTGATTTGATCAACTGTACTGCATCATCTATTTGTTGTGCATCTTTGATCTGTTGTCTCAGCGTAGGCTTGACTTGCATTCGTGCCAAAAGTCCACCCATCCAAGAAACTTCCATATGTACATTCATCTGCCGCAAAGAGACAAACATATCTCGTCTATGGCATACCAGTGAACTCAAATGTGCCTTCTTTGAAGAAAGAGAAGAAGACTTTCGGCTAAGCACATAAGCTACCACATTCGCCTTACCAGGATGATACTCGATAGTGTAGTCGTAATCATTGATTAACTCCATCCATAGACGTTGTCGCATGTTCAACTCATGTTGCGAAAAGATGTACTTCAGATTCTTATGATCTGTAAAGATCTGACACACTTCCCCATAAAGATAGTGTCTCCAAATCCTTAACGCATGAACCACTTCCGCCAACTCCAAGTCATGCGTCGGATAGTTCTTCTCATGTTTCTTAAGCTGTCGCGAAGCAAAAGAAACCACATGATCTTCCTGCATCAACACACAACCTAAACCTTTCTTGGAAGCATCACAGAAAACAACATAGCCCTTTCCAGGCTCTGGCAACACTAACACTGGCGCACTAGTCAACTTCTCCTTCAAACTCTGGAAAGCTTGCTGACATCGATCATCCCAGACAAAAGGTACATCCTTTCTAGTCAACTTTGTCATTGGCAACGCAATCACACTGAAGTCCTTGATAAACCTCATGTAGTATCCTACTAAACCCAAGAAACTACAAACTTCTGTCGGCGTCTTTGGTTGCTCCCAATCCGCAACAGATTCCACCTTCTTTGGGTCCATTTTGACTCCTTCAACAGATATCACATGACCCAAGAAAGTCACTTCTTCCAACCAGAACTCACACTTACTGAACTTGGCATACAACTGATGTTGGTGAAGAAGAGTCAACTCTAGATGAAGATGTTGCTCATGCTCTTGTCTGTCCTGACTATAGATCAAGATGTCATCTATAAAGACTACAACAAACTAATCTAGAAACGAACGAAACACTCTGTTCATCAGGTCCATGAAAGCAGCAGGTGCATTGGTTAGCCCAAACGGCATAACCACAAACTCGAAGTGACCATACCTCATCCTGAAAGCAGAATTTGGTATGTCATCCTCCTTAATCCTCAACTGATGATATCCAGACCGTAGATCGATCTTTGAAACCACTGTCGCCCCACGCAACTGATCGAACAGATCATCTATCCTCGGTAATGGGTACTTGTTCTTGATCGTGACCTTGTTCAACTGTCGTTAATCTATACATAACACATCGATCCGTCCTTCTTGCTGACGAACAACACTGGAGCACCCCAAGGTGACGTACTCAGTCGGATGAAACCTTTCTCTAACAACTCTTGCAACTGCTTCTTCAGCTCTGCCATCTCTACCGGAGCCATCCTATACGGTGTCTATGCAACTGACTGCGTTCCTGGCACCAGATTGATCTCGAATTCAATCTCTCGAGGTGGAGGAACACCAGGAAACTCGTCAGGAAACACGCCCACAAACTCTCGGAAAACTGACACCTCGTCGATACTAGGGCCTTTCGCCTTGGTAGCCACAACAGTATCCACCACGTGAGCTAAGAACGCCTCACATCCTTGCTGTAGCAACTTCTCTTCCACCATAGCTGATACTAAACATGTTGGAAGAATCTTCCTATCTCCCTGGAAGATCCACTTCCTTCCGGCATCGTCAAACATCGCCTGCTTGGAACCATAGTCCAAGACAACCTTATACTTCTACAAGGTATCCATCCCAAGGATAACATCAAAACCGTGCATATCAAGTGGTATAAGATCCACTTGAATGTTGTGTCCCGAGAAAGACAAGACACAAGATGGACACTCTTCTCAAAGCATCGAAGAACCATCAAGAGGGATCTCTAACAACAAACTATCCTTCTTACAACTAACAGGTAAACGACAGTTTTCAAACATACTATAGGCGATAAAAGAGTGTGTAGCACCCGAGTCAACCAGAACAGATATAAAGCAAGAAGAAGACATATCAGAATGAAATAATTCCATCTAACATGTCACCACTTGCGGGTTGACTATCGCCTCCGGCTGACTCATAGCATAGAATCGAGTCGTTGCTTGCTGTCCACGTCCTTTGCTTCCTTGAGCAGACGATCCAGCTTGAGACGCTTGACCGCGTCCTCGTCCTCTGCTACCACTGGGCTACTATCTATCTGACCCTTGTTGACTCTGTCTCGGTTGCTGCGCCACCTCAACATCTCTATTCAGGCAATGCAACTTGAGATGCCTGGTCTGACCACAAAGATAGCATGCCCTATCTTCGAACTGTGGCCTAAATGGCCCTGTCACTGCCACTGAAGCTGTACTATGTGCCTTAGATGGCGAAGAAACATCACCTCTTCCCTTACTCAAAGACCACTGCGACGGTACACCCGAACCTCTCATCACTGACGACGCTAAAAACTTGGGCTTCTTGAAGCCACCAAACCTCTGTCCCTGAAACTGAGCAGGTCTTTTGTGAGACATGGACTCTCTTTTCTCCCTTACTGATCGTTCGATCCTCCAGACAGATTCCACAAACGTAGCAAACCGCTCTCGGTTCTCCAACGCGGAAACATGTGTTGTCAGCTCAGAACTCAAACCTTTCTCAAAACATCTGATTCGCTCTTCATCTGTTGCTTCCATATGAGGACAAAACCTTAGCAGGTCCATGAACTTGGCTTCATACTCGATGATGTCCATCGCTCGTTGTCGCGGACGCTCAAACGGACTGATCTTCTCATCCAGATACGTCTTCAAAAAGTATCTGCTGACAAACTCACGCCGGAAAACCTCCCAACCGATCACCTCACCAGGCCATTTCTCCTCCTCGATGGTCCACCAGTGACCAGCACTACCTTTCAGAAGGTAGACATCGTGCTTTACTTTGTCTGCTTCGGGGATGTCGAGGATCTGAAAAGCCTTTTCAAGACTTGTCAGCCACAGATCTGCATCCGTTGGATCAGCCGTTCCAGCATAATTTGAAGCTTCGACTCGGCGAAGCCGTTCAAAGGTCTTCCCAATACCCGATGTTTCACCATGGGGAGCCTGTGCTCTCGGAGGAGGCACTGACAGTCTTTCAACCATGAGATTCATCGTAGCCATCATCTGCCCCATAAGCTGTTGGTAGGCAGAATGTTCAAGAATGGCTGGGTCAGGTTGGGGGACCTCAGGCACCCGATCTCCATGTGCCTGCCCTTCAACTCCATCAACTAATGCAACATCACTATGCTCTGGAGCATGTTCTTCATGCTTTCCAGACATCTTGGATTTTCTTCCACTGAGGGAAGAAGATGTTTGTAAGAAGACCTGGAAACTTCACAAGAACAGACTCAACCTAGTCCTAAATCCCTGTAGACTCAGTGAACCTAGAGCTCTGATACCAAAACTTGTGACAACACATCCCACTATCACACAGATAGCGAGGTGTTACGTGAAAACGTGTGGAAATCACCATAACCACAGATTACCAAAAACACGGGTTAATTAAAATCGATTGCAGAAAGCTCCAATCCTCATCCTGAAAAGAAACAAGTTATATAAACATATACCAGATCTGATACGTGTCCACAGCTTAGAGCAAAAGCTGTCTTGTCATCACATAAGTTCATCACCTGTTATATATACATAAAGGCCCACATCAGGCCAGCAGCAGGATATATAAAGGATCAACAGCCATACATCGTGACACAACGTCAAAACGTTCCCAAGGACCTGAGAGTACAGGGATGACTCTAGACTCTACTACAAAACACCAAAACAGCATCATGTCCATCTCTTGCCTTCTACTGCTCGTCATGCTACTCAGACGCAACTCAGCGACCACCACCTCATCTAGCTCGAACACCTAAAAACTAGCGGAGTGAGACAATTGAACATTGTCCCAGCGAGAAACATAACTCCCCTCTGAAACTATAAAATCAGAAGGGTAAAGCAACAGTAAATAACTGATAAGGATATAGCAGGAGCAGTCTATAAGCTAAAGCTATACGTACCGACAAGCTTACCAGATGTATAGAAGGCATATAACCACTATCTCTTTATGGAACTAGATTAACAAGATAAGATATATTGCTACATCATGAGGAACATATAAGTAACTGCAAGATATGACAAGATTAACTACACAAGCAAGGCCTCAACCAATGTTCTGTGTTTTGCCTTAAGCAGTAAATATTATACGGCTGAATTACGTACTCTTATGACCTGAGGAAGTGAACCGTACCATTCAAATCCAACCGACGGCTGCGAAACCCGGAGCCGGTTCCATACAAGGTCAAATGGAAGAGCCGGACTCCATGACCTTCCCCCTCGTGGTCAGTGCACGAGAACCAAAGCAGGACTGCAGTCTCGTGCTTAAGTGGCCTCAGCCACAGGGTCAGCTCCATAGGCTACCCATCCTCTAGACGGCCTCAGTATATGTCACGACGCTAGTATATCTCAGCCACGGGCCTGTTCACCGTGCTCTGAGCCATGAATGCATTCATGCTCCCATATCACATATCCTGAGCCATGGGCCTGTTCACCATGCTCTATTCATATCCCGAGTCTGCAACCGTAGTTGCACTCAAATCCTCACTATTTTAGGCTAGGAGAAACCTCGCATCTTCAACAATATGCGCTCCGGGTTAACCAGTAGGAGAACATGTTTCACCATCACCAACTCCTGACGATGATGTATCTATGGCCAGGGCAAACTACATGATATATTCCACTGTGAATTATTTAGTATCTTTTATATGGATTGCAAGATTCAACCAAGTTGTATAACATGTAAACTATAACAACATAAACAGTATGAAACTCAACAGTATGCCTTTATTGTAATCACATCAACCTGATCCATCTCAAGGATCCAATCATCACATGTTATCACTTGGCCTCTTGCCAATCATCCAGATCCATCTCAAGGATCATCACATGCCATGGGATCTCAATCCCTCATCACATAGTGCCACTGCCTCTCAAGGCTTATATCATCATAATGGGATAGCAATCCCCTGTACTTTAGTCATGTACATTATACAGATTATTTCAACATCAAGAGTAATAATCATAGCAGGGTTACTCAACATATACATATACCTCATAACCCTTTTTCACTTAGCTATGCATCACCTGCATGGTTAATGTACACAATAATTATAGACTTAACAGAAAGACTATGCTTACCAATATAGGGTGACATTAAAGATTCTATACTTTATCAATCATACATCAACTGATGATCATGTGAATAAGACACATCATTAGGCAAACCACTTATATGCTTACCATTATCTCAACTTATAATCATATGTATCAGGCACATTACTAAGCACCCCATACTACATACTTATCATTTTTCCTTAGCATCATACAGATAATCATGATGATCAAATTCATGCATATAGTCATGTTAGATAAAACGGACTAGTGTTACCATAACCATTATTGTTAAGTAAAACGACATATATATGTGGGCAGAACCCTCACTAACACATCACAAACCCTCACTTAAGGCTGTATCGGGCAACCTACCCTCACCTATTGCTCATCACATAACGGCCAACACAAAAGCAACCAGCAACGCTGCGTTACCACCCAGGACAGCCAAGCATGCAACTAAGCAATGCCTTGTCGGTGTCGCGTACTAGGGGTGTCGGGCACCCAGCCTATCGGGCAACGCCCGTCACAAGATAGGCTATCGGCCGATACAAAGCCAAGGTGACGCCCGTCACAGACTGCTTAGCAATGCCTATCCCAGGTGCAGATCAGGCAAGGGGTTATCCCACAAGAGGTATCGTCCAAGGGTTCATCTCAAACTAACATTACAGACCTAATGTCCAGCCACACAAGCCATGGACTAACGGCCGTCACATGGCAAGGAGTTAGTGTGACGCCCGTCACAAGAGCAAGGGATATCGTCCATCACAAACATGGCCTATCGTCCAAGAGGTTGGGTCAAGAGGGTTGTCGGGCAACACCTCCCCAAACTCACAACGTCCAAGGTACAACTCACAAGATCATCTTCCACCTCAAGAACAAGGACACCCAAAACCCTAGAAAGAATCACCACTATCACCAAGCTCACCCTTTTAGTCCATGGTGAGAGGAGGGTGTTGCTCAAGAAACTAGAACACAAGCTCACCTCAATCGACTAAGAAAGAGGGGTGTTGCTCATGACACTAGGAGCTCAAGCTCACTCCTCTAGACCAAGGAGAGAAAGGAGTATTTCCCACCAAGAAACCCTAAACCACAAGGATCGGCCAACATGGATACGAAGCAAGAAACAAAGCTAGCAGGAGGTAGTATAGTTAGGGTTAGGATTTATGCAACCTGCCTTAAGCAAGATCCAAGCTCCTAGCACCACCAAGCTCCAAGGAGGAAGAAGACTCCAAGGATATCGGCCACCAAGCTTGCTCCTCCAAGGGGTATCGACCACCAACTTGCAAAGGAGAAGGGTGTGTCGTGCACACCAAGGAGAGGGAGACTAAAGAGATAAAAGGGATCCTTTGCAAAGAAAGGGAAACACATATATAGAAAGAAAGGGAGGAGAAAAGAAGGTAGATCCAAGCAAGGTGTCGTCCGCCTAGGGGCACTTGTCCTAGCGCACGAGCCACCACTCTAGAAAGCCCTAAACATATGTCCAATGTCATTGCTACATTCAAGCATCATGCACCAAGTGTCCACTAGTGGTGACACAAATGAGGTCAAACTTGGTCAAAGGGTCATGGGCGACGCACTGGGCGACACACACCATCATGGGTGACACAGCCCTGGGTGACACAGCCTGGGCGACACAGCCACCTCCTGGCCGATACAAGGTGCAACCAAACCAAAGCAAGGAACCTCATGGCCCAACAAGCTCAAACAAGCCCAACAGGACTCCAAGCAACGAGCCCAAGCCTTCCTCTCTACACTAAAGGAAGCAAGGAGAGGGAGGAACACCTCACAAGGTGGCAAACTTGCCCACAAAACCCTAGACTTGGGTTAATTGCAAGTAGCACCTCCAACTCTCAACAAAGCACAACCAAACCCTAATCACCACTAAAGGTGATTAGCAAGCACCAAAGCATCAGGGTTAAACAAAGCAAACAGGGTAAACCCTAAACGAAGGTCAGGGTCCTTACAAAGTCAATGATTTTTCTCAGCTTAAACCCAAACTGTCAAATAGACCACATGTAATATGCATGATAACAATATATCAAAATGGCCTCCCACAATTTCCCTGATCAATGAATCTATTCTCATCCAATTTGAATATCTTAAAAATATGCATAACATCTAAAATATCATAGTTGGGACTCTCTCCCATCTCTGTATGATAGCTCGGTGCCCCAGGTACTGCCACCTCCTAACCACTCATTGGCACCCCTATCCATCTCGTTTCTCACTCTTTTTATCATTTGAGACCCACATTAGCTTCCTTCCCTTTCTACAAAACCCTAACTCACTCCCCAGCCTTCATCTTCTTCCCCTAACTTCTCTTAAAGCTACCTCTACATGAGTAGCTAGGATTTTTGCACTAATCTTCCTCGAAGGCATCTCTTTGTAGAACTGACTCCAAGGGACCCAATGGTTGTGGATGAACAGTCCTCCAGTACTACCATGGCCTAGAGAAGCCTCACTCAAGGCTTTGACATGCCAACCAGGCACAACTTTGCCACAATCCAAGCGCCTCATGCACAGTCCCATATAGGAGAGGACAAAGAAATAAATCATCAACTAGGATGGTTCAGGTTCGGGCTGACTGGCTTAGGTTCTGGGCCCACGTGGGTAAGCCTTTGAAGTGGTGAGCTCTAAGAGCCCTCAGATCATGGAGGACCTCGTTGGTCACTCATCATGAGACCAATGCTTTTGTAAAATTGGTATATATACTCTCCTCTTTCAGAAAAAATGCTATAAATCCCATAAACCTACAAAAATTATAGTAAGTGACTCCTTCATCCAAGAATATCCATATAAGTATGATTTTGACTAAAAATGGGACCTTTTTATTAGAATAGTTTCTATTTGTGGTCATCTTGATTTTGCTAAATAATTGTAGTTTCATGCTTATTTAGTGAACTTTACTCCCTTGAACATCTGATCAGTAGCATCACTCCACTTTGGGCTAGTTTAATGCTTTGGACCATCTCGATGTACACCTACTGGCTATGTTGACCTAAAAGTGACTCTTTTATGCTAATGCATGTTCATACTAATCAAAACCTCAACTTTGTTTTGATTAATCATCAAATGCCTATCCTAATTCGAAATCAATAAAGTTTTTTTATCACATGTCATGATCTACTAAGATTTTATGCCTTTTTGCCATGATGTAAAGGCTTACCTTTGCACACTATTATGCCCTAATATGTGATGTCCAATACTTATATGATTGAATCCTTCCCTTATGCAAAAGTGATACTAAATGTTGAAACCTATATGATGACCTTAAAATCAGAGCCTATAATGACTTGTGACATTAAATTCCATGTAACACTTTTATATGCACTTTTGACTATGTGTGACATAATTTTGACACCTATCAGGACCTAATGTATACATTGATTGTTATATTCTAATGTTGTAATATCCATGCTCTAATATTACATATGTCTCTCAAGACTTCAAATTAGTCTTTCATCATAATTATAGACTAAATACCAACTTGATGAATCCTATACTCTTGATGATCATATGACTTAGAAATATGACCATATGGCATGAAGTTGATCTAGTGTGACTAACTATGATCTTTCAAATTTAAATATGATAATAATCTAAATCTCATGCTCTTCAAATTACAAAATCAGAGTCTACCTTAATCTTCATCACTCATAATGTGGATGGTTCACCTACACGTAGGACTTAGTGTTGATACTTGGACTATGTTGAATAATGCATGCATGTTTGGATGTTTGGAAACTATGTTTGAGCTTTTGGAATCTAGACCTGGGGAAACATCCACATGACACAATATGATGCATATATTATCAAAACCCTACTGATCTAAGAACCTAATTTTGTTTTTTACATGGTCAAAGTAGGAAGCAGAAACAAAAATTTTACTTGACCATAAACCCATAACCAGCATATTGCATCAACATATATGTAATGGGAAGGATGGTTTTAGCGAGTTATACCTAGTCCTGAGGCTTGTTCAGCGACTATACCTCACAATAAGTGTGGTCTTCAACCACCTATCTTTGATGGCATTTGTGCAACTCTTGGTGTAGACCCAAACTGCAGTTGACGGTCGTCCTCCTAAGTGGAAGAAATCTCCCACCTCTATAGACAGTCCACAAGGACTACCGGGAACTCCATTCGTCCTAAAGAACAGACTAGAAGGAGTTGTCCCCTTCTGTCAGTGTACAAGTCACCGATACACTCTCCCAGCACTAGTCACTTTTCTATAGTTGTCTTTCCCTTGTTGTTCCTCCCTGGACGGGTAAAACTTGCTTGGGCTCTCTAAGTTACCAAAACTAGAGAGGAAAACAACTTTGTAGAGAAACTGATGTTCTAATTTGTGTATCTGAAGAAGCCCACTGTACCCCTCTATTTATAGTAGAGGGCAGGGTCAGGGTTCCCAATCTATGTGGGAGTAGAAGGGTCTGAAATTTCCATAAACAATTTGCATTCTGGTAAGCTATAACATCCCACTCTTATTATGCAAATTTTCAAAAATATTTTATTCCTTGCATGCTCTTTTTCTAATTAGATAATTGTGGAGGACCTTCATGTAAATTTCCCATGTTAGTTTTGCAACTCACTTTATTATGTCCAATTGCTCTCTTATCCTTGTTTTATTTATAGAAAATGTTTTCATATATATATCTATGCTCCTTTGTTTAAGAAAATGAGAATAAATGCTTTTATGACAAATTTTCTCTCTCATATGGTAATTAGTGATTTACATGTTTAATTTCTTGCTTAATGGCCTCCATCTTATTAATCAAAAAGAAATAATGTTGAGTGAACATTTTCATATATTGAAATTATTATTTGATTAATGGCTTTATTTACATTCATCATGGTCATTTAAGTGCACATAATGATTTTTGCTATTTTAGGGCTAAAACGTGTACAAGAAGTAAAACTAGTTAACTGGGAATGTTCTAGACACTCTAATGCACCTATGGTCAAAATTTGAACTCTTTTGACCCATGTTTGGACCCTCTAATCAATTAAAGAACATTTAAGTATAATATGACCAAGATTTGAATGCAATTTCATCGATTGAATGGATGTAACCTATAGTTCGCATTAATATGTTTGTCATGTGTTACTTTTTCTTTAATTCTCACATGTGTACATAGTGACCATTGGATCAAGATCCAACGACACGCCTGCCTTCTTCTTCCTCCGTTACTCTCGTGAATAGAAGTTGTTTCACAGGACGTTTTTCACCGACCTCTTTCTCCCTCTCCTCGCATCTGTTTTACGAGATCTCTTCTCCAAAGAGACCACGAGGTCAATCCACACCCAACGATCCCTTACTCGTGTGCTCTCGTGCCCTACAGATAAAACTCCCAATATAGGGCTCGCACCCCCTTTGCACAGACGACGTTCTAGCCTCCTCCGCCGCTACCTAAACCCTCCGAGAGCATCACCGACCCCCGAGCTGCACTCCACCACTACCAATTTGGCCCCAAGAACCCCGAATCTCCCCCACCTACTTGAGGTTCCCTTTCCAGTGACCTTCGACTCGTCTTGGCCTCCTGTGCACTCTTATCTGCAATTGAGCGACCAGTGAGCTTCGATGACTCCCCATGATCGTTTCTCTATATTCGATTTGCCCTGAGTTTTCCCCAAATGCTGGGCCCTATAGGCCATTGTAAGGCCTCTACCGGCGCTCTAGCTCCAGGCCATCCCAGTGATCGTCCGACCACATAAATGTTGGATGTAGCTCTGCCTTCCCCCCGCAAACTTTTTCCGGCCCTCATCTCGTCGTTTCAGGCATGTTTTCACCATCGCCCGCCGCCCCTGTTTCCCATGGTAGTTCTCTATTTCTCATATGATGGTCTATATGGCTTTCCTTGCCTCAGGCGACAGTACCCGCACCTCCGTCAGACTTCCCTTAGAAAATCCGTGCTCCCTGGTGGGTCTTCCGACTCCGTTCTCAGGTTCCACCCCCCTTGCGACCTCGATCCAGCCATGGATGGGAGCTCTGTGTTCCAGCGTGCTCTGACACCTAAACCTTGGTCCTTTGGGTTTGACAGGGTGCGAGGAAGGCCGGTGCTCCTTCTTCTTTGCCGTCAGTCGATCACAGCACTATGTTCTGCTTTGGATCTTGCTAGCAGATGGCTTGCTCACGCCATGGCTCGCGCTGTGTAAGCGGGGAGCAATCCATGTCCTGAAATGACCGGGATGTCCCTGTATCACGTCATAGCCAGTAAGTGCCACCAAGGGCATATATGTCTTTAACCGCCTGATCACATCCTTTGACCGTGGATCTGCAACCAGTGGTTTGCTGTGTTGGATGACGAGGCCTACTTGGCTTTTCTATGATTTTTGATTGGCTAGTTCTTTATAAATTTGTAATAAATCACCTGGTTATCAGAAAAATCTACAAAAATGGGTTTTGGAAAGAATTTTCGACGTGGAATCAGATTTTGTGGTTTTTATTGACTGATTTCACTATTTTTAGATCTAAATAATTATATGACACATATTAGGTTTTAATTTGAATGACAAATAATTATCATGTTAATTTTAGGTGATTAAAAGGATCCAATCAGTCAAACAAGGTTTGACTTAGGTGCTTTTGTTCAAGGTAAGCGGGCCATGCCCTTGGCATAGATAATAATTGATTGATTAAAAGTTTATGATTTATGTTAAACACCTTATATTAAAGTCATGATCAATACATGTTTTCTTCAAGTATATGGTTATTGGATGTTGATTGCTATAATCTAAGTCTAAGTATAGACACCTGATTAATGTTATGAATTATGATTAAGATGCATAAAACCCAGGTTAAGAGGGAATGAAATTGCCATTCATGCTTAAGAGGGAGAAATCCCATTATGTTCATGGGGATAATCCCAATTATGTTCAACAGGGAGAAATCCCAATTAAGATCAAGGTTAAGTTATTAAGAAGATCATTAAGTCTAAGAAAGATCATTGATAATGTAAATTGATTTAGATTTATATGCACCTTGTTATGGGCTTTTCGAGCATTATGGGCTTTCTGAGCAATTATGGGCTTTCTAAGCATTATGGGCTCCTTATGGGGCATTAACAGAGGAGCATATACTTCTAGTCAAGTTCCTTACGTAAAAGATGTCAAGAAATGATTAATGTTAATGCATGTTCATGTTTATGTCAAATTACTTTATATTTTATTTTTATGCTTGATAACATGCCAATGTCGCTTACTCACCATGTTTGTTTTTCCTTTGCATGGTTGGGGACGATATGTCCGTAGAAGTTGGAGCTAAAGGGAAGGAGACATCTTGAGGAGATTCCAAGGATCCAAGACCTTATAAGTTGTTTCCTGGTGGGACGTCCATCTATGGAGATCCTATCTTTCATATGTTATCTAAAATATGTGTAGTTTTAGAATCATGATGTAGCTTTCTTTCCAAGAACATATGTATGAACCTATGTTTCAATAATGCCAAGTGTTATTTGTTCCTTTATATGAGATCATGCATGTGACAATCCCTCCCTAAAATGCCAAGTACCTCACATTATGGATAATGTTGGGGATTAGGCTGTGCTTCCGCTGGTTACGTATGAAACCCTAGGGAGGGGTGTTACATTAATGATATCAGAGTAAGAAATAGATGGCCACTAAGGCAACAATAGAGATTCATATTATGTTCTAACATCATGTTATGTTTACCCTTTTAGATAGCCCCTAAGAAGAAGGATAAGGTTGGTGAGTCAAGGCCCTCACAAGGATCTTCTAGTGGTGATAAGACTGAAGACATGAACCACGGCCCTACACCAGCCAACCTAGATGCCCTAGTAGCATCCTTGACGAATGCCCTCCAACCTAGAGCTCCACCTAGAGTACATGAGATCTCCCTCATAGATTTCTTGAAGATTAGACATGATGCTTTCCATGGTGAAGATGAAGTTGAAGTAGTAACCAAGACTGAGGAGTGGCTTAGCAACATGGAACATTGCTTTAGAGACTTAGAGTGTCCCCCACATAGTAGGGTTAGATTTTCCACCCATATGCTGAAGGGTATCGCCCGTACTTGGTGGGAAAACCTCTTAGCCTCTAGGGACGAAGATGACCCTCCTTTCACTTGGGGTGAGTTTGTAGAAGTCTTCAATGACCATTATGTATCTGAAGCCATGTTAGAAAGGAAGGAGGATGAGTTTGTTAACCTTAAGCAAGTGGATGACATGACTGTCACTGAGTATGCCACGAAGTTCCATAAGCTCCAAAAGTATGGTCTTGAGTACACTGAGCAAAAGAGAGCTAAGAAGTTCATTAGAGGGCTTAAACCTGACCTAAGTTATGCCTTGTCTGGTAGAGGACATAGGACCATGCAATCAGCCCTAGATGTAGCCTTAGAATTGGGGGATCACCTTGGGAGGAACCATAAGAACGAGGTACCCCAAAACAGTCATCACCATCAACCCCCTCCACCCTCCAGCCATAAGAGAAAAGCTCGTGAGCCTTCTTCTAAGAATGGAAGAACCCCATGCCCTACATGTAAGAGAAATCATGGTGGTCCTTGTAGGTTTGGGACTTCTGTTTGCTACTATTGTGGTGAGGAAGGGCATATCAAGCCTAATTTCCCTAAGCTTGCAAAGAAGGATCCCAACCACAACCAAGCTAAGAACCCTAATCCTCAACCCAAGGTTAAACCAAGGCTCTTCACCATGCAAATTTCGGATGGAGAAGAGGAAGATGATCAAGGTAAGGGTAGTTAATTAGTTTATGTTAAATCATAAAAATGCTTTGTTTTTATATGCCTATTCTATAATGAAATTTTGTATGGAAATTTTGCAAGTTTATGTGAAACCCTTAAGGTGGGTAGAAACTCTAGGAAATTTCAAGGATGAAATTTATTTAAGGTGGGTAGAATTGTAACATCTCACTCTTATTATGCAAATTTTCAAAAATATTTTATTCCTTGTATGCTCTTTTTCTAATAAGATAAGTTTGGAGGACCTTCATGTAAATTTCCCATGTTAGTTTTGCAACTCACTTTATTATGTCCAATTGCTCTCTTATCCTTGTTTTATTTAAAGAAAATGTTTTCATATATATCTATGCTCTTTTGTTTAAGAAAATGAGAATAAATGCTTTTATGTCAAATTTTCTCTCTCATATGGTAATTAGTGATTTACATGTTTAATTGCTTGCTTAATGGCCTCCAT
Source organism: Alisma plantago-aquatica (assembly GCA_963693085.1). Classification (NCBI taxonomy): domain Eukaryota; kingdom Viridiplantae; phylum Streptophyta; class Magnoliopsida; order Alismatales; family Alismataceae; genus Alisma; species Alisma plantago-aquatica. The sequence goes on from OY856412.1 coordinate 1,036,700,031, forward strand.
ATTGTTAATTTAAAAGAAATAATGTTGAGTGCACATTTTCATATCTTGAAATTCTTATTTGATAAATTAATAGTTTTATTTACATTCATCATGGTCATTTAAGTGCACATAATGATTTTTGCTATTTTAGGTCTAAAACGTGTACAAGTAGTAAAACTAATTAAATGGGAATGTTCTAGACACTCTAATGAAGCTATGGTCAAAATTTGAACTCTTTTAACCCATGTTTGGACCCTATAATCAATTAAAGAACATTTAAGTATAGTATGACCAAGATTTGAATGCAATTTCATCGATTGAATAGATGTAACCTATAGTTCACATTGATATGTTTTTCATGCGTTACTTTTCCTTTAATTCTCATGTGTGTACACAGTGACCATTAGATAAAGATTCAACGATGTGCCTGCCTTCTTCTTCCTCTGTTACTCTCGCGAATAGAAGTTGTTTCACATGTCGTTTTTCACCGACCTCTTTCTCCCTCTCCTTGCATCCATTTTGCGAGATCTCTTCTCCAGAGAGACCGAGAGGTCAATACACACCCAATGGGCCCTTTCTTGTGTGGTCTCGTACCCTACAGATAAAATGCGCAATATAGGGCTCGCACCCCCCTTTGCATAGACGGTGTTCTATCCTCCTCTGCCGCCACCTAAACCCTCCGAGAGCATCATCGGCCCCCGAGATGCACCCCTCCACTACCAATTTGGCCCCGAGAGCCTCGACTCTCCCCCACCTACTTGAGTTTCCCTTTCTGGTGACCTTCGACTCGTCGTGGCCTCCTGTGCACTCGTATGTGCAATTGAGCGACCTGTGAGCTTTGATGACTCCCTGTGGTCATTTCTCTGTATTTGATTTGCTCTGAGGTTTCCCCAAACGCTAGGCCCTATAGGCCATTGTAAGGATTCTAGTGGTGCTCAAGCTCCATGCCATCCCAGTGGTCATTTGACCATAGAAATGATGGTTGTAGCTCCACCTTCCCTCCATGAACTTTTTCCGACCTCATCTCGTCGTTTCGGGCATGTTTTTGCCATTTTAAACCATCGCCCGCCGCCCCTATTTCCCATGGTAGTTCTCTGTTTCTCGTCATGATGGTCTGTACGGCTTTCCTTGCTTCAGGCAAGAGTACTCACACCTTCGTCAGACTTCCCCGAGCAAATCCGTGCTGCCTGGTGGGTCTTCCGACTCCGTTCTCAGGTTCCACCCCCCATGCGACCTCAATCCAGCCATGGATGGGAGCTTTGCGCTCCAGCGTGCTTCAGCACCTAAACCTTGGTCCTTTGGGTTTGGAAGGGTGCGAGGAATGTCGGTGTTCCTTCTTCCTTGTCGCCAGTCGATCGCAGCACTGTGTTCTGCTTTGGATCTTGCCAGTAGATGGCTTGCTCACGCCATGGCTCGCGCTGTGTAAGCGGGGAGCAATCTAGGTCCTGAAATGACCGGGATGTCCCTCTGTCACATCATAGCAAGTAAGTTCCACCAAGGGCATATACGTCTTTAACCACATGATCTCATCCTTTGACCGTAGATCTGCAACCAGGGGTTCGCTATGTTGGATGACGAGGCCTACTTGGCTTTTCTTCGATTTTTTATTGGCTACTTTTTTATAAATTCGTATTAAATTGCCTGATTATCAGAAAAATCCGCAAAAATAGGTTTTGGAAAGGATTTTCGATGAGGAATCCAATTATGTGGTTTTTATCGACTGATTTTGTTGTTTTCACATCTCAATAATTATATGACCCATATTAGGATTTAATTTGAATAACAAAGGGTAATCATGTTAATTTCAGGTGACTAAGAGGATCCAATCAGTCACACAAGGTTTTACTTAGGTGCTTTTGTTCAAGATAAGTGGGCCATGCCCTTGGCATAGATAATAATTGATTGATTGAATGTTTATGATTTACGTTAAACACCTTATATTAAAGTCATGATTAATACATGTTTTCTTCAAGTATATGGTTATTGGATGTTGATTGCTACAATCTAAGTCTAAGTATAGAAACATGATTAATGTTATGCATTATGATTAAGATACATGAAACCCAAGTTAAGAGGGAAGGAAATTCCCATTCATGCTTAAGAGGGAGAAATCCCACTATTGTCATGGGGAGAAATCCCAATTATGTTCAAGAGGGAGAAATCCCAATTAAGATCAAGATTATGTTATTAAGAAGATCATTAAGTCTAAGAAAGATCATATTTAATGGAAATTGATTTAGATTTATATGCACCTTGTTATGGGCTTTCCGAGCATTATGGGCTTTCCAAGCAATTATGGGCTTTCCAAGCATTATGGGCTCCTTATGGGGCATTAAGAGAGGATCATATACTTCTAGTCAAGTTCCTTATTTAAAAGATGTAAAGAAATGATTAATGTTAATGCCTATTCATGTTTATGTCAAATCACTTTATATTTTATTTTTATGCATTATAACATGCCAATGTCGCTTACCATGTTTGTTTTTCCTTTGCATGGCTGGGGACGAGATGTCCGCAGACGTTGGAGCTAAAGGGAAGGAGACATCTTGAGGAGATTCCAAGGATCCAAGACCTTATAAGTTTTTGCCTGGTGGGATGTCCATCTATGGAGATCCTATCTTTCATATGTTATCTAAAATATGTGTAGTTTTAGAATCATGATGTAGCTTTCTTTCCAAAAACTTATGTATGAACCTATGTTTCAATAATGCCAAGTGTTATTTGTTCCTTGATATGAGATCATGCATGTGACAATCCCTCCCTAAAATGCCAAGTACCCCACATTATGGATAATGTTGGGGATTAGGCTGTGCTTCCACTGGTTACATATGAAACCCTAGGGAGGGGTGTTACATAAGAAAACCGGTCATTTTCCAAGGTGAGCCAATCGATTCACTAGTGAATCGGTCAGTTAGGAGTGTGAAATGACCAGTTCACTTAGTGAACTGATCGTTTCACTTCCCAGACTTGCCTGTAATTGACTGTCCTTATTCATTTCTAATTAATACAAAAATTAATTCTTGTCCCAATCGAATTGAAGAAGTGAAACAAAAAACTTTTTCTCACAAATCTGGACAACTCAACACTGCTCATTTAGTCCAGTTGAACTGATCATTTCATTGACCATGAGCCGATCGGTTCACCCAGTGAACTGGTCGGTTGGTGGTCCAGATTGTGCTGAGCACAGTCAATTCTGTTCTCAATCAATCTGACACTCTAATCAGTTGGTTCAATACTTGAACTTGATGATTATGAGTCAAGTCTATTGATTGAATGTTTGATTGAGTACTTAAACACTTTAGTAATCAATCCAAACATTATTCATGGATAAACTCCTCTTCCAGGTTAATCCTTTGTGTGTGACCCTATAGCTCCCATTTCATGTTGGCAGTGAATGTCCATAACTAGCTTATGACATCACAAGCAAAGAGTAGCAGCTAGTCGCACATCAGTGCTACCCAAGTAAAAAGGAAAGTTGGAGAATAACTTTCAATCCTACAGTCTGTGATTGGTGTTCCAATATATGTATAATTCCTTTATGTCTAAAATCTTGAACGAACTCAAAGCATGGAGTCATCATCCTTTCAATGTTCATTCATGTTTCTTGAACTAGAGCAGACTATCTGAGATATGCGTGACATCAATATCATATATTGATTCAGATGTTCATGCACATGCCTTTCTCAATCTCTCTTATCATGTATCATGGACATCATACTCCCTTAGAAGGGACAAATCCCATATCTATCACTCACAGTCTATCTCATGCATCAAAGTCACCCAATCATAACCTTTATAAGAACCCATGTTTTAGGATTATGCTTGATGATGTCAAAGTGTACCCAATCACATTCGAGGAGTGTAGTGATTTTAGGTCTAAGAATCACAATCACCACCATCACTATGAGAGATTATTTTGGCTACCATGATATGGTTCCATGTGTCACTCTCATGGTGGGTATGTCTGATACACTATTCTCTAACATATATCTATGTGCTTGGTTTAAGATCATATATCATGACTAATAAGAACATGTCATCAACCAACACACACTCTAGTCTTGATGTGTCATTGTTGTCTATCAACCTTCCACAATGACATCTGACTAGCGACATAACAAGAATGTACATACTCTTAGCATTCATATGATTTCATTGTTCAGTTCCTCAACCCGAAGACATACATCACTGAGTATTGTCATTCTTTAGACATTCATTCTGCTCCATCATTTATCTCATAATCAATTGAGTTAGAATAAATTGGAAGCTTGCCTTTGATATTTATCAAATTAATCATGACATATGACAATCCAATCATCATATGATAGGCTCTAAGGGCATACATACTAATAGACTCCCATTTGCACTTAGAGCCAATCAACTTTGAATCATATTCTCAGTGATCTCTAAACATATCCCACATGTTTCTACTACACTAGTGCTAATCGAGTGAGTTAGAAACACTTTGCTTTAGTCAGTATATTGCATGTTTAACATCTCCTCGTTGTATGACATTTCGTATGAGATGGAGTTTTCCCTAATATGCTATTTGATATTCCATGCCTAACAATTAGGTCCAAATTTTGACTTAGTATTTCTACTCTATCATCAATGGTTGGAATATCTATAAGTTCATCTATATAAACTTCTAGATCCATATAGTATCCTCTACTATTCATAACACAAGGATACTCGACATTCCTTTTAGAATTAAATTGCTTTTAATTTTACTCAGAACATTTCCATTTAACAACTTATATTCGCTTTTATCTTTTGTATTTTGTGATCATTTTCTGTCATTTTGGAAGCTTGCATCAGTGTAACTCATTTACACTCAACTCTTCCTCTTATTACCATAGAACTAATCCTTTAATATTTTGCAAGTACTTAAATAAGTTCGTTATGGTATTCTAGTGACTCTCATTGAAAGTAAATAGAAATCCACTCGTCATGTCCAATACATACGAGATAACTAGATGAGCATATCAGATTGTCATGTTTTATACATACAAGATGATGAATGCATATATTTTTTCTTGTCATGTCTGATACATACAAGAAAATGGGATGATTACATACATGATGGATCTAATTATGAATGCATAAGGCACCTATCTGTGTGTTCCTATTCTTCATAAGAATTTGGGACACTAGGCGTCTGAGACTAACTCCATGCAATATGGACAAGTTTTCTCTGACAGAATCTTTGCATATTGAACCCTTCAGTATAGACTACCAATGTATGCTCTCTCTTTATCTGGTCAAGAGACTTTCGAGAACTATCTCTATAGGTCTCTATTCCTATCACATAGGGCATTTCTCTTTATCCCTTAAAGAAGATAATTCCACACCAGTTTCTATTCTTAGAACGTTTCATTCCTCATCATCATATGGAATATGAATACACTCCAACTAAATATTTGTAATCACAGATCCCTTCTTTATTTCTATATATCAGTCAAACCCTTTTTTACTATATCATCAAAGTAAGGATTCTAGTTTTGAGGTGCTCATATATAATCAATCATATTGATTAATCTCTTACAACTTATAGACTGCATTTGCATTAACAGAATTATAAAACCCTTCACGCTATGTCATGTACACAACCTCATGTTATTCCTACTAGGAATGTGGTTTTAATATCCATATGCCAAATTTCATAGTCTTCATGTTCTAATAGCAAGCATGATCCTTTATGGCCTATAGTCACTGCAATTGGTTAAATAAATTCATTTGATTCAACACCTTGAACTCACTTGAATTCATCTCAACCAATCAACTCTTGAAATGCCATACATGTCAGTCTTAACTCTTAATACCTAATTGCACTTATGGGCTTTATCGCTATAAGTGCTACCATTAGGTCATACCTTATTTGGTTCTCATGAAGTCATTTTGGATCTTATGGCTTCAAGCCATAACTCAAAATCAGTTCCTCAACATCATCTAGATAAATTATTGGCTCATCATAATATGACCAATTCATCATGTTTGAGTTTGTAGGATATCATTATCTATCAAGCGCAAGGTGTTTTACTATATATATGAGGTGTATCTATTACATAAGTAATTTGAGATTCCACAACACTTGTGATTATTAATCCCCTTTTGTACCTTTATTTAGTGTAAAGCATGTTCTTTAGAAGAATTCTAGAAGATTAGTTATTTGTTTGATGATCATGCTCTTAGTATTTAGAGTATGATTCCTTCTTTTATTTAGACATCATTATGCCTTAATCATGAGTTCTCTATGTTACACTATCCTAATTACTCACAAGGTCCTCAAACATTTGGTTTCAGTATCTCATGCATTTATCATATCAAGAATTAATACTATTACTAAGTTTGATCTTCATTTATGATATTCTTGAACATTTCAAGATATTCATATTGGTATTTCATCAAACACCATATAAAAATTATTAATAGTTTCTCCGATAGGTATATATATATACAATAATATGTATTATACCAACTAGAATAGTCATTCTCCCACTACATCTAGTGAAGATTGACTTGTCATCATGACTACTAAACAAGACACTCATATCTCTTAATGGTTCATTAACCAAGAGAGTCTAGCTTTATCCATCAACATGGAACCTAGAGATGAATTTCCCATTCATTTGTTTAGATGATAATGCTAATTTATTGTTTGAGTCATCAAGAACTTTTAGGTATTATTATTTTATCTGATGCATACCAAGTACCATAAGATAAATAAGGCATTGTCGTAGAAACATAAATTTTATTGATAGACATCCTTATCATTACAAGATGTAGAAATAGAATATTTCTATTGGCAAAATGAAATAGTAGTTGATAACTTTATTACATGCCTTTTGGTCTGAAATAAACTAAAGGTAGTACTATAAATGGCAAAAACACTTTTTCCATTCTTGATGAGTGTTCCTTTTTGGTCCTTTCATAAAGGTCATCACTTCTTTTCAGATCTTATACATCATATATGTCAGATCTATATCTTGGTATCATATACCTAAGATAAAGAAGCATTTTTAAGTTTATTTCATAATACCTGAGATGGAGACTTCAATCCCCTTCTTCTTCTTCTTTAGTTCATTTATGTAGAGAGGGAAATTTCTTTTCCAATGTCATGTCTCATGACAATGGTGACATTTGCCTCCCTCGTTCATCCCTCCCTTGGCTTTAAAGATGACTTGGGTTGTTGGCTAGCATTAGAACCTTTCTTTGCTTTGCCCTTACCCTTGTCTTTAGACTTACCCTTCTTTCTACTGATCATCATCACAGATTTGGGTTTGTCTTTCTTTATCTGTGCCTCAGTTGTTCTCAACATGCCCAACAACTCTGTCAGTAGCCTATCAAAGTTGTTCATGTTGTAGTTCATTACAAAGTGACTGTAGGATTCTAGCAACGTTTGCAGTATCACATCAATAGCCAACTATTGGCTTAGAGGGAATCCCAGTTGAGTTAGGTTCTCCACATACCCAATCATATTGAGTGTGTGAGGGCCTATAGGATTTCCTTCTATCATGACACACTTGAACAATTCCTTAGAGACATCATATGTTCTTATGTTGTCTCTGCAATTCATAGTTCATTGAGAACAACATCAAGCACTTCACATCAATGACATCCTCAATATGCTTCCAATAAGCATCCCTTTCAACCTTTGGTGCGGTGGGAGCGGGTTCTTCTGGCTCTGGTGTTTCTATGACATAGAGCTTTCACTCTCGAGTGATAACAATTGTCAATGTCCTAAACCAATTGTGGAAGTTGTTTCCATTTAGATTGTCCTTCTCAAGGACCGATCACAATGAAAAGTGATTATTTTTTATAGCCATTTTGTTCTACAAAAAAGGAATTTTGGAATTTTATTCCAAAATTCTTTTCATTTGATTTGATTTGAATGTTTAACGATTTTAATTAGGTCTTTAATTAATTATCACTCCCATTATTTTGATCAAATTGATAACCCTCATGTATCAATTCGGAAGACTATAGTGCACAACCTTCTAGTGAGCAAGATCCTGACTTCCTCTAACTTATGGAGCAGTTAGGGCTGTCACCCACAACTAGAATCTTTTAGGTAGGCAACCTTTGACAATTACATCATATCCAACTCTTGATAGATGTCATGCACAACTCCTTGCCATGGGCATCTCTATGCCTCAAGGTTCTTGATTTGATCAAGGTCACCTAGTTAAGTTCAACCCAAATGCCAACACAATGAATATGCACCCTGCTAGGGAAAAACCACATATTCACCATCACACTTCCATGAGATAGACTATGCACCATTCTAGGGCATGCCCACACTTATTCGATCAAGTTTTTCATGTGTGCTACTTTTGGAAGGCATCTTAAACTTAATATTTTATTGAGGGGCTTTAATATGCTTATATATTCATATATGTATCCAATAAATGCATATATAGTACGTATCATATATATGCTATATCCCACAAATGAAAACATGCAAAAACAAAAAAGTGATGATTATGACCATCCTATTATAGTTCCTTGGAGCCACAAGGAACTTTGGTCATCTAAGGTTTACATCACATGCAACCTGTTATTGATGAAGATCTGTGCTTGAGCCATTTTGGGTTGATCAGCTCATCCTATGACTGATCGACTCACCTCCTGGCCGGTCGGTTGGTTGTCACCAACTGATCGTCTGGCTCCTCCAGACGGTCAGTTTGTTGGGTCATCTAGCTCCACGTTAGTCCATCAGCTGCTCGTCTTGCACCATCAACTGGTCATCTCGGTCCTTCAACCGCTCATCTAGGCGCCCACCATTCTTTGACGTAACAGAAAATAAAACTATCCTAATTTTACATAATCTTTGTGAAACCTCGAGTTTTATTCGAGGGGAGCAAAGGTAGAAAAGAATCTTGAGTTATCTCGAGTTACATTCAGAATAGAAGAAAAGGGCTCGGTGCGTAGATTGAGATGCAAACAAACATAACCAACCACATACATGAACATAGGGTTTATATGCCATAACCATGCTACACATCCACCATTGAAACTGTTTTAGGGTGACGCGTATCGGTTGCATGTATACCATATCATATATGTATATATTAGTTTGGGATAATGTGGTATTAATCAAAGAATCTCATTAGTCCTTTAAATATTCACATCATATGTAATAAATAATAGATGGTAAAACTAAAATCCGATCATATCAATTATCCCAAAACATAGAGTATTGACGTGGCTCTGATACCACTGTTGGGTTTTACATGGTAAGAGTAGGTAGAAAAAACAAACATACTACTTGACCATAAACCCAAAACCAACAGATCACATCAACATCTATGTAATGGGAAGGGTGGTTTCAGTAAGTTATACCTAGTTCTGAGGCTTGCTCAGCAACTATACCTCACAGCAAGTGTGGTCTTCAACCACCTGTCTTCGATGGTGTCTATGCAGCTCCTGGTGTAGACTCGGACTGCGGTTGACGGTCGTCCTCTCGAGTGACAGAAATCTCCCGCCTCTATAGATAGTCCATATAGACTACCAGGAACTCTAGTCATCCTGAAGAATGGACTAGAAGGAGTTTTCCCCTTCTATCAGTGTACTAGTCACCGTCATAGTCTCCCACCACCAATCAATTTTTTGCAATTATCTTTCCCATGTTGTTCCTCCCTGGACGGGTAGAACTTGCTTGGGCTCTCTCAATTATCAAAACCAAAGAGGACAAAAACCTTGCAGAGCAACTGATTTTTTGATTTGTGTATATGGAGAAGCCCCCTGTACCCCTCTATTTATAGTAGAGGGTAGGGTCGAGGTTCTTAGTCTATGCAGGAGTAGAAGGGTCTGGAACTTCCATGAACAATTTTTACTATGGCAGGTAAACCGATCGTTTCATAACTGAACTAGTCATTTGGCAAGGTGAGCCCATCGGTTCACTAGTGAACCAGTCAGTTGGGAGTGTGAATAGTTGGGTTAACTTAGTGAACCAGTTGTTTCACTTCCCAGATTTTTCCACAATTGACTTTCCTTATTCGTTTCTAATTAATGCAAAAATTAATTCTTGTCTCCATTGAATTGAAGAAGTGAAATGACATTTTTTTCTCACAAACTGGGAGAACTTAACACTACTTATTTGGTCAAGTTGAATCGGTCGTCTCGCTGACCATGAGCCAATCGATTCACCCAGTGAACTAGTTGGTTGGTGGTCCAGAGTGTCTAGAACATAGTCAATTCAGTTCTCAATCAATATGACACTCTAATCAATTGATTCAACATTTGAACTTGATGATTCTGAGTCAAGTCTATTGATTGAATGCTTGATTGAGTACTTAAACACTTTAGTAATCAATCCAAACATCATTCATGGATAAATTCCTCTTCCAGGTTAATCCTTTGTGTGTGACCCAATAGGTCTCATTTCACGTTGATAATGAATGTCCATAACTAGCTTATGACATCACAAGAAAAAAGCGGTAGCTAGTCGCACATCAGTGCTACCCAAGTGAAAAGGAAAGTTGGAGAGCAACTTTCAATCCTACAGTCTGTGATTGGTGTTCTAGTGAATGTATAATTCCTTTGTCTCTGATATCCTAAATGAACTCAAGGCTTGGAGTCATCATCTTTTCAATGTTCATTCATGTATCTTGAACTAGAGCAGACTGTCTAAGATATATGTGACATCAATATCATATATTGATTCATATGTGCATGCACATGCCTTTCTTAGTCTCGCTTATCAAGTGGCATGGACATCATAATCCCTTAGGAGGGACAAATCTCATATCTATCACTCACAGTCAATGTCATTCTTCAAAGCCGCCCAATCATCACCTTTATAACAACCAATGTTTTAGGAATGCGTTTGATGATGTCAAAGTGTACCCAATCACATTCGACGAGTGTAGTGATTTCGGGTCTAAGAATTACAATCACCACCATCACTATGAGAGATGATTCTAACTACCATGTCATGGTTCCATGTGTCACTTTCATGGTGGGTCTGTCCGATACACTATTCTCTAAATGTAACATACTAAAAATTTGACATATTCTCTTTTTGGCCCTTTCTAAATATTTTCCTATCATTTATATCCTTTTCGGCCTTGATGCTTAATTGTGGAATTTATAGTGGTTTGGTGAACATTTGTTCAATATTGATACCAATGGAAGGGTTTATGCACAATTACCTTGGAGAAATCTTATTTAAGGACCTCAAATGTAAAATCACCGCTTAAGTGGAACAATGGTAAATAAATCCATGTTAGAAGTGTAAGGCCCCAAACCTTGCTTAATGTATTAAACAAGCTTAATTATTATAATTAAGTGATCTAAACCTTAATATAACTTTGTGATGTGTTTTGAAATCATAAAATGAGCCCAATTTTCAAATTCGGTTCAATTTGGATGTTGTTTGTGCAAGTTATGCAATTTTAGGTACATTGTCGACTTTTATGCAATTTACGCAATTGGTAAGTTTTCTTCGCAAATTATCACATGAATTATAATCCTTAGATACTACCTTACCATTATAAGCTTTTGAACCATGGGGCACCTGGTTGCACCTTGGTTTGAAGGTGTTTCTCACCAAGGGAATTTTAGGGATTACCCTCTTTATAAATGAGCCTATCTTTAAAAGCTATCAACCAATGAGGTTATTTATTTGATTGGATGATGGTGGGGATGACCTAGAAGTCTCCATGGGCTTTTAGGACCAACCTTTGATATACAAGAAGCCTCGATGAGATGTCCTCTTGTATGGCCATGAAGCCCTAGGATAAAGACACATGGAAAGTCCCATAGACACCTCATGTTTGACCTCTTTCTTTATATAGCCATATCTACCGCTTCCCCAACTCCCAATTCAAACACTCTTTCTCACTCTATTTCCCCCATATTAGAGCCTCATTCCTACTCTATTTATCCACAAAGGTGTTGTCCCAAGGTAAAAGAGAGTGCTTACCTTGGTGAAGAAGGCTCCTAGGGTTCCGAATTTGCTCTATTTAGGGTTTCTAAAGCTCCTTCTTGGTGATTTCGACCAAAAATAGTAAGTTTTCTCCTTTCCTTCCCTATTTTCATGTTGTTAGTCTTCCTCCCACCTTATTACAGGTCAGAACCATGACCTTCTATGGTAAAACTCCACCTAGAGCCCTAGAACACCACATCTCCATGTTCTTTTGTCAGGGTTTTTCACCCCTAAAGTGGAGAAGGTCCTTCTTGCTTGAGATAGGATCTTCGTTGGTGGAACCAGCCTCTATAGGCTCAGGAAACTTGATTCTTGGACCTTTACACTTTCCCTAGAGGTGAGTTTCATAACGTTCTTCTCATATATTGCTTACCACATGCTTAAAACTCATGCCTCAATGTTTAAAATCGTTGATATCCATCTCTATTCACCATATTCTTCTAGGGTTTTGGTTTCTTTATCTTTTAACTTCTCTAGAAGATCTAGTTTGATTACTATGAAACTCTAATCCTTGATCATGGGTCAAATGGTATTTTCTCCCTCTCTCTCTTGCGTGTCCCGTTCGGTTTGATGATGTGTCAATTTCTGATTGGCTGAATTTCAATAATTCATAACTTTTGATTCATTTCTACAAAAGTTAAAGTAAAATATGTTATGAACTCAGAAAAACATGTTCTTGTTAATAAAAATATTTCAAAGTATTGATTTTAAGTTTTGTCATAGGTGGTTTTCTAGAAAATGATTTAATCACTTAAAAATCACCAAAAATACACTCTAAACATCATAACTTCAAAATATACAAAATTATATATTTTCTTAATTAGGAGAACATAATAAGATCAATGGTAATATTTTTAGAGTCTAAATCAAGGATTTTCTCAAAAAGTCAAAAATAAGGGTTTTTTCTTTACATTAATGCATATAACCTACACTAATACATGGTTATACATTAGAAATAGGAAAAGTTAATCTTGGACTCAATAAAGTGATGAAAGTTGGTAGTTGAAATCTTATGAGGGGTATGTGCAATGACTCTTTATGTATGTGAATTCCTTACACCCTAAGTTGGAATAATTTTGAACCAACCATATTTTCCCTAATGAGGCTTGAAAAGAACCCTATTTCCTTTATTAATACTTCTCTTATTCAAATAGCCTCAAAATTAGATTTGAGATATTCTTTCTTGTGTTTTGGTACCCACTACTATGTTCTACTTATGTGATGCTATTACTTGCCATGGATTCTTTTCTAGAAAGATGATTTTATTAGACTATTTATCTATAGTAGTGGTACTTATGTACAACCACCCATAGTTAGGGCATGTTAATTCGCCCTGGGGAACGTCTTATTCTCCCCCTAGGGAATGTGTTATTTACCCCCTATAAAATTTGTATAGGTGACTGGGAATGTATTAACTCTCCTCTCACCTACAGGTTGAAGGTCCGGTAGGTGCCTCAACCCTACTTAGTTAAAGTAGTCAATATTAATCATGCATGCAATTCTTTTGTTATATTTTTGTTATGGCAAGCATCTATTTGATTAAGCCTCATTCTCTTGGCATTCTCATCTTATGATTATTCAATATCTTTATGTTTCATGTTATTTACTTATGTCTTATACTTGTTCATAATGTTGACACATACTTTTTTTTCCTTTCTCTTTTGTTGGGTGCTCTCCCAACCACCCAGGTTAGGACAAGTTGTTGAGTTGAACCAGGAGAACACAGCTTTGGGCACAAACCTTGCACTTGGAGATGTTGCTCTGGACACAAGATTTGAAGTAGTTTAGACTTTCCTCTATTTAGATCCTTATGTTGTATCCTACATGTAAACCCATAAGGGAGATTTTGATGTACTTTTGTAATCTTTTATGAAAGTTAAATAGAGTAAGTTATTTTTATTCTTCTGCTATTAGTCTTTAGCATACCATTATAATAAATTTGGAAAATTTATACCTATTCCAACATACCTTTGAGTGTGTTCGGAATGGATGTTAATTCTTCAATTTTTTTAGTAAGTGGGTGATCCCGCCTCCTTACACTAACATGTATCTATGTGCTTGGTTTGATATCACATATCATGACTAATGAGACACTATCATCAACCAACACACACTCTAGTCTTGATGTGTCATTGTTGTCTGTAAACCTTCCATAATGATATCCGACTAGGGACACAACAAGAATGTACATACTCTTAACATATGTATGATCTCATTATTCAGGTTCTCAACCCCAAGACATACATCATTGAGTATTGTCATTATTTAGACATTCATTATGCTCCATCATTCATCTCATAATCAGTTGAGCTATAATAAATTGGAAGCTTGCCTTTGATATTTATAAAATCAATCATGATGTATGCCAATCCAATCATCATATGATTGTCTCTTAGGGAATACATACCAACACCTATATTACGTCTTTTTACATGTTTGTACGCTTTGGGTGGGCCTTCTCTAGGAATCTTACTCAAGAATAGTAACTTGTTTTTTTTCTCACAAGGTACACTGTATTTCTTGACCCTACTATGACATTGGCTTGTTTGTATATATTTTCATATGAACACTTGCCTACTTACTAACATGGTTGATCTATTGTTCCTATAACTATTACTTTTATGTTGATTGTTCTATGTTGATAAACCTTGAACATAGTCTAGACAATCCATTATATAACCCTATTCTTGAGGTAAGGGCACAAGGCATAATTGAAATAGTGATTAGCTTATTGATATGGCGTTGAGGTCCCTCACGTAGAAACATGGTGACATCCCTCATGAAGAAACAAGGTGACATTTATACTTTGAGTCTCAAATGCCCCTCACAGATCCTTCCTTTAGAAGTAGGCAAAAGGCATATGTTGATACAATAGATAAAGAAACCTAAAACATGCTTTATAATAGATTAAAAAAAAACCTAAAACATGATTTGTCTAAAAGAATGTTGTTGAATGTGTTCTCTCCTTGTTTGTACTTCTTCTTTATTATGATGTTTCTAGACAAACAACTTTCATATATGGTTAGATTGTGTTTACATGTCTTTTCATAGTGTGCTTAATGCTTTGGCATTAATATATAATGTTTATCGAATCTTTAGTTTCCAAATCAAGATCTGTAGCACTCAAGACACTGAGCTCATAAATGAAACACTAATGGGATTATCTTGATATATAAATCTAGGTCTCTTTTCTCCTTTAAGTATCTTGTTATCTCTCGTTGGTCTTGATTTTACATATATATATATATATATATATATATATATATATTATCTTTGTGAAATAATTGTGTCATTCTATGGATGGATGCCAAAAACCTACTGCCATTGACTCTGCAGTTAGTGGAAGTAGAATGAGGGTAACAAATAGTTCTATGAAAAATGGTATTAGAGCCATACACATAGGCTTATATATACCCTTATTCCATAACACATCGTATGAACCTAGGGAGAACTAAAACATATGTAACAATGAATCAAGGAAATGAGTATGGTGCTAAACATGGAGGTTATGGATAGTAATCACCTCTTATATCACTGGTGTGGTGGTTGAGGTTCCTATGCATACCTACCTTTCCAAAGTGGATCAAATATCGGATTAGTTTTATTCCCTTAAAGCCTAGGGAGTCTCATAGAATTTCACCTTTTCTTTAAGGGTACATAAGCCAGACAAGTAGATGACTAGTTAGTTTTCACATATCCTCATTTTATTATTCTCCTATGACTTTCAATCACATGATTCCTCTATTCTGGGTAGCCTATGCATGGGAAAGCTAAAACTCATTAGAATCGTAAAATTTGATAAAGAAAATACAGCCATGATATGATCTTAAAGTGAAAACCCTACTCTTCTTATTTAAGTATGCTTAAAGTTGATATACACATGTATGATACCTCATGTCATGCTAACAAATGTTTCCAATCTAACATGTGTGCTTTCTACATTTGTGGTAAATTCTTGATATGGTGGAATAAGGTGGAACTCATGTTTTATACCTCATGGTTTGTGAAGTCCCTATTGATTGAACCTATGTGATCAAACCTCACACATAACTAAGAAAATCTCTCTCTATCGATATGTACTATGAAAAAACTTCAATATAACTATGTCTTTGGACCACAAGATCATGATGTAAAGACTTGTTACAAGAGGCAAATCTCCTATTGACTATTATACCTCTTTGTAATGCTCAACTTTGAAAGATATGAAGATGTAAATCTTGACTAAATCCTACAATGTTCTAATTCTTGGAGTGCCCCATTTGACTTATCATTTTCCAAAAGACATCCCTACCTTGATCTTAGAAGGAAGGTAATACAACTATGATCTTGATCTTGCAAAGTCTTGAAATCTGGTTGTCTTATTATGCCCTTGATCTTTGATCTCATGACCATGTGAAGTATGGTTTGGTATATGATGCTCTTCCTATTGAGATAAGTGTGATGGCTCAGGACTAATGTATGACATCCCTATTATCGATCCTTAAAATTTTCAACTTATTGATATTTGGAGTTTGGAAAGATCAAGTTCCTAGAAAGGTCTAGGTTTAGACCATTGATCAACCTCAAATACCATGATGATGAAATTGGTGATTGATATCTCACAATATTGCTCAAATGTTTCTTGATTTCAGTATACATATGACTGATCGAACCTATGGTCTATTTAGGAATATAAACCCTAGCTTCTAAATGTTTATACCTATGACTCATAAGTCCAAACTTTGGCTCTCAATATTCAATTTGATAAATCTTGATTCATGATTATCAATCTTGTAAGATGGTACGACTGCTACGGTCACAATATTTGAATCTTGAGATCACACTCAATATTTTACTAGTGACTTCAAAATCCCAAACTTCAAATTTATGAAACAATGACTATGAGGATTGTATTGATTTATGACTTAGGGTTTAGCTCTCATATGGAATAGGGTGGGACCTTCTGTTGAATTTGAACATGGAATCACAATCATGAATTGTGTTGTTTGTTTTGAACGATGAAAATACAAAATCTCGATCGTGGATGGATAACCTCACCTAGGGCAATGTAGAATCTAGGAACCTAAAATGTTGGGAATAAAAGCCATGTTATACTCTTGATTCAAGAGCACTATTTGTTTGGCCTAAAACCAAATCTCTCAAAAATTGTGATCTATATAATGATCGTTTCTAGTATAGCAATTTGTGTGATAATCTTTCTATTTGATGATCCATGTGACTATGTGTTGAATTTGATGCTTGATTTTGAGATAGTATTGATTTTTAAGAAATGCCAAGATGATTGTGAATGTGATAGTCCCAATATCGTTACGGGATTTTATATTAATTTTGGGAACAAAATTCCTTTTTAAGGTGGGGAGGATGTGATAATGTAGAATTTTCTCTATCATCATCCGTGTGCTATCTACTTTTTATATTTTCACTAATTCCTCCCTCTTTCTCAAATTTAATGATTCGATATGAATTATTCTTTTTGGGATTATTTTAATTTCACATTATAGGTAGTGACACTCAATTTGGTTTTTAAACTTAGGTTGCACCCAAATTATACATCACACTTTTCATCTCTATTATGGTCTTATATATGTGTCTCACACTATCCTGATCTTCTACTCATTGTGTAGGGGACACTCTCACGTTTGTAATGCATCCGATTTTTCTCAATTACGGACCAGTATGAGAGATAGATATGTGTAACGATCTAACTTTCTGCGTCACTCCATTAACGAAAGACCTTCAAGTTGAGAGCCATTAATAATATTCCTAAGGATCCAGATTAGTAAAATAACAAATAATAGGGAACAATTTCAATTAAATTTCAAATATTTTTTTACAAATTGTACAATGATATACCTCATGGAATTAATTATACCTATTGAGAAGCAATATCGTATATCTAGTCTTTCTTTTTATATCTTTAAAACATTTAATATCTTTCATCTTATTCTTCATGTCTTTTATCATGAGAAACATTAACTTAAAACGTCGACAAACAAAACACAGTCAGAATATTACTATAGTGTGTATGTTGGTGCAACCATAATGTGTGCAATTAACATGATCACATAATAAGCATCAAATATCACAAATAAGAACATGCATATTCTTTACATATTCTAACCCTTAATGGATATATTATCTTGGGCATGATCATTGTCCCCACTATGGCTCGTGTGTATCACCCCTTGATAAACGTTAGCCTAGGATTTAGAATATTATCATTTACTTATGTGGTACTCATATTGAAATTATAATAAAACAAGAATTAAATAAACAACCAACAATTTATTTATCGAACCAGCCCTCGGAAAATTATATTCTGAGTAGCCATAATTGTAACCACATACCTTGATGATGAGCCAAACAAATTATGCAAACATTCTCTAAGCATATATTCCAATTAAGCATGCAAACCCATAAAGTAAATCTAATCTCATTAGCAACTGTAATTATTACCAACAAGGTCATTATTATCAGACTATAACATGATTTGAGAAGAGTAATTTTATTAACAAGTTAATGCACAAAATCTAAGGTTTTTATACATCAGTCACCACTTAAACCCATCTTTACACTACTTTTGAAAAAGAAACATATTTAAATTTTAATTATATTTTCTTTGTTTTCCTCTTATTTTTACGATCAAAATGATATATATAGTTTTGCTGTTTTTGGGCCATCTTAGCAATTCCTACGAATTAATCAAAAATCTCAATCTCATGTCTCTATCTCTGTCCTCTTATTCTCTTTCTCGTGTTCAATTCATACTCTCCTCCCTCTATCTCTCTCTCTCTCTTCTATTACCCTCTCCCCTCCCCCCCCCCCCAACACACACACACATACAGAAAACCTAGAGTGAGTAGATGACACACAAATGAGGAATTGGAGGGTGAGAAAAGAAAATGTAAAACAAGAAGTATAATATGTATAGAAAAAAAAAATAGACTACCGGAATGGAAGCATCGGTAGAAAAACGAGATACACTACTGGAATTTTACTCGGTAGGGGAAGAAATGGCACTGCCGGAATGATTTCTCGGCATGAAAACCGATAACCGGGATTAATATGAAAAAAAAATAACCTGACTCAGTCCGAATAGTAAGTAAAAACACCCAACCAAACTGCTAGATAGCCTAATCATATCCCCTGATAACCTGTGGATAACCTAATCAATATCCAAAATCCCCCGAATCCCCTCCTTCCCTTGGTCTTTACCTGATCATCATATACCTGACTCAGTTCCGCGCCCAGCTACTGCAGCGTCTGATATCATCGTCTTCCTCGGCCACCGAACAGAGGCCTTGGATGAACCTGCCTCGCTCTCGCCATCCTGGACCATGGCCGAAGATCTCACGGCGTTGTTGTATGTGGTAGTGATGTCATTTTGCGGCGGGAGGAGAACACTGGTTATGTTTATAAAAGAATCTACGACGTGAGTGCAGAATGGCAGCCATCATGAAGCCAGAAAGAATCCGTTAATATTATGGTTTTAGTGAAACGGAAATCCCACCGAGTTATTCATCCGCAAGTTAATGGTACTACGGGGGCTGTTGTTTTACCTGACTGCTGCCTCCGGGAATTGCTTGTTCGGCTACCTCTGTCGTAGTACGTGCAGGTCACCACCAGGGCAGAAGTCCGTCAGCAGGCATGCCCACCGGCCGTCCTCCGCTGACGCGATGAGTTTGTTCCGACCGTGGAGCTCCTCCTTGTCCATCACCTTTGCGGCCAGGAGGCGCGTCTGTCTTGGTTCGGTTTTGTGTCACGAGTGACGAGTTGGGCGAGATAGACGGTTCAGATGTCGCCACTGCCGAGGAACCGGAGGTCGGTCATGCGGAGTGGCTTCTGGTTGGAGTCGGGTCGCTTGGGGCGTTGCATCCCGACGGCGCCGGAGTGGTGCAAGGGGCAGAGGCGGAGATGGGGCCGGAACCGGAGGAGGATGCTGCATGTTGTAGATGTGTCTGTCGTCGGTGCTGACCGGCCGGGTCACGCAGGCAAGCCGCCGTTGAGGCCGCTAGAGGGTTGGACCGGAAGTCGTCGCGGACGTCAACGGACACCGGTTGGGAGACCACGCCGACGCGCCCCTGGAGTGCGCGGTGTGCCTGAAGACGCCAGCGGAGGCAGCTCGATCGAGATGCTAACCATGCCAGCGGAGGAGGCGTTGATGTCCCTGCCCGGTGGGCTATTGTAGATAGGGTACAGAAAACAACCAAAGAGGTTGAGTGAGAACAGGAGGATGGCCTTTGAGAGCAGCACCACTCTCCTGCAGTGGACGCGACGACTGTTATGACGGAGCAGACGGGCCTTTGAGGCGTGGGCGCGATGATGTGACTCACGGGACCGGAAGTTGGCGCAGCTTGCGACGCTGCCGGCCTCTCCCACCACCCCACAGTCACCTCTGCCGTCGTCCGGAACTGGGGCGGTGAGTACTCCTTCACCGGCGCGTCAGGGGCAAGCGGGATTGAAGGCACAGAGCGCCTGTCCTCGGCCCTGCGAACGCCACCTCTTCCTCGGACGAGGTCGCTTATGTCGTGATGATGCTGCTCGCAGCTGCGGCGGCGTCCACTGGAGATGGCATAACCTTCTGCTTCGGCTTCGGTCCCCTCCGAGTCCTAGTCGAGCGTGTCCGACGGGATTCATCCGCCCCATCGGCGGCCCTGCTTCGCTTCTTGCGGTTCTTCTCAACGCAAGGCCCGCCGAGGCCCTCCTCGTCTGGCTTTACTGGAGAAGCTCCGCCTGAACCTGTCGCCTCGGAGGAGATGATGGAGCACTGCAAGAAATCATCTGATAAGTGAGAGTTAACATTGTCTCGTATATTAATTGCATGAGAAGCTGACCCCTCACTTCTCACCGGCCTGTCACAAAGCAGACATCATTGAAAACTCCGTCGCGGTTGTGAAACGAGAGAGGCATGCCCGTCACACAGCTGTGACTCGTAGCTGCTAAACAGGAGCTAGTGGATACGGATATACCCCTCACATAGCTTGACCACATTGATTGTATTACATTTAAAGAATACATGAAAGGGGTCATCCGATCTTCACAGCAGTGGAACACATCATGCATCAAATTAATAATAACAAATGGCACATCCCATGAAACATAAAGGCATCCATGCATATACTGAAATTTTCAACATTTATTAATTTCAAAACGCCATTTACAGTAGTTAGGACAGAACTTTGCCCAAAATTACATACTTTGTGATATTTAGGGGACACAACCTTGTTGGTGTGGCTGCAATTGGCATAGTTGTTAATGAGGACTGCTGTGACACTAATGCCAATAGCAGCAAGAGTCAAACACAAGATTCTAGATCAGCCCTTACTGTTGGTGCTTGCGTAGCTCCTCAATGCACCAAAATTGTTTTGTTGCCTCCTTACATTGATACTGATTGTGGTGTTTGTTCATCATAGGAAGTGGAATGCAACAAACATCAACATTCCTATATTGTTGATTAGATACTTTAACTGCTTTTACCAATATTGTTGATTAGAGCTATTGAGTTGTCATTACTGACAGCATAAAGGCTCGCATGGTGGTTTTTGCTCTGTTTGATGCCCTTGCCACCAATATTGAAGAAGCAGATTATCCGTAGTGGTCATGACACCAGCATGTATTGCTTGTAAAACTGATCTGGTTGCCTCCCGTTGTTCAACATGCTTTTGAATGGTTCCTCCCTTTCACCCACTGTGCTAGTGATTGCCATTGCACTTGTGTTGGTTGTCCATGCAGAAATGGTAGATTGCTAGATGCTAGTGGACATATTCTACCAGCTCCCGGATATAAACTCACCATACGTGCAAGGTGGTGTTGTGACAGAGCTAATTCACTGTTAGTACTTGCTACTACAAGCTTGACCCAACTTTGGTCGACTAAGCTGACCACCTCAGCGGTTCTTTGTTCGAAAAGTGTTTACCAAATGGAACTACATATGCAACTCCAAGTAATCCTGTAATTTAGAAAACAACAATAATTAACAAATTAGCAAATAGTCTGATTGGTAGAAACTTTCAAGGATACCACATAGACATATTTATACACATACTTATTGAAATTGACAATATGCTTGGATATGGAGTGTCAGTGCAGCTACGTGTGGTCTAGCTTGCATTCTAGTCACATCCTTCCCCCTTAGCAATCATATAAACCTATGTTCCATGGAATAATTTTAGGTATCATCAAATAAGAAAAATCAGACAAAGAAGTCAGCCACACTAGTATATATAACATGTGATATAATAATACCATGATATCATGTCCACAATTGAGGTGGTCACCTACTGGGTGGTACTCATCAACAACCTCCTCAGACGTTGAACATCCCACAACATTGTGTCCAAGAGGCTAATAGGATATTTCATCTTCAACCTATTGCATGCAGACCAATTCTTGTGTAGCAACTACCATAATCAAGAACTTGTGCAACCACATGCATTGTCTTTATTTCTGTGAGTGTATCTGACATCACAACAACAGTTGCAGCTCTTGGTCCCACCTTACTGTATAATATAATTTGAGAATCCTCATGAGGAATTTAAAAAAATTATGGTGAGATATGAAATATTTAAAGTAGTTGGAGGAATCAATCATCCTCATGATATGCTACTGAAGGATATGGATAAAAAACAACCAAAGAGGTTGAGTGAGAACAGGAGGATGGCCATCCTAATTGCATTCGTAGGTGTACCGAAAACATACCTTATCTTTGAGCCCGTCTTCTTCAAGGTGTTCCATGTACCGAACCGGCTTTTGACCGGACAGCAGCACCCGTCCACATCCTGTCAGAGTTGCTTCTAGCTGCTGGACCTTGACAGCTTCCCGACACCTACACCACCAGCGTCGCTGCTCCAAGACTTGAACTCGAACTCACCCTCCACATCATGCTGCTACTGAACCTCGACATCTTCCCGGAACTTACACCACCAGTCCGTCAGTGACAGTGTTCAAGGAGCAGATATAGAATCAACAAAAGGGGTCGATGATGGTTCGGACGGTGAACAACAATGAGCGCAGTAAATATACGAACCTTGTATAAGCCATGGTGGCTGCTGCCATTGCGAGAACTGCACCACTGTAACTGGAGTACGGACCGCATAGGCGCTCCACTTGTGCGTAGCGACACCTAGGTTGATGTACGACGGAGCCACCACCTGAGGCACGGGACCGGAAGTTGGCGTAGCTTGCGATGCTTCCGACCTCTACTGTAGGAGATCTGCCTTCGTCAGGAACTAGGGCGGTGAGTACTCCTTCACCGGTGCGTCTGGGGCAAGCGGGATCGAAGGCACAGCAGCGCCTGTCCTCGTCCCTACGAACGCCACCTCTTCCTCGGACGAGGTCGCCGATGTCGTGATGATGCTGCTCGCAGCTGCGGCGGCGTCCACTGTAGATGGCATAACCTTCTTCTTCGGCTTCGGTCCCCTTCGAGTCCTCATCGAGCGTGTTCGACAGGATTCACCCGCCCCATCGGCGGCCCTGCTTCACTTCTTGCGGTTCTTCTCCACGCAAGGCCCGCCCAGGCCCTCCTCTTCTGGCTTTAATGGAGAAGCTCCGCCTGGACCTGTCGCCGGTGCATGCAGGGACCGAGCGCGGCGCGATGGGTCGGAACCGGAGCATGATCCTCTCTGTACTGGAGTCCCGACCCCATAGGCGCTCCACTCGTGCTTAGCGAAGCCCAGGTTGAAGTACCGTCGCCTCCGCCACCAAGGGAGCCGGCGATAGCTGATGAGCACCCGGCAACTCGCGCATAGCTCGATGACGATCCGCAATAGGATGGGAACATGATTCATGTGGTGGATTAGTTGTTGGTTGGTTCATCTACAACTCATGAACGAACCCACCACTCATCTACTGGTCCTTGCCGCTCGGTTATGCAGATAACAAAGGAAATCAATCTTCTGAATTGGCATCGTCTTGAATATATTTATTTAATATGATATATAAAAATCACAAGGCATGCTTATCTTTTCAATATCTTGTAATTTTATTTACAAGATTGACTACGTTTTATTCTAGGTGTTAAAAAATTTAATTTGAGTCAAACAAAGTCGATTCCACATCCGACAACATAAAATTATCTCTAATTAGAATTTTAATTTTATTTGAAGAATATTGGATGTCCGATCTGAAAAAAAAAGTAAAACATATGTTACATGTTCTTTGATTAGGATTTTAATCAACAAGGATTTCATTCCTATAGCTAGCTCGGTTTAGAAAAAGGCTAATAATCACATCTGGAAATCAAGGATCTGAGCTTTGGTTAGTCAGAACAGACCCAAATTGTTATATGTACCAAAGAAATCAACTCATACTAGGACTTTTATGATTGACTGGACAAATTCAGGTACCTAGACCTTGAATTTGATATCATGGGACCAACTCAACCGTCAATATTAGAACATGATAGTGTGTAAAAATTATAGTTCACTCTTTGATGCAGACCATGAGCTGGGAACATGAAGAGAAAGAGGTGGGTCTTGGGCATGGGACAAAGATGTGTAAACCTAAACTTTTAAGTCAGAATTTTGCTACAAAATTTCCAATAGAATCGCAAGGTTTAATAGTTTTGACCAAATTTTGGATTGTTCGTTTCAGTTTCTGATTTTAGGTTCATGTTCGAGTATTTTTAGTCCGGCTATGTTGCATATTCTTATATAAAGCATAGTTTGGTTTCAGGTCAATTGAGATCTTGCTAATTCTGGCTTGGTTTGAATTCGGATCGGTTTCAGAAAAAACTACCCATTGCCATCCCTATGCTCTCTTGTGATTCTTCTTTATTTTCCAGAAGCAACTTTGAGGGAGTGGGCCTTCAACTACTTTCAAGGAAGACGTCATACCCCATGGTGTCTCCATTTTGGAGTAAATATTCATATTGTTGAATATAGCACAGTTGGATAATCCCATGCTGATCAACCTTCGACTGACTAAATCCATGCTGAATAAATTCTGACTGGCTAAATCCAAACTGACTAATCCCAGGTGTATTGGTCCCCAATTGAGTGGAAACTGGTTGGAAAATCCCTTACTAGTTGAAACCTTCTTGAGACCAAGAGAGTGTAGATGGTACTCTACATAAACTAAATGATGGGAAAGCCAAGACCTCAGGCTAATTGATCCTAGGTTGGAGTCATGTAGGTCGGTTAATTGACATCATAGGTATGAGCTGATGCTGGCTAATATATGGCTGAATAAATGTTGGTTGGCTAATTGATGTCATAGGAATGTCGAAACCTAAAGAAGGTTGTGTGCATTTGGGTCTAGTGTATGTAAACGACGTTGAAGGGTGTATCCAAGATGGACCTATATCATCAGGGGTCCAATGCTCATATTAAGGTCCCTCAAATATTTAATGAGTAATACAACATGTAGTCAAATGCTCAACTGAAGTCATGCCAATTGTGGTGTCAACATATGGAGTTTACGCTAATGTAGATTGTGGATGTTGATGAGAATGAAGCTGCTCAAATAAGTATTTTTTATGTTGTTGATGTTATCACGTGTTTCTACCTATCCTTCTGCACTTCTTTGTTTTTCCAACAACTTTGTGATCTTCACATGCTTTTAGAACTGTGATAAAAATACAATCTCACAATCATGAAATAAAATATAATAAAAATGTAAAGGAAACAATGTCAAATATTAGTTTACTTACATTTTCTAGATCTGCATAACCTCTAGGATAGTACTGTGATGGGGGTACTACATTGATCTCTTTGCAAGCCTGGTGGAGGATAGGAAAATAGATCTTCAATAAAATCATCATCGGGGACTGAACTAGTGAGTAAATATTCATATTGTTGAATATAGTATGGTTGGATAATCTCATGTTGATCAACCTTCGACTGACTAAATCCATGTTGAATAAATTCTGACTGGCTAAATCCAAGATGACTAATCCCATGCGTATTGGTCCCCAATTGAGTGGAAACTAGTTGGAAAATCCATGACTGGTTGAAGCCTTCTTGAGACCAAGAGAGTGTAGATGGTACTCCATGGGAACTGAATGATGGGAAAGACATGATCTCAAGATAAATGATCCTACATTGGATTGATGTGCGTCAGTTAATTGAAATTATAGGAATGAGCTCATGATGGTAATATATGGCTGAATAAATGCATGATGACTAATTGATGTCATAGTAATGTCGAAACCTGAAGAAGGTTGTACACATGTGGGTCCAGTGTATGACAAAGAAATTGAAGGGTGTATCTAAGATGGGCCTATATCATCAGTGGTCCAATTCTCAGATTAAGGTCCCTCATATATTGGATGAGTGTCACAACATGTAGTCAAATTCTCAAAGTCATTCCAGTTGTGGTGTCAACATATGAAGTTTAGGCTGATGTGGATTGTGGTTGTTGATGAGGAGGAAGCTGCTCAAAATAAGTATTTTTTATGTTGTTGATGTTATCACACGTCTCTACCTATCCTTCTGTACTTCTTCTTTTTCCAACAACTCTTTGATCTTCACATGCGTTTGGATCAATGATAAAATACAGTCTCACAATCATGAAATAAAATAAAATAAAAATATAAAGGAAACAATATTAAATATTAGTTTACTTACATTTTCTATATCTACATGACCTCTAGGATAGTACTATGATGGGGGCACTACATTGATCTCTTTGCGAGCCTAGTGGAGGATAGGAAAATATGTCTTGAATGAAATCATCATCGGGGGCTGAACTAGTGAGTAAATATTCATATTGTTGAATATAGTATGGTTGGATAATCCCATGCTGATCAGCCTTCAACTGACTAAATCAATGCTGAACAAATTCTGACTGTCTAAATCCAAGATGACTAATCCCAGGTGTATTGGTCCCCTCCAAGTCCTCGTCGAGCGTGTCTGACGGGATTCACCTGCCCCATCGGCGGCCCTACTTCTCTTCTTGCGGTTCTTCTCAACGCAAGGCCCGCCGAGGCCCTCCTCTTCTGGCTTTAATGGAGAAGCTTCGCCTGAACCTGTCACCGGTGCATGCAGGGACCGGGCGTGGCGCGATGGGTCGGAACCGGAGCATGATCCTCTCTGTACTGGAGTCCCGACCCCATAGGCGCTCCACTTGTGCGTAGCGAAGCCCAGGTTGAAGTACCACCGTCGCCGCCGCCAAGGCAGCTGGCGATAGCTGATGAGCACCCGACAACTCACACATAGGCTAGTAGTTGCTCGATGACGATCCGCAATAGGAGGGGAACATGATTCATGTGGTGGATTAGTTGTTGGTTGGTTCATCTACAACTCATGAACGGACCCACCACTCATCTACTGGTCCTTGTCGCTCGGTTATGCGGACAATAAAGGCCATGATTTCAGTCTTCTGAATTGGCATCGTCTTGAATATATATATTTAATATGATATATAAAAATCACAAGGCATGCTTATCTTTTCAATATCTTGTAATTTTATTTACAAGATTGACTAATTTTTATTCTAGGTGTTAAAAAATTTAATTTGAGTCAAACAAAGTCGATTCCACATCCGACAAAATAAAATTATCTCTAATTATAATTTTAATTTTATTTGAAGAATATTGGATGTCCGATCTGAAAAAAAGAGTAAAACATATGTTACATGTTCTTCGATTAGGATTTTAATCAACAAGGATTTCATTCCTATAACTAGCTCGGTTTAGAAAAAGGCTAATAATCACATCCAGAAATCAAGGATCTGAGCTTTGGTTAGTCAGAACAGACCCAAATTGTTATATGTACCAAAGAAATCAACTCATACTAGGACTTTTATGACTGACTGGACAAATTCAGGTACCTAGACCTTGAATTTGATATCATGGGACCAACTCAACCGTCAAAATTAGAACATGTTAGTGTGTCAAAATTATAGTTCACTCTTTGATGCAGACCATGAGCTGGGAACATGAAGAGAAAGATGTGGGTCTTGGGCATGGGATAAAGATGTGTAACACCTAAAATTTTAAGTCAGAATTTTGCTGCAAAATTTCCAATAGAATCGCAAGGTTTAATAGTTTTGACCAAATTTTGGATTGTTCATTTCGGTTTCTAATTTTAGGTTCATGTTTGAGTATTTTTAGTCCGGCTGTGTTGCATATTCTTATTTAAACCATAATTTGGTTTCAGGTCAATTCAGATCTTGCTAATTCTAGCTTGGTTTGAATTCAGATTGGTTTCAGAAAAAACTACCCATTGCCATCCCTATGCTCTCTTGTGATTCTTCTTTATTTTCTAGAATCAACTTTGAGGGAGTGGGCCTTCAACTGCTATCAAGGAAGACGTCATACCCCATGGCGTCTCCATTTTGGAGTAAATATTCATATTGTTGAATATAGTAAGGTTGGATAATCCCATGTTGATCAACCTTCGAATGACTAAATCCATGCTGAATAAATTCTGACTGGCTAAATCCAAACTGACTAATCCCAGGTGTACTGGTCCCCAATTGAGTGGAAACTGGTTGGAAAATCCCTGACTGGTTGAAACCTTCTTGAGACCAAGAGAGTGTAGATGGTACTCTATGTGAACTGAATGATGGGAAAGCCAAGATGTCAGGCTAATTGATCCTAGGTTGGACTAATGTAGGTCAGTTAATTGACATCATAGGCATGAGCTCATGCTAGCTAATATATGGCTAAATAAATGCAGGTTGGCTAATTGATGTCATAGGAATGTCGAAACCTAAAGCAGGTTATGCGCATGTGGGTCTAGTGTATGTAAAAGACGTTGAAGGGTGTATCCAAGATGGACCTATATCATTAGGGGTCCAATGCTCATATTAAGGTCCCTTAAATATTTAATGTCACAACATGTAGTCAAATGCTAAGTTGAAGTCATGCCAATTGTGGTATGAACATATGGAGTTTAGGCTGATGTAGATTGTGGTTGTTGATGAGGAGGAAGCTGCTCAAAATAAGTATTTGGTATAATGATGATGTTATCACGTGTCTGTACCTATCCTTTTGCACTTCTTTGTTTTTCCAAAAACTCTCTAATCTTCACATGCATTTGGAACTGTGATAAAAATACAATCTCACAATCATGACATAAAATATAATAAAATATAAAGGAAACAATGTTAAATATTAGTTTACTTACAGTTTCTATACCTGCTTAACCTCTAGGATAGTACTGTGATGGCGGCACTACCTGATGAGTGCATACATACATAGACTCATACCAAGAACGTTGTTGTGACATATTAGTCATGCTAGGTAATTTGGACTAAAAGTGTATGTCTATTGTTCCAAAGTGTCACTTCCTTATGATAAAAGTTCAACCGATCTTTCGTAGTTCATCCTCTCCCATCAAATCTAGCATCTTATGGAAATTGTTATTGTTGTGTTTGAACTTGAACACCAAACTGGCAAACAACTCTATCAGGTATTTCTGATAACACCCAAATCTACGCATATTCTCTATGCATTTAAATTATGGTTTTGTGTCACTTTAGTCTTAATATGCCCAATAATGCTCATGTTTTATGCTTTCTTTCTCTCATTAGATAATGTAGTTAGAATAGCCAATACTGTAGCCAATTTAGCCAATTTTGGGACTTGCAGGCACCGAACCAGACAAGACATCTATTCTCTAAAGATTTATCCCTGTCACATGGTTTTTGTAGCAGCTATAAACCCGCCACAACTGTGGCAATCCACCCTGACCACGACCGTGGCAATCAGGCACGACCGTGGTACCCATCGCGACCGCGACCTTCAAAACCACGACTGTGGTCCTCACCACGACCGTGGCCATCCACCTTCGCCATGACTGTGGTCAATAACCGCGACCGTAGTCTTCAACACCGCGACCGCGATCCCTCGCCACGACCGTGGCCAATAACTGCGACCGTGGTCTTCAACACCGCGACTGCGATCCCTCGCCACGACCATGGCCATCCGCCACGACCGTGGCCAATAACCGCGACCGCGGGCTTCAACACCACGACCGCGGTATTCATCTTCAATAACCACGACCGTGATTATTCACCACGACCGTGGCCAACAACCGCGACTGCAATTCCCAATAACCGCGGTCACAATTTTTCCTTCCACAACCACGACCATGATTTCTCACCACGGCCATGTCCTTTCGCCACGACCGTGGTCGACCCCTTCTATTGGTATGTATGCCCATAGAGCAAGTCATATGATGATTGTAATGGGATACTTTGTAAATGATTTGAATAATAATAAAGGCAATTTCCGATCTATATGTTTAAACCTATTTCTGAGATGATGGTGTAACATGATAGATGTCTAAAGAATTGTTTTACTCAATGACATATGATTTTGGGTTGAGGACCTAAATGATGAGATCATATGGATGTTAAGAGTATACATTCTTGTTTAGTCCCTAGTCGGTTGTTATTGTGGAAATAACCATAGACATCAATAACACTAAAGACTAGATTGTGTGTTGGTTGATGACATAATCTCATTAGTCATGATATAGAGATATCAAACCAAGCACATAGGTACTTGTTAGAGAACAAGGTACCGGACAGACCCACCATGAGAGTGACACATGGAACCATGACTTGGTAGTCACAGTCAGCTCTCACAATGATGGTGGTGAGTGTGATTCTTAGACCTGAAATCACTACACTCAACACATGTCGTTGGGTACACTTTGACATCATCAAACACAGTCCTGAAACATGGGTTGTTATAAAGGTGATGATTGGGCGGCTTTGACACATGGGGCTTTTGAGGGGTGAGTGATAGATATGGGATTTGTCCCTCCTGAGGGAGTTTGATGTCCTTGGCCACTTGATGAGTAGGATTGAGAAAGGCATGTGCATGCACGTGTGAATCAATATGTGATATTGATGTCACACACATCTCACCCAGTCTGCTCTGAGATCAAGGAAATGAATGAACATTGACAGGATGATTGTTCCATGCCTCGAGTTCATTCAGGATATCAGTGACAAAGGAATTATACATTCATTGTAACACCATTCACAGATTGTAGGATTGAAAGTTGTTCTCCAACTTTCTATTTCACTTGGGTAGCACTGATGTGTGACTAGGCACCACTCTTTGCTTGTGAAGTCATAAGTGTTCTGGATTTTCACTGCCAACGTGAAATGGACTTGCAAGGTCACACACATAGGATTTAACCTGGAAGAGGAGTTTGTCAACAAACATGTTTAGATTGATTACTAAAGGAGTTTAGTAGTTCAATTAAACACTCAATCAATTGATAGCTCAGTATCATAGTGTTCAAGGTGTTGGACTAATTGATTAGAGTATCAGATTGATTGAAACTGCGATTGACTAATTCTGCACAATCTGCACTCCCAACTGATCGGCTCATGTGATGAACCGATCGGCTGAGCTTGGTGAACCGATTGGCTCAACTGGTGAGTCGATCGGCTCATGGACAGGGTGAAACGATCTGTTCAAGTGTTGAAATGATCGGTTCAAGTCCAACCGAGCAAGTTGGGAAAGTAAGATTGGTGAGAAATTTCTTTTTGGTTTACTTGTCCAATACGATTGGAATAAGGATTGGTATTTGATATCAATTAGAAATGAAAGAAGAAAAGTCAATCGGGAACTGATCAGGACCACAAACCAATCGGTTCACATGTGAACCGATCATTTCATGGGTCCCAACCGATCGGTTGAGGTGTCAACCGACCGGCTCAGATCCCCAACTGACCGTTTCAGTTGTGAAAAGATCAGTTCAGGTTACGCAGTTGGGTGTTTTTTGTGGAAAATCTCGAACCCTTCTACTCCTGCTTTAGTCCTGCATTGCCCGGGATAGAGAACCCTATCCCATGACCTTCCTATATATATAGGGGTATTGGGGGCTTATCAAAGTACAACTCACTGCAACCAGTTGCTATGTAAAGTTGTCGTTCTCTCTGGTTTTGGTAACCGAGAGAGCCCGAGCAAGTGCTACCCGATAAGGGAGGCACAACAAGGGAAAGACAACTGCAGAAAGTGACTGGTGGCAGGAGAGTGTGTCGGTGACTAGTACGCTGACAGGAGGGTGCGAGTCCTTCCTATTCCTTGTGGGACAAGGAGATCGTAGTTCCAGGAAGTCCGTGTGGATGACTGCAGAGGCGGGAGACATCTGTCGCTCGGAGGACAACTATCAATTCCGACAGTCCCGGTGAGACCAGGAGTCTTCAGTCCTGGTGCGACCAGGAGCTGCACAGACACCATCCAAGATCGGAGGTGAAGACCGCGCAAGGCGTGAGGTACTATCACCGAGCATGCCTTGGGACAAGGTATGCATCCACAAACCATCTTTCCTATTATATAGACGTTGACGTGATTCCTTTTGTTCTGGGTTTGTGGGAGAAAATTTTTGTTTCCACTGCTTCTCTGCCTCCCGTAAAACCCAACTTTGGTATTAGAGCCACGTCAACTGCTCTATATTTTAGGATTATCGATATGATCAATTTTGGTTTGTCGCCTTTATTTATTACATACGATGCGAATAAAATTGTCTTTATGCATGTCCAATCCACAAATCCCAAATATACATATATGATATGTAATATTAATGCACTCGATACGCGTCACCCTTAAATGAGTTTTTTGGTGGATGTGTAGCATGGTTATGGCCTATAAACCCTATATCTGTGTGTGGTTGTATGTGACTTCTTGCATCTCGGTCTGCGCACTGATTCTCTTTCTCCTATTCTGATGTAACTTGAAATAATTCGAGATTTCTTTTCCTTCCTTTGCTCCCTCGAAATGTAACTCAGGGTTTCACAATTCAATTGTAAATAGGATAGATTTTATTTCCTGTTATATCAAAGAACGGCAGATGACGTGACGATGACTGAGACGATCGGTTCAAGGCGTGAACCGATCGGTTGGTGTTCCAGACAACTGGTTCGAGGAGTGAGACGAGCGGGTGGCGATCTGAGGAGATGCATGATGACTGGTGAACCGATTGACTGGAGGTGCCAGTCGATCGGCTGGTGGCACCCGAATGACCAACTTGATGGCGAGTTGATCAGTCATGGAGATGAGCTGATCAAACCCAGAAAGGCAGGCACATATTTCATCTTGTACAGGTTGCATGTGATGTAGACCTAGATGACCGTGATTCCTCTTGACTCGAGGAATCACAATAGGATGGCCATAATCATTGCTTTTATCGTTTTGCATGTTTTTTGTGAGATATAGCATGTATATGATACATACTATATAGTGGTGATTGGATATGTATATGTATATAAAAACCAAATCCCTCATTAAATATTAAGTCTTATACGCCTTCCATTAGCGACACACATGGAAAACTCAATCAACCAAGCGTAGGTTACGCCAAAGCGTGGTGCACCGTCCATCTTGTGGAAGTGTGAAGGGTCGACATGCAGGTTCTGCCAAAGCAGGGTGCATGTTTACCGTGTAGGCTTTTGGGATAGACTTAACTGGTGATTCTTAGAGCGTCTAAGCCCAGAGGCACGGAATGTTCATGGCAAGGTGTTGCGCATGTTCATTCATCAAGAGTTGCATATGATGCAATTGGCATGATGGCCTACCTAAATAGTCTAGATTATGGGCGATCAACCAAAGCTGACTCATGACTTGATGAAATATGGATCTTGACCCACTAGAAGATTGTTCACTGCAATCTTCCGAATTGATGGTGAGGGCTGTCAATTTGAATCAAAATAGTGGGAGCGGTAATTAATTAAAGGCCTAATTAACTATCGTCAAATTTTATTCAAATCAAATCAAAAGGAGTTTTGACAAATGCAATTTTCTCTTGTAGAATGGCAAAAGAATCATCTTTTAAAATGGGAAAATTAATTGAGAATAAATTCCATAACTGGTTGAGGACTGCGAGAAGTGTTCTGCACAATCCAGATATACCAGGAGCCTTAGAATCCACTCTATGTACGCTTAATGTGTTGGTAAAGAAGAAATAAAGTTCATTGATAGAGATCAATGGAACGAAAGGTAAGGGAGAGAAGGGTTCTCTCGCCAAACTGATTTCTTCTACATGGAAAGGATGGAAGGAACGATGGAAGAAGAAGCCAGAGATAGAGATCTCTACTTCTGGTGTATACGTGATAGAGATTAACTTTACTACTTCTTCGACATGGGTACTTGATACCGGATGCAGATCTCACATTTGTTCAAATGTGAAGGATCTTAAAAGAACTAGGCCTTTGGAGAAAGGCGAGGTTGAACTACGTGTTGCCAATGGGCAAGGGTTGCCACCAGTACCATAGGAACCTATGAGTTAACTCTACCAAGTGGGCTAATAATAGAGTTGAAGAACTGCTATTATGTACCTGCCATAAATAGGAATATCATTTCCGTCTCTTGTTTGGACAAGGATGGATTTGAATTTCTTATTAAGAATGGAAATTGTTCCATTTCTAAAGATGGGATCTCTTATGGCAGTGCCAATGTCTTATGGTCTATACTTGATAGATTTGGAGACAAGTGTATACAACGTAAACACCAAAAGGCAAAAACTCAACGACTCAAACAAAACATATCTTTGGCATTGTCGTCTAGGGCACATAAATGAGAAGCGCATTTCTAGACTCCATAAAGATGGTTATCTAGACTCTTTTGATTGTGAATCAATAGAGACATGTGAATCTTGTTTATTGGGCAAGATGACCAAGACTCCCTTTTCAGGTAAAGGTGAGAGAGCTAGTGATCTATTAGGACTCATACATATTGATGATGTATGTGGGCCTTTTAGAACTAATGCCAGAGGTGGGTATCAGTACTTCATTACCTAACTGATGACTCAGTAGGTATGGCTATGTGTACCTGATGAAACATAAGTCAGAAACCGTTGAAAGGTTCAAGGATTTCATGAATGAAGTACAGAACCAACTTGGTAAAAGTATTAAGGCACTTCAATCCGATCGAGGTGGAGAATACTTAAGCCAATAGTTTGAGAACCTTCTGTGAGCCTGTGGTATTGTATCATAATGAACTCCGCCTGGAACACCACATCATAATGGTGTGTCTGAAAGAAGGAATCACACATTGTTAGATATGGTGCGATCAATGATGAGTTTTGCTGATCTTCTGATTTATTTCTGGGGTTATGCTCTTGAAACCGCCGCATTTACACTTAACCGAGTACCATCTAAATCGGTTCAAAAGACACCATATGAGATATGGACCGGGAAGCGTCCCAATTTGTCTTTTATGAAGATTTGGGGCTGTGAGGCTTACGTTAGGAAAATGTTTCTTGATAAGCTTGGACCCATGTCTGATATATGTTATTTTGTTGGATATCCCAAGGAGACCAAGGGATATTATCTATACCACCCTACTGACAACAAAGTGTTTATTGCCAGGGATGCTGTATTCCTAGAGAAGGAATTTATTTCCAAAGGGAGCAGTGGGAGGAAATAGAGCTTGAAGAGGTTCAAGCCCAACAAGAAAACATTGAACCGGTAGATCTACGAGAGGAATATGGAGATTCACAAGGTGTTGTGGAATCTCATTCTCCTCAAGTAACACAAGGACCTCGTAGATCTAGTAGGACCCGCCTTGAACCTGAGAGGTTTGGATACCTTGTAACTCAGGAAGGTGGTGAGTTGATCATAGATGATGATCCAACTACCTACGTAGAGGCTATGGAAGGACCAGATTTTGAGAAATGGCTTAAAGCCATGAGATCCGAGATGGAATCCATGTACTCCAATAAAGTATGGACTTTGGTGGAACCACCCGGAGGGATAAAACCCATAGCGTGCAAGTGGGTCTTTAAGAAGAAGACCGACATGGATGGCAATGTGCAAACTTATAAAGGCAGATTGGTTGCTAAGGGATTTCGACAAGTTCAAAGTGTTGACTATGATGAAACCTCTTCTCCAGTTGCCATGATTAAGTCCATCAGGATCATGCTTGCTATTGCAGCTTATTATGACTATGAGATTTGGCAAATGGATGTTAAAACCGCATTCCTTAACGGGAATATAAATGAGGATGTGTACATGACACAACCTGAAGGTTTTGTAGATCCAAAGAATGCCAATAAAGTCTATAAACTACAAAGGTCAATCTATGGATTGAAGCAAGCATCTCAGAGTTGGAATCTTCGATTTGATGAGGAAGTCAAAGTGTTTGGCTTTATTCAAAATGAAGATGAACCTTGTGTGTACAAGAAGGTTAGTGGGAGCTCGACCACATTCCTCATATTGCATGTGGATGACATACTTCTGATGGGGAATGATGTCTTAGCCTTAGAGAAGGTAAAGACTTGGCTTGGGAATACTTTCTCAATGAAGGACTTAGGAGAAACATCCTACATTCTAGGAATTAAGATCTATAGAGATAGATCTAGAAGGCTTCTCGGACTAAGTCAAAGCACGTACATTGACAAAGTGCTGAAGCGGTTCAGCATGGAGAACTCAGGAGGCAACATCCCCATGCTACATGGAGTCACTGTCTCTAGAGCTCAATGTCCCCAATCTTGTGAAGAGAGGGAGCGTATGAATGGGATCCGATATGCATCAGCCATCAGATCCATCATGTACGCTATGTTGTGCACACACCCAGATGTATCGTATGCTCTCAGCATCACGAGTAAGTACCCGTCAGATCCCAGGGATGCTCACTGGACAGCCGTAAAGAACATCCTCAAGTATTTGCGAAGGATAAAGGATCAGTTTCTTATTTACGGTGGTGAGGAAGAGCTGGTTGTAAAGGGTTACACCGATGCAAGCTTCCAAACCGATAAAAATGATTACAGATCGCAGTCAGGATTTGTATTTTTCCTTAATAATGGAGCTATAAGCTGGAAGAGTTCCAAGCAAGAAACAGTTGCCGATTCTACTACAGAGGCCGAGTATATTGCTGCTTCACATGCAGTAAAGGAGGTTGTGTGGATCAGGAAGTTCATTTCTAAACTAGGTGTAGTTCCAAGTAGTTGTGATGCAATTGAGCTTTATTGTGACAATAATGGAGCTATTGCACAAGCTAAGGAACCCAGATCACATCAGCGGTCCAAGCACATACTGCAGCGCTTCCATCTCATACGAGAGATCGTACATCGAGGAGATGTGAAGATTTGTAAAGTACCAACTGAAGACAACATAGCTGATCGACTGACGAAGGCCCTTTCTCAGCAGAAGCATGATGGTCATGCTAGGTCACAAGGAATGAGATTCCTAGGTGACTGGCTCTAAGTGCAAGTGGGAGTCTATTGGTATGTATGCCCATAGAGCAAGTCATATGATGATTGTAATGGGATACTTTGTAAATGATTTGAATAATAATAAAGGCAATTTCTGATCTATATGTTTAAACTGTTTCTGAGATGATGGTGTAACATTATAGATGTCTAAAGAATTGTTTTACTCAATGACGTATGCTTTTGGGTTGAGGACCTAAATGATGAGATCATACGGATGTTAATAGTATACATTGTTGTTTAGTCCCTAGTCGGTTGTTATTGTGGAAATAACCATAGACAACAATAACACTAAAGACTAGATTGTGTGTTGGTTGATGACATAATCTCATTAGTCATGATATAGAGATATCAAACCAAGAACATAGGTACTTGTTAGAGAACAAGGTACAAGACAGACCCACCGTGAGAGTGACACATGGAACCATGACTTGGTAGTCACAGTCAGCTCTCACAGTGATGGTGGTGAGTGTGATTCTTAGACCTGAAATCACTACACTCAACACATGTCGTTGGGTACACTTTGACATCATCAAACACAGTCCTGAAACATGGGTTGTTATAAAGGTGATGATTGGGTGGCTTTGACACATGGGGCTTTTGAGGGGTGAGTGATAGATATGGGATTTGTCCCTCCTGAGGGAGTTTGATGTCCTTGGCCACTTGATGAGTAGGATTGAGAAAGTCATGCGCATGCACGTGTGAATCAATATGTGATATTGATGACACACACATCTCACCCAGTCTGCTCTGAGATCAAGGAAATGAATGAACATTGACAGAATGATTGTTCCATGCCTCGAGTTCATTCAGGATATCAGTGACAAAGGAATTATACATTCACTGTAACACCATTCACGAATTGTAGGATTGAAAGTTGTTCTCCAACTTTCTATTTCACTTGGGTAGCACTGATGTGTGACTAGGCACCGCTCTTTGCTTGTGAAGTCATAAGTGTTATGTATTTTCACTACCAACGTGAAATGGACCTTCAGGGTCACACACATAGGATTTAACCTGGAAGAGGAGTTTGTCCACAAACATGTTTAGATTGATTACTAAAGGAGTTTAGTAGTTCAATTAACTACTGAATCAATTGATAGCTCAGTATCATAGTGTTCAAGGTGTTGGACTGATTGATTAGAGTATCAGATTGATTGAAACTACAATTGACTGATTCTGCACAATCTGCACTCCCAACCGATGGGCTCATGTGATGAACCGATCGTCTGAGCTTGGTGAACTGATCGGCTCAACTGGTGAGTCGATCGGCTCATGGACAGGGTGAAATGATCTGTTCAAGTGTTGAAATGAGCGGTTTAAGTCCAACCGAGCAAGTTGGGAAAGTAAGATTGGTGAGAAATTCCTTTTTGTTTTACTTGTCCAATACGATTGGAATAAGGATTGGTATTTGATATCAATTAGAAACGAAAGAAGAAAACTCAATCGGGAACTGATTAGGACCACGAACCGATCGGTTCACATGTGAACTGATCGTTTCATGGGTCCCAACCGATCGGTTGAGGTGTCAACCGACCGGCTCAGATCCCCAACCGACCGTTTCAGTTGTGAAACGATCGGTTCAGGTTACGCAGTTGGTTGTTTTTTATGGAAAATCTCGAACCCTTCTACTCCTTCTTTAGTCCCGCATTGCCCGGGATAGAGAACCCGGTCCCATGGCCTTCCTATATATATAGGGGTATTGGGGGCTTCTCAAAGTACAACTCAGTGCAACCAGTTGCTCTGTAAAGTTGTCGTTCTCTCTGGTTTTGGTAACCGAGAGAGCCCAAGCAAGTGTTACCCGATAAGGGAGGAACAACAAGGGAAAGACAACTGCAGAAAGCGACTAGTGGCAGGAGAGTGTGTCGGTGACTAGTACGCTGACAAGAGGGTGCGACTCCTTCTGATTCCTTGTGGGACAAGGAGATCGGAGTTCCAGGCAGTCCGTGTGGATGACTGTAGAGGTGGGAGACATCTGTTGCTTGGAGGACAACTGTCAATCCTGAAAGTCTCGGTGAGACCAGGAGTCTTCAGTCCCGATGCGACCAGGAGCTGCACAGACACCGTCCAAGACCAGAGGTGAAGACCATGCAAGGCGCAAGGTACTGTCGCCGAGCAAGCCTCAGGACAAGGTATGCATCCACAAACCATCTTTCCTACTGTAAAGACATTGACGTGATTCCTTTTGTTCTGGGTTTGAGGGAGAAAATTTTTGTTTCCGGTGCTTCTCTGCCTCCAGTAAAACCCAACACCTTCCACCACGACCGTGTCCATGCGCCATGACCGTGTTGCTAGACCGGGACAACAGTCTTCATAACCACGATCGCGATTTCCATTCCATGAACCGCGACCGCGGTGTTGTCCACGACCGTGGCCGACCACGCGACCTGCTGGCCGCAGTCTGCAATCTTCCTCTATAAATAGATGCCCCCTCACTCATTTTAAGGAGGGCCTCGACCAAGGATGCCAAGAGGCTACTGCTCCAAGATCTGAAGGTTTCAAGAGTTTTGTGGGAAAGTCCACAGGTCTGAGAAGGCTAAGGAGCTCACCCTACGCCCTCCTCTTCAGCGAGCTTCCCAACTCCACCACTCTCCATCATCCCCTCGTCTTCGATCTCCAAGGGCGGAAGCTTAGGAGTGAGAAGACCCACGACCTCCATCGTCCTCCACCTCCATTCACCCACCTAGCTACTGTTTGGGGCGGATCTAGAGAGAAAGAGGACCAAGGAGTCCAGATCTGATCAAGGAGAAGGACCAAAAGATGAGATCTAGCCTATACAGAGGCAAAGGAACGAGAGCCGCCTCTCCTCCACAGGCTAAATCTCTTCTTCTTCCCCTTTCTTCTGTTGTGCTTCTTGGTTTCTTGTACAATGATGTTCTTTCATCTTTGTTCGGTGCCAACTATGCTTGTCCATGGCTAGTTGAGCTCCTTCTTGGTTATGTAGCCCGTTTTGGGCATGTTTATGTACTTTTGCCTTAAGCAAGTATATTTATCTCAGATCTAGTATGTTTTCTTGTTCTATCTTCTCTCTCTATTTTTGTTTGGTCACTATAAGCTTGTATATATATGCATAATTTTTCTTTTGTTTTAAACATAACTGTTCATATATAATGAATACCTTTTCTTTTTCTTATACCTTTTTCAGCCATGGATCTCGCTTCGGCAAGACAAGTGATCTTGTCCACCTGTCCTCCCAAGATTTTCTGCAGTTTTGACTGCTGGAAAATAATTGAAGGTCGTGCTCTACAACTAGTCGAGTTATACTCGCCTCCACCGTCGTCGTATGATGAAATTCCAACAAAGGAGACTGCCAGTCAGCCCTCGACTCCCGTGCTATCATGGGATCAAGAACTGATTAAGGTAGTGGAGTTGGCGGGGGAAAGTATTCACGTACTCACCTCCTTAGCCCCTCATCTCCAAGAAGATGTCGATCCAATGCAACAACTACTTGAAGAGCAGGATCATCATCTCAAAGTAGCCACTGAGGCTACAGACCGCAGTACTAGTTTGCTTTGAAGTGTTGAACACGAATTCATCCTAAAGCATCAGTTTGATACAACGGATTCCCCTTATATGTGCATGGCAGAATCGACGACTCTTGAAAGCATTGCTTCTCAATTACAACAACTTCATGATAAAGATGTTGAACAAGGTAGGAGTCTCCAAGAGCTCATCAATTTGGTTACAATTCGGTTACAACTGCCATCACAAGACAACAAAGAAGTTAGTCATCAAGACCATTCCATTGGGTCTGAAGTGGAGTATGCACCATCATCCTATTCAGACCATCAAATGGATTCATCAAGATTTTTTTGTGAAGACCAACCCACTTCGGGAAGCCCTTCATTCTATCCAGATGACCCAGATGATGAACCAATGGAAGATATGAGTCATAGACATGAATGGGTCTATGATGACGATGATGAAGACTCTAAAAGACAAGTTTCCTCACAACTAGAAGGTTGGTCATAGGAACCAGAGTCAGATATTGAACCAGACCAGAGTGACATCTCTCATATTGAGACTTGTCATTTCTCTTTGAGTAGCATGCCGATCATGGTTTGGAACAATCTATATGGTGAGAATGACAATGACTATTCATCTCAGTGGAGTGAATACACTGACGATGACGAGTTGGAGCAGCACAAGCCGCCATTTACACCCTTAACTTTACAAGGTAGGGTGGACGTCAAGGGGGTAGGATGGATGGTTCACTACAACATGGCTACTGAGCATGAAGATACCCCTAACTTCACGGCAGGTGATAAGCTTGGGGTGGTAGAACCACAAACTGATTCTTTAGGGAGTACTTCTTGTTCAGAAGATGATTGGATGACTCAGTCTGTACATGAAGATTTATCTGAGCATCCAACCTCAAGTTCAGATATGGAGGAAGGAGAATGGATCCTACCCAATTCATTCAACCTATCCCCTCAATATCATCCTGTGTCGATATCCCAGGACCTTCATATTCAGATTCATATAATGAAAGGTACCCTGAGGATGATATGCCGAAGAATTCATCCTAGTGCAGTTCAAGCCACTTCCAGTACAAAGATGACTTCACCGAGTTGCCAGATTTCACTTCGCTTCTTGAGACTCAGCAGGGCCAACACATCTGCCTATTCTACTCATATTACATGGAGGAACCCTTTGGCAAGACACATGCGTCACTGGTCCCAAAACTTAGGATTTGGGACCCCAGTGCCAGTATCGTGGGGCAGCCACCCCTTTTCTCTTACCCACCCTCCCACCCTTTTATTACAATAAATTTTTCTCTTCATTGTTCTTATTAGTTAGTTTATTTCCTTTAACTATTTTTTATATCCTTGCTTCCATGCATCATCTTTAAAATTTCAATAACTGTCATTAAAATCATGCATTCTTGCCTCACTATTTCAAGTTTAAGTCTTGCTTGAGGATGAGCAAAGTTTTAAGCTTGGGGTGGTAGGCTTCGCCTTTCTATATGTTCATCCTTCTAGCATGCATGTTTACTTCCTGCATTTAGTTTTAAAATTTTCAAAAAATTTCATCTTTTTAACTCTGCAATTATGGCTATATGGTGCAAACCTAATAGATAAATGCCTAAATGCATAGTTTTTATCTTAAAAATTGCTTGACCTTTTGCTTGACTTGCTCTTTGACTCTTTCCTTGAGTTTGGTAATAAATCTAAGGTTACGTCCCTTTTCACAGCTTAAAGCTGAATTCCCTTGATCTATGTTGTGAATGGAAAATCCATGGTAAAGGACCATTGGAATGAGCTAAAACATGATCAAAGAATCCTAGCTGTGGATTCACAAGCTTGCCTCTATTGTAATGATTCTTGAATCATAATTGCAACTTTTCACATAGGTGTCAAGCAGATCATGGTGAGTTTTGAGCTATAATCAAGATGAAGTGCTTTCCTTGATGGACTTCGTGCCTTCTCACATTAGATTGAGTCAAAAAGATGAAAAAAAATATAAAAATGTTCAAAAGAGGCTTGGCCGCCCATAAAATCCTAAAAATATCAGTATAGTTCTTACCCAAGCCTTCAAATAGAATGCAGACAATAAAAGCCTGAGTGTGAACAATAAATGAGCGCTTGTTTCCTCTTTTAGGAGAGTTGAGGATGGTGCCCAGCCGGTGTATGACTGCGCTCATGAACACGGATATGTCGTGCCTGGTAGTATCACTCCAAATGCTCATTAGAGAGTCACTAGGAACCCCTAGGAGACCTATGAGATCATCCCAGTAGTAGGGTTGGTTCAGGCGCAGTACGATGAGTTCATCTCACTGCTTCAGACCAACTGGTTCAGAGTGCTGGGACTGTTGCTCGCTACATGGACTAACCTGACGCAAATCGAGATCCTCAGAATTCATTAGAGTCTTTTTGCTTTGTTTCTTAGGACATGAATAAGCGAGAGGTGCGTTGTTCCAGATTGGTATACATGGATTCATGGTGATGGCTCATTTCTCATCACTTGCATGATCACCTATGTGACAACTCTTTCATATTTAATAATTATGCTTCAAACCCTCATGAGTATCGACAGGCTGTAGTGAATTTTCTTAATCTTACCTGGAAACTCTTTGATCTTGCTTTGGCAAGACTGTGGTTGATTGGTGGGGGTTTGTTCTGAAATGACATGAATCAACAGAATTGATGTTTTAAACTATTTTTCTTAACCTTAGCATTTATTGCCAAGCTTAATTTGGATGTTATCTTTTTGTTCTTTGAGCACAGTCTTGCTTGAGGACAAGCAAGTTTTAAGCTTGGGGTAGTTGATAACACCCAAACCAACACATATTCTCTATGCATTTCATCTATGGTTTCGTGTCACTTTAGTCTTAATATGCCAAATAATGCTCATGTTTTCTTCTTTCTTTCTCTCATTAGATAATGTAGTTAGAATAGCCAATAATGTAGCCAATTTAGCCAATTTTGGGACTTGCAGGAACCGAACCAGACAAGACATCTATTCTCCAAAGATTTCTCCCCGACACATGATTTTTGCGGTAGCTATGAACCCGCCACGACCGTGGCAATCCCCCCTGACCACGACCATGGCAATCAGCCACGACAGTGGTGCCCATCATGACCGCGACCTTCAAAACTGCGACCGCGGTCCTCTCCACTACCGTGGCCACCTGCCACGACCGTGGCCATCCACCTTCGGCATGACCGTGGCCATCCGCCACGACCGTGGCCATCCTTCATGACCGTGGCCAATAATCGTGACCGCGGTCTTCAATACCGTGACCGCGATCCGTCACCACGACTGTGGCCATCCATCACGACTGTGGCAAATAACCGCAACCGCAGTCTTCAACACCGCGACCACGATCCCTCGCCACGACCGTGGCAAATAACCACGACCGGGGGCTTCAACACCGCAACCATAGTCTTCATCTTCAATAACCGCGACTGCGATTATTCACCATGACCATGGCCATCCGCAATGACTGTGGCCAATAACCGCGACCGTGGTTCCCAATAACCGCGACCACAATTTTTCCTTCCAAAACCACGACCGCAATTCCTCGCCACGACCGTGTCCTTTTTCTACGACCATGACCGACTCCTTCCACCACGACTGTGGCCACGTGCCACGACCGTGTCGCTAGACCACGAAAATAGTCTTCATAACCGCAACCACGATTTCCATTCCATGAACCGCGACCGCGGTATTGGCCACGACCGTGTCCAACCCCGTGACCTGTTGGTCGCGGTTTGCAGTCTGCCTCTATAAATAGATGCTCCCTCACTCATTTGAAGGGGGGCCTCGACCAAGGACGCCGAGAGGCTACTACTCCAAGATCTGAAGGTTTCCAGAG
Organism: Alisma plantago-aquatica; assembly: GCA_963693085.1. Lineage (NCBI taxonomy): Eukaryota > Viridiplantae > Streptophyta > Magnoliopsida > Alismatales > Alismataceae > Alisma > Alisma plantago-aquatica. Next base: position 1,036,744,369 of record OY856412.1, read on the forward strand.
TTCTGTGGGAGAGTCCAGAGGTCTGATAAGGCCAAGGAGCTCACCCTACGCCCTCCTCTTTAGTGAGCTTCCCATCTCCACCACTCTCCATCATCCCCTCATCTTCGATCTCCAAGGGTAGAAGCTTAGGAGTGAGAAGACCCACGACCTCCATCATCCTCCACCTCCGTTCACCCACCAAGATGCTGTTCGGGGTGGATATAGAGAGAAAGAGGATCAAGGAGGAGGACCAAAAGACGAGATCCAGCCTATACGGAGGAAAAGGAGTGAGAGCCACCTCTCCTCCATGGGCTAAATCTCTTCTTCTTCCCCTTTCTTCTATTGTGCTTCTTGGTTTCTTGTACAATGATGTTCTTTCATCTTTGTTCGGTGCCAACTATGCTTGTCCATGGCTAGTTGAGCTCCTTGGTTATGTAGCCTGTTTTGGGCATGTTTATGTACTTTTTCCTTAAGCAAGTAGATTTATCTCAAATCTAGTATGTTTACTTGTTTGATCTTCTCTCTCTAGTTGTGATTGCTAGTTTGCTTGATCTCTTACTAGTTTGAACTGCTATTTCTGCATGTATCGAGAGATCCGTTGTAGGAATAACTAAGAGACGATAGTGTGGATCTGAAACTGAGAGGAGGAAGATCCAGGGTTTTCCGTTCCTAACATCCCGGAATATCCTAAGACCTGAGAGGGAACTTAGCACATTCCAAGGTGTTGATATGCCATTCCTCGAGAGGGGTCGGTGACATATTGTTGATGGTTTTAGTCACGCATCGTGAGAGTGAGTGGGAAGACCCACAGGAACAGACACGATAGTACGTACTATGTTTGAATAAAGATTGCTTGCTTAGGTGTTCGAGGGTTGTCTACGCCCAAGAATGGGTGCATAGACTGCCCAACTTGTTGTTACATAGCCAAGTACTCCTTCTCTCTTGATTGGTAGAATCTCACAGACTCTGTTTTGTTTTCGTTTCTTTTCTTTGTTTTGTTTTATTTCATGACAACCTGCTAGACTAGTTCTAGCACATACTTTTATCGACTATCACTTTTGGCTTATCTGACTCAAGAACGAGATATGTGGCATCCTAATTGTCACCACGTTTATGTGTTCGACCCCGTATATCTACTTCGACCCCGTAATAAAAGTTGTGGGGGCCTAGAAGGTTTCGGGTTATAAATTTAAAAGCTTGATTCCTTCCTTTGTCCCGCGTTTGTATCCGGAAGCAAGAAAAAGGTTGACCAATTTCTTAATTAAATTTTCACATATAATTAAAACTTGTGCAAGCCAAATATTTTGACCTTCATAAAAAATTGTTGGTAACATGTCTAGTATATGTTGCATGTATGGAGTCCATGTAACCTATAGGAATAAATTGATTATTAATATATATGGTACATATTAACTCATTTATTGTGGACATATGATTTGTGAAAAAATGTTACTGGACTGGGTTGTTGCACGTCAATTCCATTATCATAAAGATTGACATCAGATATAGGAGTAGACACACACACATCATCAAGTGGTTCCTCCTATTTTAATAAAAAATTGAGTTTGAGTTAGTCTATAGTTATAATTGTTGCATGATACAACAAAATGAGTTTATTTTCACTAACATGTAGCGTAATGGTCTTCCTTGCGGATAGAGATAACCCTCATGTATTTATAGCCTATCCATGACAACCTACGTGAAGGTGATCCAATCCACAACTATACTAGAACTTAACAACTAGCTATAGATGAATTTGGTTCTAATATCCAAAAAATTGCCTTGTACAACTCCCAGTATGACCCAGCTAAAACTGCACTATCCCAAGACAACTTGCATCTCCCAAAATTGGAAAAAGGTGGTAAATATTGTAAGTGAACATCATTTAAAGTGATATTTGAAAGAAGTAATGAACCCGCAATGTATAGTTAGTAAGTTGTAGTATATTGTCTCACTTGTTTCTCATTGGTATTATCAAAGATTAAGGTAAAAAATGTAGATTGTAACTAACCCAATGATATCTTCCCAATTAGCCTTCCTGTTGGATGTGTACCTAAGTAATGATTACACATGTCACCCCAAGATTGAAATTGACCTTCTCATCTTCCTATACAATATATACTGACATATAACTATTTCCCCATCTACACATAAACCTAGAATACCTGCTACATCTTGTTGTGTAATTGTCATTTTTCCTATGAAAAAATGAAATGTGTTCGTAGAGGAATGCTACCAGTGCACAAGTGCTAATTTTCATTTTTCCTATGAAAAAATGAAATGTGTTCGTAGAGGAATGCTGCCAGTGCACAAGTGCAGTGATCAAGGAGGGATCTAGAAGTAGGTGTATAAGTGTGGTGACTGGACCAAACCCAACTATAGTAATGTATAACCTAACTTTATCGTCCTAAATAGGACACCATTGCAACTCCTTAAATTGTTGTGAAAGTATCAAAGGAAGTATTCTTCATTATGACATGTCTGCAATTTTATTTTCACAAAATGGTTCAAATAAACTATTACATACATGACAAATAAACTTTAAATAGATGCCAAATGAACATTATATCTGTGTGCCAAATAAACCATTACAAATATGCCAATTATGACATTACACATATGTCAAATAAACTATTACATAGATGCAACAACCAATACACAAATGTCAAATAAAATCTAACACAGATGCAAAGACCAAGAAATAAATGTCAAATAAACTATTACATAGATGCAAAGACCACGAGATAAATGCCAAATAAACTATTACAGAGATGCAAAATCCACTAGATAAATGTCAAATAAAATATTACATAGATGCAAATACCACTCCATAAATGTCAAATAAACTACTTGATATATGTCCTAGTACAAGGTCTAGTGTTGTGGCCAAAATGTCGACACTTTGTGAAGTTGTAAGATGCACGAGTAGGATCTAGGTGCAAACTTGTTTTTCATCTTCTAGTATTTGGTATGCTTCTTTTTCTTGGTCTGCAAATTGGTGGTAAAAGTGGAATGATTACTTTGCTTGGATAAAAATGTGGCCAATACTTCTTGTCACAAATTCCATTAAATAGTGTAGTATATGCTGCCTAATATTTGATGATTGCAAAATATTTACGAAAGAACATTTCCCGCTTAAATCATATGCTACTCCAAGTAAAAATTACATGAGGGCATGGCATATATTTTAGTTGATAGACACAACAAGTAGAACAATATCTTCTGTTGCATTGTAAATGACAAGTATATTTATGGACATACATATCATCAATAATGAACTCATATTTGTCCACTTATAGTAAAACATGCAAACCACTTGCTTTATTTTTTGCATCGTGATACTCTTCACCCACCGCTCTAGAAAAGGGTCATTCCTAGCCCACTATTTGGCATTGTTACACCTCTTCAAGAACATTGAGACCACAATATAGTATATTCTTAAGATCAAAACTTGTATTGGAGGGTTCCTTGAACTTTTTATAACTTCATTAATGTACTCTACATGATTGGTCATAAGAACTCCATATCTATATCCTCGATCACATGAAAGTGCCCAAACTATTGGATCAACATCTACTAGCCACTTATATGCACCTATATTTAATGCTTTGATTGTGTCCATATCTTGATCTAATGCAATTTTATTAGTTTCATCATCTTCTTTTTTCATCATGTCAAACAATTCCTTGGATTTGATTTTTCTATGTAAGTTGTCATGAACGTGACAAAAACAATTTTGTTGAAAAGATTTTAGCAATTTCTCCCTAATTACATTGTCTATGCCACACATCCTATAAAAAACAATGCACAATCTATCACGTCTAGCCAATTCTAGGATCATTGAAGTTAGGGTCCCAAAGAACCACTCCCATGAATAGTTATTTTCCCCTTCAACTATAGCAAAGGCCAGAGGATATATGTCATTTTATGCATCAATGCCAATTATGACTGGAAGAGTGCCCTTAAATTTTCCTGTAACAAAGTTTCCATCAACACAAAGAACTAAAAGAAATTGAGCTCATAAAACAATAGAAGGTACATAATCTCAAAATATATGATAAAATGTAAGGGTACCTTGCATACATGCTGCATAATCACTATGTTGGTAAGAATATTGTGACCCAAGAATCTACTTGTCACGACAGTCAACAAAACTATTACTGATTAAACGGAATTAAACGGATTAACAAAGATCACTAAAAATTAAAACCATTTTACAAAGAGACCCATTTCTAGGAAAACTCTTACTGAAAGATCCAAAACCTTATATACATCATTGTTCACATTGTACATACCATGTATATCTTCATCTCGAGGGTTACATATAATAGTTGCTTTTCCGAACTATACATAAGCAACATAAAATCGTGAGGCATACAAGCCAAAATCTTGGATTGATCATAAAACCATAATGAACCAACACCAAGGACCTGAGAGTACAGAGACGAAACATAGGACTTCTATCTACAAGACACGATAGACAGTACACTCAACCTGAGCTGTCATTGCTGCCTCAGCTGTTGTTCCTCCTCTGCAGAAAGATTCTTCTCAACCTCATGCATGTCCACCTAAAAAAAATGTGGATCCCACGGGGTGAGACAATTGTCCCAACAAGAGATATAACTCTCTGCCGACCATATTATTATCACATATTAAGCATTTATAAACTGAGCAGAGGTTCTTTTTATATTGATAGGTAGGATAATTCACCGTATGAACAGAATGAAGTAATCTCCTTTCTTAGGGAGGACATTGCATCTTCCCATGGTAGAGTTGTAAATCATCTATCTGCTTTGCAAGGAATGTAAAGAAACATATATATCATCTATCAACTAAAGATTCATAAAAGAAATGTAACATTATCCAATGATTTCTGTATTCAATCCTTAAGCAAATATGCTACACTGCTGATTACATTTTACATTCATACTTATGCCCTGACGAGATGAGGTATACCGCTCATACTCCAACCGACCACTGTGAAGTCAAAATCGGTACCATACAAGGTCAATGGAAGAGCCGGCTGCCATGACCTCATATCGTCTCGGTCAATGTGAGAAAACAAGCAGGACTATGTCAACTGCTAAATAGCTTTCCAGGGTATACTGGCAACTTTGGTATAGAGTTGCAGGGTTAGCTGCACTCTCATCAGGATTGAGAGATCTCATGTTTATCTACCATCAACCTGAGGAAGGGTCGATTAGATTTCGTGTTTATCTACATCGAATTCCAACCAATAATGAAGTATTGAGAGATTTCATGTTTATCTACCATCAATCTTCATTCGGGGCGTACAAATATTTTTGCCCATCACCCCCACATATTCAGAAATATGCGGTCTCCAGGAGATCCTTTAGGAAAACCTGTTTCACCATTCAACAATTTACTGACGCTGATGGATCTATGGTCAGGGCTCTACATGATAAGATTCCACTTGATTAATTAAGTGCATTGCCATATCCTTTTAGCAACAGTCAAGTTTTCAAGCATGAATTATTATAAAAAATGTTACAAAGAACAAGCGTAATACATCTATCAAGTACTTTTCAAATCTTTAGAACACATATACCATTTAGGATCTCAATCCCTTATCTCATTACTGGGAATTCTCATCCCTTAACATTATCATCATCATGATTATAGATTTGGGTATTCAAACCCTTAGTTCATCATTGAACACTGTTACCACTTATCTGGTAACTATTACCTCTAGGTCTGAGGACCAAGGTATACATGATACTTGTTACACAAGCATCTCACATGGCTCACAAGGCCCATTAAGTATCTTGTCACCTCTCACTAGGCAACAAATTATCACTTGCATCACAAGGTCATTCCACATCTTGTCACCTCTCACTAGGCAACAACTTATTCAGATGGCTCACAAGGCCATTACACATCTTGTTACCTCTCACTAGGCAACAACTTATTCACATGGCTCATAAGGCCTTTACACATCTTATCACCTCTCACTAGGCAACAACTTATTCACATGGCCCATAGGGCCTTTAGTCATTATACTTTTTATACAAGTATTTAACATGCCTTACAAGGCTTATGCAATAAAAGAATTACAACCTTCCCATCATTAGGGTTAGGGTTTCCCTTTCTTATCGATTAGGTTTTCTCTTACATATTATCACCCTTCATTAGGGTTAGGGTTTTCCATTATTAACCATTTAGGTTTTCAAGATCATATTATCAATGATAAAACCTTAAACTCATTGCTCCACACATCTAGGAGCCAACATTGATATCATAAGTATTCAGTCATACTTATTTATTCTCATCATTTATCATTAAATGAATCATCAACACAAGTTATGAGTTCTTCTCTCATCCTTACTAGAGTATGATTACATCATACCTTATTAACTTATCTTAACCCTTCTCGAGGCATGTTAGCCTACACATATCAAGGTGCATTACATCTCAATGTAACAATTGACATGACACACTTCATGTGTTACTGATCCAAGTATATTGGACTTAAGGTGCATCAAGGTATATCAACCTTGAGGTGCTGGATGTGATATCTATCAAGTCTTGATGTATCACTTCGCTCATCACTTTTATCTTACTTAAGTTCATCAACTTATCTTGTATTAGTGTATTTCCCATACTAATACTTTATGCACTGCTCATCACATTTATCATGTAATGTATTGGTCATATGTCACACATTTGAATTATTCAATCATCATCAATAATATGGACTCATCTTGGGTTAAGGCATTATTGATATAAGGTTCTCCATTATCATCCACTCTAGGTGATTTACCTATCAAGGTATTAGCCACACCATTACTTGGTGTCACACTCATCACTCCTAAGAGTGTCTTGATCTAACCTTTACAAGGTGTATAGGGTTAAAGATGTGCATATGTTCACCATATCAAGTTTTAGGTGTATAAGCACCACCATATCGGGTTGGAGGTGTATGAGCACTCACCATATCAGGCTAGAGGTATATGACCATCATCCATATCAGGCTATAGGTGTTTGTATGTGTTACCCATGTCGTGCATGAGGTACTAAGCCATCACCATTTTCGGCTAGAGGTGCATTCAATCACCATATCGGGTGGCTCACCATCTAGGGTTGGCCATGACGGATTAGGGTTTGCCATATCGGGTTCAACCCAATATACAAGTCAATAGGAGTTTAGGGCACCAAACCATATTTGGATACACCATCAAACATTAGGTTGCAACACCCATGTCGGGTTAGGGTTGATTGTGATGGGCACATGGTACATATATGTGTCGCCCATGATGCTTAAGAGGTATCAACCTATCACCATGTCGGGTTACCATATTGTTTAGGGTTGTGTATCGTGCAACCCTATTGTGCAAGGTCATGTGTCGTGCAACCATGTCATGAAAGGTAATGTAAGCCTCATTATACTAAGTACCAATGATGTATTATATGATTATATTGTGCAATAGCACTTGTTACTCTTCACTTATATCGGGTTACCCAAATTAGGGTTCCTTGTCAACTTACAAGTATACAATTGACCTTGTATCGTGGATGGAATCTATAATAGACTTCCTATCGTGCAAGAGGTGTATACTACACACCCATATCGTTCAAGAAGATATACTATCTTTTCATATCATTTTAATGAAGTAGGTGCATCACCATATCGGGTTAGAGGTGCTTGCATATGTGCTTGCACCTGATATCACTTTTATAAAGTGATACCATCATCTTCAAGCTCTAGACCTTAGTTCTAACTGTTATAGTTCATGAAAACAGGTCTAAGAAAATAATAGAACTCATAATATCATCAACTATTTCAGGAAATTTCGGAATTAAAAGTAATTCATTAAGTATAGCAATTTAGGTGATGAATAATAACATGATTGAGTTCAAGTTATATAACCCGCCTTAAGAACAACTTCAAAGCTCCAAGCTCCAAAGCTCCACGTTCCTAAGGTTGAAGATGACTTTATCAAAAGCCCAAGGCTCGTTCACAACTCCTTCATATACAAGGAATCACCGTGGATAAGCAATTGGTGAAGAAGAAAAGAAAGGAAGATCAAGACCCTAAAATCATACTTCAATCCAAGGTTGAAGATGATCATGACCTCACCTTAGGGTTAAGTATGAGCTACTTCTTGCTCCTTAACACTCTTGCACGATACCCTTGTGCCCTTGCATGATATTCCACCCTCTTGCACGATATGACACTCACTTGCATGATATGCCACTCAACACATCACTCTATAGCCGATATCACCCTGTATGGTCAATATCACCTACTTGGGCGATATGATCTTGCCATGGGCGATACCCCAAGGCCCATGCACGATACCGAAGCATCCCTTCATGATACAGGAGCTCTATGTAAGATACCTTAGGGTAGTAGGGTGGTAAGGATCGAAAAAGTGGACCAAGGGGTGAAACTACGGGTATATATACTTGTTGCTCATGAAGGAAGGTGAAAATGAGGTGTCATCATTTTGAACTAGTAGGTGCCACATGTCCATTCATGGGTGACACATGTACATGCATGAATCAACATTTATCTTGACATGCAAAACAGTTGAGGGTGATCTAGGTATAAAGATTCGTCCATTACTTATCTCTTTGAATAAGATATATCAACAAAATCACCACTTTATTCACAACTCATCACAACTTTGCTAAGGAAGTTGTAACCTGACACAACTCACCTCCGTGAGGTGCTTTGTATGATATGTACTTTGCCAAGAGTTCAAAAAACGATATGAGGCTTGTCCTATGGCTCCTTGGCTGAAAGGCACTCATATATAAGCTTTTCAACTTGATACAACTCAAGTTAAGCTTTCATATTCAAACCTTTTCTTGGTAATTTCATCACCAAGATTACCATCAGTCATAATATAATCAAACATGGTGTATCCTTCTTTCTCTCTCCTATGACTGATTCTAGGAGGTAGTAGGGACACTCTAGAGGTGGTAATTTTCATATTAACCCTACATTTTGGGTTTATTACAATTTGTACCAAAATTGGTGCACAATGCACCAACATTGTTCAAACAAGTTCAAGCATGGAATTTAGGCTTTCCACAAGCCACCACTTAGCATCATTCTCTCTATTATGATGCTGAAACACATGGGGTACATTCAACATGTGACATTTTGCATTATAGCCCCTCAATTTGGGTAAATTGCACTTTGGTCCAAAATAAAGGAAAATTGCTCAAACAACATTCAATCGGGACCAAACTTGAAACATGAATGTATCACATGATAACAAAGCACCTTAGAGGATTATATTAAATTTATAAGAAACTTTATTATACAAAACAAATAGGGTTACCTCATAACCCATGTCATGGTCATTACACTACTCTTTCATGCAACTCAAGAAAAGAAGGACATTTAAATAAGATTCTTTCCAATCTCCAAAACTCCTTGAGATAGCCAATGTCACCAATAATCATTTGCAAATAATCTCGATGTGGAACTAAGAACAACTCCAATGTCACCAATAACATATTGTTCTACTTTTGGATCATTTATGATATTATTGTCATGGTCATCATTTGAAGTTTCATCACTATTTCCTCTCTTCGCTAGAATTTTCATTGTCATCATCCAAATCTGATAAAGGGACATTTCTTAAAGGACCAACATCATCCACATTGAGAATGTCATTTATATTAGTGGAGTGAACTTGGCTCAACAACTTCATATTGTACCCCCAATACAAATATGATATATTAGAAGGGGCAAACATAGAGCTAGAAGGATAAAAAACTTGAGTCATATCATAGTCATGATAAGGTATGTTCTCAAGATAGACATCAAGGGGATATATTGAATAGAGAGTTTGCATGACTCTAAAAGCTTCATCATACAATAATTTAACATGTACATTTTTCATACAAGGAAATATATATGTGAATTTGATGGAGAATTTTATCAAATTAATTTCTAGTAGGGTGTGAATGTAGGATTTGAAGTCCAATAGAGTATTTAATTAAGTTGTTGGACATGTCTATATGATTGTCTTCAATAAGATCCATCCATAAGAAAGTGACAGTCATAATGCAACATTATCATTCTGAGCTCATTGTGATATGCAATCTCCAAATCTAGGCCAATCACATCGAGTTCCGCCTCCACCATGTCCTTGGTGTTTGACCTCATGACAACTCCTCCTCTCCATTTTCCTAACTCATCTCTTACCACTACAATGTAGTAGGTTGCCCTTTTTTAAAAACAACTTCTACATTGAACTTAATACCACCTGGTCTAAGTTTCATCCAATTCTTGCTAGCCTCCACTGTAGTTGTGCATGTGGCCAGAACATCTATTATCCTCATGTCCATATGATAGTCAAATTCTTTTCTAATACATCTAACTTGTTTCATGGTGTGAGATGTAGTGTTCTCAAATACCTATTTATTCTTGGTATTCCAAATGTGTCAACAGGTGGTTAGGAACATTCTAACAAAAGACACAAAGATGGTTAGACACTCAGTTTGTTAGCGAGAGGTCCCGAGATCGAGCCCAGGCCACGGGATGAATAGAATGGCCAATTTTTAAAAAAAGGTGGTTAGGAACAGACACACACCTTCTTCGTCTAGCTTGAGCTGCTCGTGTATCCACTATTTTGTGTCAAGGATGTTGTTGAAATTGGCATAGCTCCTACCTGTGAGGATGATATCCCAGACCTCTTTGGCAAATTTGCAATCTCACATAGTGTGTAAAGTGGGCTTGTATGCTGTTGAGAATCTAGGATATAGATTGTAGGTGGACATCATACGATGTACTCTTCTACAATTGATAAGGATGGCTTCTTGCAACATCATGCAAGTGAACGTTCTAATGTGTGCCATCAACTTCAACCCCCATATTGTGGTCCACATCCCCAATACTTTGGTGCCCTTTCCTTCTCTTAGTCTTTTTTAGGCCGACTTCACCGTGTGTTCTCCATTTTGTGTGTGCATCTAGACTCTTAGATCATTTCCATCTTCCTTAGTTGGAGGTTTAATGTTTCTCACCTCTTGAACCAAATTTCTAGGTAACCAATCCTCCCAGAAGCTTGTGTCCCACTCTTCATTTAGGTCTACCATGCTAGGGACCTTTAGGTCGATCATGGTTTTCAAGCCTAAACCTTTTGTCTCATTTTTGCATATGATCTTCTCTCAAGACACCAAGGCAATGTGGTGGTATTTATGGTTACAGACCCAAATAATAATCCCACCAATTCTGTCACAAAGTTGTAACGGTATCACAATGGTCTGCATTGCATAGGTCAGTATGGATTCCAAGGTCGCTCTTGCAAGGCAAACTCTTCCTATGATGCATTGCATAGGTCAGTATGGATTCCAAGGTCGCTCTTGCAAGGAAAACTCTTCCTATGAAGGATAAGCTTCTATACGTCCAAGATGCTATTCTCCCATTCACTTTCTTAAGATATCACTGTAAGTAGCCTTGTTCACACGATCGACACTCCTAGATACTTCCCTAGGTCATTGGTGCACTAAAAACCACTCATCTGAATAATCTACCTGCTCGATTGCTGACTAACGCTCTTTGAAAAGTATATCCTCACTTTGGCCACTGAAACAGATTGACCAGATGTTTTCCCAAAACATTGGAAGCATTCTTTAATGGTCTTTATCAATACGGTGCTGGCGTGCACAGAGAGGATCAAATCATCTACAAAACACACATGGGAAACTATGTAACCTCTGGTACCCAATTTCATTGGTTTCCAAAGGCCCCCATCAAATCATTGTTGGATTATTTGACTAAGCCTTTTGAGTTAGAGAATAAAGAGATAAGGCAATAGGGGGTCTCCCTGACGGAGGCCCCTTGAAACTTCGAACGCTGTAGTCATCTTCTTGTTCAAGGAAAATTTTTACTTGTGATAGATTCCATGATGTAGCTAATTATGTTTTGTGGTAAGACATTTTTGTTTATAGTATCCCTTACAAAATTCCAATCCATTTGATCATAGGCCTTTGTAAGGTATACCTTGATCGCCATGATCTTGGCTCCCGTCTTTTGCTTCATAGTGTGGATGATCTCCTGAACTAAAGCTATACTGTTACGAATTTGTCTCCCTGGTACGAAACTACTCTGAGATTGAAATACCTACTTAGGTATATAAGGTTTTAAGTGTTCCACAACCACTTTGGATATAATTTTTAGTGCTACATTGTTTAACAAGATAGGTTTCATATTCTCACACTTTGCTGATGTTGGAGTCTTAGGTATAAGAACCAACATATAGTTATAAAGCTCATTAGCCAACTGGCCCTTAGAAATGGCCTCCTGGACTATGATTGCACCCACTATGTTACAATTCTTATGTACAAAAGTCCCAATGACACCATCTGGGTCTGCAACCTTGACCGGGTCTAGAGCCAGGATCGTGGATCAGACTTCCTTGTGAGATAGACAACTACAAAGCTTGGCGTCCTATTTAACAGTTAGAGCTTCAAACTTCCTTGGGAAGTCAACATGTCATAGAGGGGTTCTATTTAGCAAGGCCGTGAGTACATTTTGGATATGTTTCACCACTATCTCCATCAATTCTTATTCCCCAGTGCTCCATTTGCCCTTGTGATTCTTAAGTGTTTTTCACCGTATTCCTCTTGTGTCGTTGGTTGACATATTTATGATGAAATATGGTGTTATTGTCTCTCTCCATCAAGCAATTGATGTGGCTTATATGTTTAAGATCCTCCTCTTCCTCCTTCAAGAGGTCATAAAGCTCATCCTGGAAGTTCATGCGTAGGCCATCTGATGTCTCGTTGTATTGCAATGCCAATTCTGTTAGTAGCTTAGTGATGTTTCTTATCAATCAACCCTTTCTTTTTCTTTTTTCCTTCCTGATGGTTCCATCCAACTTCATAATGATGCTTTCTGCCTCTTTGAGAGCTTCATTGATCTGAATTCCTGTGTTCCAGGTGTTCTCAAGCATCATAGAAAAGCCCTCAATGTCTTGCCAGGATGCTCGAGTGATATAACTGTTAGGGTAATTATTTGCAGAGTGAAATCGGACGAGAAGCGAGAAGTGATCAGACCCCATCCTAGGAAAATGTTCCACAATGGAATTTTAGTAGTTGCTACTGAAGGCACTATTCACTGTAGCTCTATACAATCTTTTCTATAGCAGGCCGTCTCAAAACTTGTATTTAATTCCATAGAACCCTAGATCACTAATGTTGGACTCCATGAGAGTATGTTGAAATGTGGCAACTTCTGTGTTGTTTTATGCATCACTTCCACTTCTTTCACTTGGGTATAGAATGGTGTTAAAGTCCCCCAGGACCATCCAAGCTATTTTAAACTAATTCCCCATATGTGTAAGGACCCTGACCTTCATTTTGGGCTTACCCTATTTGTTTTGCCTAAACCTGGTGCTTGGTTGCTTGCTAATCACCTTTAGTGGTGATTAGGGTTTGCATGTGCTTTGTTGAGAGTTGGAGGTGCTACTTGCAAAATAACCTGAGTTAGGGTTGAAGAGAAAGTTTGTCACTTAGAGAGATGTCTTTCTCTCTCTTTGCTTCGTCTAGAGTTGAGAGGAAGGTTTGGGATCATGCCTTGAGTTGTCTTGGGCGTTGTTGAAGCTTTGTTGGGCTTGGTTGAGCCTTGTTGGGCCTTGCCTTGCTTTGAGGAGCCATGTATCGGGAAAAGGATGCTTTGTGTCGGCCATGGGGTATCGCCCATGGGGGTGTCTGCCAAGGTGGTGGTGATGTGTCGGCCTTTGACCTTTATTGACCTCCTTGACTTGGTTGTGTCACCCTAGATTGGACATGTGGCCGAACCTTGGTTGAGTGGTGGCATGGCATGTGCATGTGTTTTGCAAGATGGTAAAATGTGTGGATAAGTGTCCCTTGGTAAGGTGACACCTTGCCTTAGTTTAACCTTGACCCTTATCTATATATGCCTTGCCTTTCTCTTCCTTAGGAATCCTTTAGCTCTTTTGTTTCTCTTCTCTCCTTGTGTGTACGACACACTTTCCTTGGAGAGCTTGGTGGTCGATCCTTTCCCCTTGGTGGAGATCCCTTCTTCTTCCGCTAGCTTGGTGGCCAAACCCTAGGTGGGTCTTGTTCTTTGGTAAGCATCTTCCCTCTCTCCTTAGCATCTTCTTCTCCATCTTGCCTACTCTTTGGCCATGGTGGTTATGGTTCTTGTTCCTTTTCTTGAGATGGCCGAAGTGGTGTTCTTGGAGCTAGAAGCTTGAAGCTTGGAGTTTTGGAGCTTGAGGAGTTTGCTTAAGGCGGGTTACATAACTTCTAACCCTAGCTATTCTACCTTCTTTATGATGCATTCTTATATGTTGATAATCGGACATGCATGTTATATATCTTTCTCTAGTACATGTCGTTGACCTTATGGATATAGTGAGCATGATGTTGTTGATGTTTATATGCCTTTGGATCTTGTTGGACGAACTATAGTTGGGGTTTTCTATGGTAGCAACACTCCTTTCTCTCCTTAGTCTATAGAAGTGAGTTTGAGCTCTAGTAATATGGGTAATACCCCTCTCTCATTTAAGTTGAGAGGTGAGCTTATATTCTAGTTGCTTGGGCAACAACCTCCTCTCACCATGGATTTGAGAGTTGAGCATTTAGATTGATGATAACCTATGTTGAGGTTGGTCCTTGTGGTTGCCCGATTTTTGATAGAGGTTGTGCAAAACTCCTCTCTCTTGATTGTTGAGAGGTGAGTCGATCCTCTTGATCAATTAGGGTTTGGTGCCCTTGTGCTTGAGATTGTACATGACCATGTTAGGTTATGCCTTACATGATATGGCCTTGGAATAGTGTTGCCCAATAGCCTTGTCTTGGGTTGTACCTTTGGCCGATATGCCTAGTTGAACTTGGCCGATACCCTTTGTGGAGTGGGAGCTTGGGCGATGCACTTTGATGTGTGCTCTACAGGACACACCTTGTTGTGAGGTTGCCTACCTCCTTGTCTTGGATGTGCTTTGACTGATATGGAGCCTTGTAGGCCATCCTTGTGTTGGGCAATATGGTTTAGTTGTAGTGATGCCCGATATGGTGGGTGCATGGTGGAACCATGTTAGGTGCCTTAGTGGTATCCGATATAAGATGCTGACCTAGTTGGATGATATGTATTCTTAAGGTGTTGCTTGTTATAGGTGGGCGACATCCTAGCCTCTTCCTTGGACGTTATGAGTAAGATAGGTAACCTTGTGTCGAGCATGGGTTTGTGTTTGCCCGACACCCCCTATGTGAGTTGGTCGGTATGGTGCCTTAGTGGTTACCATGCTCTTGGACGATAGAGTGCCTTGGCCAACATAAGGGTCCTTTGAACAATATGGGTGATGGTTGGACGATAGGGAGTTGTGGGCGCCATGCTCCTGGTCAACATGCTTCTTTTGGTGAGGGTTGGCCGATAGAAACCCTAACCCTAGTACATGATAGAATACCTGATGCACAATAGGATGATACGTTGTTGGCCGTTCTGATGGCACATGTGCTTTAGGGTTTGGAACCCTAGTCGTTACACCCTTTGGTGAGGGTTGGCACTTCTCACCATACCTATAGTGAGGGTTGCAGGATTTTTGGTTAGGGTTCTGATATCCCGAAATGTATATAGTTGATAGTTCTCTATTAATAATGATAATACAAGTGATATGATGTAATAACCTTGAATCCTGCATATACGATAATGAAGTTAAGATGATAGGTTGCGAACCAGGAAGCTTCGAAGCATATTATGTTGTTTCACATGATGATGTCTCTCATAATTATGATCACAAGTATGGGGCATGATATATGCTTATGATTGATGATAAAACTATGCTTTCTACATCTTATGTGTAATATACTCATGGATGTTGCTTTATACTTGATAGCATGATAATTCTATTAATCCATGATGACTTCAATTATCTCTATGGATGTGTATACTAACCATGTAGGTATTTCATGTGGATTCATGGTCTAATAAGAGCTATGAGATATATGTGCTTTGACTAGCACAATGTGATGATAATCCTTATTACTGAAATAACAGATTGATAGGTACGAGGACCTGATATAAGGCTGAGTGCCTTGTTTAAATGTTATCCTCTAATGATGAGATAAGGGATGTGTTCCCAGAATGTTGATGCATGATTATGATGCCTTGAGAGGCAGTGGTTGTTGTTATGAGGGATTGAGATCCCAGGACAATATATTGATGGCAATTATGATGTAATCCTATATGGCTATGTTTATACTTTGATTGCCTCAAAAATTGGCTTAAAATATACTAATTAATTATAGATGAACATATCATGTAGTTTGCCCTGGCCATAGATCCATCATCGTCAGTACTTGGTGATGGTGAAATAGGTTTATCCTACGAGATTACCTGGAGCACATATTGTTGAATATGCGAGGTTTCCTCTTGCCTAAAATAGGAGGGTTTGAGTGCAATTGTGGTTGCAGACTCATGATATATGGACCATGGTGAACAAACCCATGGCTCAGGATATGCGATGATGAGCATGATGCGTTCATGGCTCAGATGTATGTACTAGCACCTATGATGAGGTGAGATAGAGATATGGGTATCTTGCAGAGCTGACCCAGAGGCTGAGGCCATATAATCATAAGACTGCAGTCTTGCTTGAAGATTCATGTACTGACCACGAGAAGGTGAGGTCATGGAGTTTGGATCTCGTTAGACCTTGTATGGAACCAGATTGGGCTTCGCAGCCAATGGTTGGATTTTAGCAGAGAAGGCTCACTTCCTCAGGGCATAATAATAGTATATCTTACTTAAAGCAAAACACGGAACATTGATTGAGTCCTTGCTTATATAGCTGATCTGGTTGTACTATGCAGTTGTGTGTAAGATCCGTATATATTGTGATAAGTTCTTATAAAGCTTATCTTGTCAATCATGTTCCATAAAGAAATACTTGGTTATATGCCTCCCGGATATCTTGATAAGATTGAGGGTAATAATAGCCTTGCTTAGTATGCTTCTCTTGTTATACGCTTTATTAGTTATATGTTGTTGTTGCTTTAACCTTCTGAGGTTTTATAGTTTCGGCGGGGAGTTATGTTTCTCGCTGGGACTGTGTGTCTCACCTCGCTGGTTTACACCCTTTTTAGGTGATCACTCTAGATGTGGTGGTGGTTGTGAGGTTGCGGCCGAGCAGCAAGAAGAACTGTAGAAGAGCAAGAGATGGGCATGCTACTGTTTTGATGGTTTTTTAGTAGAGTCCTAGAGTCATCCATGTACTCTCAGGTCCTCGGAGGTGTTTGACGTTGTTTCACGATGTCCAACTATTGTAATCTTGTATATCCTGCTGCTGGCAGTATGTGGCCATTATGTATGTATTAACATGTGATGAACCCTGATGCTGATAGTACAGTTGGTTCCAATAAGATGTGGACATATATCAAGGCTTGAGAATGTTTATATAACATGTTTCTCTACAAGAACTGGATGAAAAAGTTCTCTCATAGGGGTGTCACAGTTGGTTTGGTATCAGAGCTCTAGGTTCACTGAGTCTATAGGGATCTAGGACTAGGTTTGCGTCTGTTCTTGTGAGTTTTCTAGATTTTCTCACAATAACCTTCTGCCCTCAGCGAAAGATAGAGCTTAAAGATGTCTGGAAACCATAAAGAACATGTTGTCGAGAGCAACGATGCTGCATCAATGGATGGAGCAGGAGGGCAGGCACATGAATATCGGGTGCCTGAGGTCCCCCAACTTGACCCAACCATTCTAAAAAATCATGTCTATCAACAGCTTATGGGGCAGTTGATGGCTACAATGAATCACATGGTGGAAAGGTTGATAGTGCCTCCGCCAAGAGCACATGCTCCCCATGGTGAGACATCGAGTATTGGGAAGACCTTTGAGCAGCTTCGCCGAGTCGGAGCTTCGGACTATGCTGGAATGGCTGATCCTGTAGATGCTGATATGTGTCTGACAGGTCTTGAGAAGGCCTTCCAGATCCTCGACATCCCCGAAGCAGACAAAGTCAAGCACGCTGTCTACCTTCTGAAGGGTAGTGTTGGCCACTGTGGGCCATCGAGGAGGAGAAGTGACCTGGTGAGGAGATCAGTTGAGAGGTTTTCTGGAAAGATTTCATCAGCAGATACTTTCCGAAGACATATCTGGACGAGAAGATCAACCAGTTTGAGCATCTACGCCAAGGGACGATGAGCATCACCGAGTATGAAGCCAAGTTCATGGACTTGTTGAGGTTTTGTCCTCACATGGAGACGACAAATGATGAGCAGATTAGGAGGTTTGAGAAAGGTTTGAGTGTTGAGCTATCGACACCTGCTACTACTTTGGAAAATCGGGAGTGATTTGCCACGTTCGTGGAGTCCGTCCACATGATTGAATGATCTGTTTGGGGAGAAAAGGGAGTCCATGACCAAGAAAAGGCCTGTCCAGTTCCAGGGACAGAGATCTGGTGGCTTAAAGAAGCCAAGGTTTTCAGCACCTTCCGTAATGCAGAGTTCTCGTACACCATCTCAGTGGTCTCCGTATAAGGGAAGAGGTTATGTTTCTTCACCGTCAAAGGCGCATAGTACAACTTCTGTGGCAGTGACAGGGCCATCTAGACCACAGACAGAAGGTAGGTCATGTTATCACTGTGGACAGACTGGGCACTTGAGGTCAAATTGCCCAAAGAGATATGTTGAAGTAACACAACAGCCGAGGTAGAATCAACAAAGGTCAGACAGATAGCAGCCCAATGGTAGCAGAGGGCGAGGATGCTATCAAGCGTCGCAAGTAGGATCATCTGCTCAAGGAAGTAGAGGATGTGGACAACAAGCAATGGCTCGATTCTATGCTATGAGTCTGGCGGAGGCGATAGTCAACCCGGGAGTGGTGACAGGTCAGATGGAGTTATTACATTCTGATTTGTCTTCTTCTTGCTTTATATCTGTTTTGGTTGACCCATGTGCTACACACTCTTTTATCGCACATAGTCTGCTTGCTAGCTGTCCTTTACCTATTAATCGTAAGAAAGATAGCCTGTTGTTAGAAACCCCTCTTGATGGTTCCTCGATGCTTAAAGAGGAGTGTCCATCTTGTGTCTTATCTTTCTCGGGACACAACATACAAGTGGATCTTGTACCACTTGATATGCATGGATTCAATGTGATCCTTGGGATGGATACCTTAGAGAAGTATAAGGTTGTGTTGGACTGTGGTTCCAAACAGGCAATGTTTGATGACAACAGAGAGAAGTGGATCTTCCAAGGAGATAGGAAGATTCTTCTGACAAGTCTAGTGTTAGCAATGGTGGCAGAAAAGTTGTTGCGGCAAGGTTGTAAAGCATTCTTAGCTCACGTTGTGGATACCAAGGCGAAAGGTCCTAGCCTTGAGGAGGTAACAGTTGTCTGAGAGTTTGCAGATGTGTTTCCTGATCAGTTCCCTAGTGTTCCCCCACCTCGAGAGATTGATTTTGAGATCAACCTGGTTCTAGAAACACAGCCAGTTGCACAGACACCGTATTGGATGGCTCCAACATAGATGGCAGTGTTGAAGAAGCAATTATAGGAGTTGTTGGAGAAAGGTTTCATCTGACTGAGCATGTCGCCTTGGGGTGCTCTAGTGTTGTTCGTTAAGAAGAAGGACGGATCGATACGACTATGTATAGATTACCGACAGTTGAACAAAATCACGATCAAGAATAAGTACCCCTTGCCGAGGATAGACAATCTGTTCAATCAGTTGTGTGGCGCTACAATGTTCTCAAAGATCGATCTATGGTCTGGATATCATCAGTTGAGGATTAAGGAGGATGACATACCAAAGTCAGCGTTTAGGAAGAGGTATGGTCCCTTTGAGTTTGTGGTTATGCCGTTTGGGCTAACCAATGCACCTGCTGCTTTTATGGATCTGATGAACCTAGTGTTCCGTCCGTTCCTAGATCAGTTTGATGTAGTCTTTATAGACGACATCTTGATCTACAGTTGGGACAAGCAAGAGCATGAACGACATATTTGACAAGCGTTGACTCTTCTTCGTCAACATCAGCTATATGCCAAGTTCAACAAATGTGAGTTCTGGATGAAGGAAGTGACTTTCTTGGGTCACGTGATATCTGTAGAAGGAGTCAGAGTGGACCCTAAGAAGGTGGAGTCAGTTGCAGATTGGGAGCAACCAAAGATGCTAATAGAAGCTCATAGTTTTCTGGGTTTGGTAGGATATTACCGGAGGTTTATCAAGGACTTCAGTGCGATCGCGTTGCCGATAACAAAATTGACCAGGAAGAATGTACCTTTTATATGGGATGATCGTTGTTAGCAGGCTTTCCAATGTTTGAAGGAGAGGCTGACTAGTGCTCCAGTGCTAGTGCTACCAGAGCCTGGGAAGGGCTATGTTGTTTTCTGCGATGCTTCCAAGAAAGGCTTAGGTTGTGTGTTGATGCAGGAGCATCATGTGGTTTCTTTTGCTTCACGACATCTTAAAAAACATGAGGAGAAATATCCGTCACATGATTTGGAGTTAGAAGCGGTGGTCCATGTGTTAAAGATTTGGAGACACTATCTTTATGGGGAAGTGTGTCAGATCTTTACAGATCATAATAACTTGAAGTACATCTTTTCGCAGAATGAGCTGAACATGCGACTGCGTCGTTGGATGGAGCTAATCAATGATTATGATTGCACCATTGAGTATCATCCCGATAAGGCAAATGTGGTAGCTGATGCACTTAGCAGAAAGTCTTCTTCTCTCCCCACGATGAAAGCACAGTTGACTTCCTTGATATGTCATAGGCGAGATATGTTTGTCTCCTTGCGAAAGATGAATGTGCAGTTGGAAGTTTCCTTGTTGGCAGGATTGTTGGCACATATGCAAGTCAAGCCTACGCTGAGAAAACAGATCAAAGACGCACAATAGGCAGATGATACAATGTAGTTAATCAGGTCAGAGATTGGCAGCAAAAAGCACGATGGGTTCCATGAGTCCGAGGATGGACTATTTTGCTATCATGGTAGGATGGTTGTCCCCGATGGTGATAATCTAAGAAAGCTAGTGCTCGAGGAAGCAAACACGTCAATGTATGCAATGCATCCAGGAGTCACCAAGATGTATCATAATCTGAAGGATCTATATTGATGGTCTGGTTTGAGGAAGGATGTAGTTGAGTTCGTGGCTAAGTGTGCAGTATGTCAACAAGTTAAAGATGAGCATCAGAAGCCGGTAGGTACGTTGCAACCCATGCCGATACCGCAATGGAAATCAGATCATATAACCATGGACTTCGTAGTTGGTCTACCAAAGAGAACTAGGAATCATGATTCCATTTGGGTAATAGTGGACAGGGTGACAAAATCTTCTCACTTCATACCTGTAATGACAACGTATACAGCAGAGAAGCTTGCTCAGGTGTATGTAGATGAGATAGTGCGTCTGCACGGTGTACCAGCAATGATAGTCTCCGACAGAGGTCCCTAGTTCATGAGTCATTTCTGGGAACAGTTGCACAAAGCGTTGGGAACGCAATTGAGGTTCAGTACCGCTTTCCATCCACAGATAGATGGGCGGTCTAAAAGGACTATTCAAACCTTGGAGGATCTTCTCCGAGCTTGTGTTTTGCAGTTCCTAGGAAGTTGGGATGTGCATCTCAGTATGATAGAGTTCTCTTATAACAATAGTTATCAGCATAGCATTGACATGGCTCCTTATGAGGCTCTATATGGAAGGAAGTGTAGATCCCCTTTATGCTGGTATGATTCTGGTGAGTGTCAGCTTTTGGGTCCTGAGTTAGTGCAACAGACAACAGAATAGATCAGAGTGATACAACAACAACTGAAGGCAGCACAGGACAGACAGAAGTCTTATGCAGACAATCGCCGACGACCTTTAGAGTTCCAAGTAGGAGACAAAGTGTATCTCAAGGTATCACCTTGGAAAGGCGTGCTAAGGTTTGGCCGGAAAGGCAAATTGGCACCCAGGTATATGGGGCCATACCCGGTAATAGCACGTGTTGGCAATGTAGCTTACAAGATAGAACTACCGCCAGAGTTGTACATGTTACATCCGGTGTTCCATGTCAGCATGTTGAAGAAAAGTCATCCAGACACAAGAACAGTGATACAACCAGTTGAGGTTGAGCTTGATGAAGATGTAACCTATGAAGAAGGTCTCGTGACGATCCTTGACAGGAGGGTAAAGATGCTGAAAAGGAAGGACCTGGTTCTTGTGAAAGTTCTTTGGCATCATCGTATTGTTGAAGAAGCCACGTGGGAGCTTGAGGAAGAGATGAGGAGGAAGTATCCCTTACTTTTCTCTTCAGATTTCAGGGACGAAATCCCTTTGTAGAGGGTTATGGCTTGTAAGGACCCTAACCTTCGTTTTGGGGTTACCCTATTTGTTTTTCCTAAAACTAGTGCTTGGTTGCTTGCTAATCACATTTAGTGGTGATTAGGGTTTTCTTGTGCTTTGTTGAGAGTTGGAGGTGCTACTTTCAAAATAACCTGAGTTAGTGTTGAAGAGCAAGTTTGTCACCTAGAGAGATGTCTTTCTCTCTCCTTGCTTCCTCTTGAGTTGAGAGGAAGGTTTGGGCTCGTTCCTTGACTTGTCTTGGGCTTTGTTGAAGCTCTGTTGGGCTTGGTTGAGCCTTATTGGGCCTTGCCTTGCTTTGAGGTGCCCTGTATCGGGCAAGGATTCTTTGTGTCGGCCATGGGGTATCGCGCATGGGGGTGTCAGCCAAGGTGGTGGTGATGTGTCGACCTTTGACCTTTGTTGACCTCCTTGCCTTGGTTGTGTCACCCTAGATTGGACATGTGGCTAAACCTTGGTTGAGTGGTGGCATGGCATGTGCATGTGTTTTGCAAGATGGTAAAATATGTGGATAAGTGTCCCTTGGTAAGGTGACACCTTGCCTTGGTTTATCCTTGACCCTTATCTATATATGCCTTGCCTTTCTCTTCCTTAGGAACCGTTTAGCTCTTTTGTTGCTCTTCTCTCCTTGTGTTCACGACACACTTTCCTTGGAGAGCTTGGTGGCCGATCCTTTCCCCTTGGTGGAGATCCCTTCTTCTTCCTCTAGCTTGGTGGCCGAACCCTAGGTGGGTCTTGTTCTTTGGTAAGCATCTTCCCTCTCTCCTTAGTATCTTCTTCTCCATCTTGCCTACTCTTTGGCCATGGTGTTTATGGTTCTTGTTCCTTTTCTTGCGGTGGCCAAAGTGGTGTGCTTGGAGCTAGAAGCTTGAAGCTTGGAGCTTTAGAGCTTGAGGAGTTTGCTTAAGGCGGGTTACATAACTTCTAACCCTAGCTATTCTACCTTCTTTATGATGCATGATGCTTATATGTTGATAATCATCCATGCATGTTATGTATCTTGCTCT
Source organism: Alisma plantago-aquatica (assembly GCA_963693085.1). NCBI lineage: Eukaryota > Viridiplantae > Streptophyta > Magnoliopsida > Alismatales > Alismataceae > Alisma > Alisma plantago-aquatica. Next base: position 1,036,767,652 of record OY856412.1, read on the forward strand.
AGTACATGTCGTTGACCTTATGGATATAGTGAGCATGATGTTGTTGATGTTTATATGCGTTTGGATCTTGTTGGCCGAACTATAGTTGGGGTTTTCTTTGGTAGCAACACTCCTTTCTCTCCTTGGTCAAGAGAAGTGAGTTTGAGCTCTAGTAATATGGGCAATACCCCTCTCTCATTTAAGTTGAGAGGTGAGCTTATATTCTAGTTGCTTGGGTAACACCCTCCTCTCATCATGGATTTGACAGGTGAGCTTTTGGATAGATGATGACCTATGTTGAGGTTGGTCCTTGTGGCTGCCTGATTTGTGATAGAGGTTGTGCAAAACTCCTCTCTCTTGATTGTTGAGAGGTGAGTCGATCCTCTTGATCAATTAGGGTTTGGTGCCCTTGTGCTTGAGGTTGAAGATGACCATGTTAGGTTGTGCCTTACACGATATGACCTTGGAATAGTGATGCCCGATAGCCTTGTCTTGGGTTGTACATTTGGCCGATATGCCTAGTTGAGCTTGGCTGATAACCTTTATGGAGTGGGAGCTTAGGCGATGCACTTTGATGTGTGCTCTACATGACACACCTTGTTATGAGGTTGCCTACATCCTTGTCTTGGATGTGCTTTGACTGATATAGAACCTTGTAGGCCATCCTTGTGTTGGGCAATATGGTTTAGTTGTAGTGATGACCGATATGGTGGGTGCATGGTGGAACCCTGTTGGTGCCTTAGTGGTGGCCGATATAAGATGATGACCTAGTTGGATGATAGGTCTTCTTAAGGTGTTGCTTGTTATAGGTGGGCGACATCCTAGCCTCTTCCTTGGATGTTATGAGTAAGATGGGTAAACTTGTGTCGAGCATGGGTTTGTGTTTGCCTGACACCCCCTATGTGAGTTGGTCAGTATGGTGCCTTAGTTGTTACCATGCTCTTGGACGATAGAGTGCCTTAGCCAACATAAGGGTCCTTTGAACAATATGGGTGATGGTTGGATGATAGGGCGTCGTGGGCGCCATGCTCCTGGTCGACATGCTTCTTTTGGTGAGGGTTGGCCGATAGAAACCCTAACCCTAGTGCACGATAGAATCCCTGATCCACGATATGATGATATGTTGTTGGCCGTTCTGATGGAACATGTGCTTTAGCGTTTGGAACCCTAGCCGTTACACCCTTTGGTGAGGGTTGGCACTGCTCGCCATACCTATAGTGAGGGATGCAGGAGTTTTGGTGAGGGTTCTGATAACCCGGAATGTATATAGTTGATAGTTCTCTATTAATAATGATAATACAAGTGATATGATGTAATCACCTTGAATCCTGCATATACGGTAATGAAGTTAAGATGATAGGTTGCGAACCAGGAAGCTTGGAAGCATATGATGTTGCTTCACATGATGATGTGTCTCATAATTATGATCACAAGTATGGGGCATGCTATATGCTTATGATCGATGATAAAACTATGCTTTCTACATCTTATGTGTAATATACTCATGGATGTTGCTTTATACTTGATAGCATGATAATCCTGTGAATCCATGATGACTTCAGTTGTCTCTATGGATGTGTATACTAACCATGCAGGTATTTCATGTGGATTCATGGCCTAATAAGAGCTATGAGATATATGTGCTTTGACTAGCACAATGTGATGATAATCATTGTTAATGAAGTAACAGATTGATAGGTTTGAGGACCTGATATAAGGCTGATTGCCTAGTTGAAGTGTTATTCTCTGATGATGAGATAAGGGATGCATTCCCAGAATGCTGATGCATGATTATGATGCCTTGAGAGGCAGTGGTTGTTGTTATGAGGGATTAAGATCCCAGGATAGTATATTGATGACAATTATGATGTAATCCTTAATGGCTATGTTTATACTTTGATTGCCTCAACAATTGGCTTAAAATATACTAATTAATTATAGATGAACATGTCATGTAGTTTTCCCTGGCCATAGATCCATCATCATCAATACTTGGTGATGGTGAAATAGGTTTATCCTGCAGGATTACCTGGAGCGAATATTATTGAATATGCGAGGTTTCCCCTAGCCTAAAATAGGAGGGTTTGAGTGCAATTGTGGTTGCGGACTCAGGATATATGGAGCATGGTTAACAGACCCATGGCTCAGGATATGTGATGATGAGCATGATGCGTTCATGGCTCAGATGTATGTACTAGCACCTATGATGAGGTGAGCTAGAGATATGGGTAGCTTGCGGAGCTGACCCAGAGGCTGAGGCCCTATAAGCATAAGACTACGGTCTTGCTTGATGATTCGTGTACTAACCACGAGAAGGTGAGGTCATGGAGTTCGGATCTCCTTAGACCTTGTATGGCACCGGATTGGGCTTCACAACCAATGGTTGGATTTGAGCAAGGAAGGCTCACTTCCTCAGGGCATAATAAAATGTAATCCAGCCGAATAGTATATCTTGCTTAAAGAAAAACATGGAACATTGATTGAGGTCTTGCTTATATAGTTGATCTGCGCTGGTTGTACTATGCAGTTGTGTGTATGATCCTTATATCTTGTGATAAGTTCTTTTAAAGCTTATCTTGTCAATCATGTTCCATAAAGAAATACTTGGTTATATGCCTCCCGGATATCTTGATAAGATTGAGGGTAATAATAGCCTTGCTCAGTATGCTGCTCTTGTTATACGCTTTATTAGTTATCCTCTATTGTTGCCTTAACCTTCTGAGGTTTTATAGTTTCGGCAGGGAGTTATGTTTCTCACTGGGACTGTGTGTCTCACCCCACTGGTTTACACCCTTTTTAAGTGATTGCTCTAGACGTGGTGGTGGTCGTGGGGTTGCGGCCAAGTAGCAAGAAGAACAGTAGAAGGAAAGAGATGGGCATGATGTTGTTTTGATGGTTTTATAGTAGAGTCCTAGAGTCATCCCTGTACTCTTAGGTCCTCGGAGGTGTTTGACGATGTTTCACGATGTCTGGCTATTGTAATCTTGTATATCCTGCTGCTGGCCGTACGTGGCCGTTATGTATGTATTCACAGGTGATGAGCCCTGGTGCTGATAGTACAGCTGGTTCCAATAAGATGTGGACATATATCAAGGCTTGAGAATGTTTATATAACATGTTTCTCTGCAGGATCTGGATGCAAAAGTTCTCTGATGTGTACTTTCTGCAATCGGTTTTAATTAACCCGTGTTTTTGGTAATATGAGGTTCCGCACATTTTTGCGTGTCATATCGTTGTCTATGTGATGGCGGGGTGTCACAATATGGATGACGTGTTTCCAGAGCAGCTGTCTAGAGCCAATTTGGGGGCTAACATATAAAAAGGTAATGTAACATTCTCTATCCACTCTATAGGAGATGAACTGTTTATGGAAACAAATGACAACTACCATCACCGATAATCATTCTAACATATCCAGATCCCCCCCAAGAAACCCCTCGCTTTGACACGATACAATTTGGTGAATCCAAGCTTCCTATGATTTGAACTACATTGTCACCACTGATTCTGGTTTGAGGATGGCAACAATTCTAGGCTTATGGATTTCCATTAACTCCTTTAGAGCCCGATATCTAACATATAAATCATCCATTAAAGGAGAAAAGAGATAAGGGTACTCTACACCGTATGACCCTTTGGTGGAGTCTCATCCTCATCCACCATATCATTGCTGGCTTCCTTATCTTCAACCATTTTAGTGTGGTGATGCAGCCATGGGTTCTTCCTTCTATGCTCATATGGTGCAAATGCTCTTGCTTTCTTCATTTTAGGCCTTGTTCCTTGTATTTTACTCCCTGGTGGGAGAGGTGGCACATTCAGATTATCATATACAACATTCATGTTTTTTGTCCCAACTGTATCTTCACCAGTAGGGGTTCCTTCTTCATCCATAGTTGTCTGGACTTTTGGGTCTCCTTCTTGATCCCTATTAGCATCTGTGGTATCTGCTTTATCATTGTCAGTTCGTGTGCTTCCTGATCAGCTTTGTCCACCTATTCCTCTGTCATGGATATGGCCTTGTCTACTTGATCCTCATCCATCACGTGAATAACCTCATTCAGATTCAGGTGTATTAATTTATAATTGTGTTCTGTAGGAGCTACTTGGCCTTTTTTTGGTCACTCATCTCACTAGTCATGTTTGTAATGTCCCTTAGTGCTTCCCATTTTTTATTAGTTGTCTCAATTGTCTTCTTGGGTCACCATTCTTTAGCTACCCTCTCACCCCCTTTTCCTGACCAGACCGGTCTCATTGCTCAAATTTGATTCTTGATGAGGGATCATTAGTTTGCTCCTAGCTATCTAGATTATCAAGATTTTCAAATCTATTAGCGGTGGATGTGGTCTGCTGACATTTATCAGTTTACTTTATCTACCTGACCATTCTTCTTTGCATATTTCCCTTGCTTCTCTATTTCTACCAACCTCCATGCATACCTTCTTTAGCGTTGTTGTGTTCCATCCCTTGCGGTCTTTCTGCTCTCTTGAAATTAGTAGTCTGGTTATGTCTGTAGTACTTCTCTTTATGACCAATCTTTCCGCAGAGAGAGAAGGAGTCTGATGTTATCCCATACTCAACTGTATACCCAATCCCATTGATGAGTATAGCGGGACTCATCATTTTATGGTGTCTATTTCGATTGCTAGTCTAGCAACTTTTCTCATTGTTCAAAAGGTTGTGTGGCTGTCGACCTTGATCAGTCTCCCTAGGGCTAGATTGATATATTGGAAAATGGTAGAAACATATAGGCGCAGGGGAGTGTAACGAGTGGGACTTGATAGGGGATCCACTCCCTACTAAAATAAAAAGGCATCATCCCATATAACCAAGCACCAACATAATTTTTTTTACAAAAGGGATGATAACCAAATCATTCAACATGCATGTATCATAACATCAAAATTAGAAGTAGAATTTATGAGTATATAACCATTAAAAAGCATGTTATCATTACTATCCTTCACTACCCATGGTGAGATAAAAGAAAAACTAACTAAACATAGGACTAGCTGAGGATCACCTAACCACATCAATATAGTCTCCCAAAAGCTTAGCTACACTTGTTTTTGTCTAGGTCCCCCTTGGTTGTCCTCTCCTTGTCCTACGCTTGGGGATGGAAGCATACCCTACAAAAGGAAAAGAGAATATGACATTAGCAAAATGCTGGTTTGTGCATACTAAATTTGAATTGAGCAATATATAATATATAAAATGTCAAGTAAACAATGATACCCATATAAAAGTAAAGGACTACCCCAGTGGACATCAAGAGAGAGGAATTGCAAACATATGATAACAAAAGAGATACTTTCCATTAATAAAACAATAATGTTGTGCCACATAAGCATATATCATGAAATTAGGGCACATAACTCATAATAATATCATCAACATGCATGCATGTGAGATAAGCATAGCACTAGAATATAATAAAGACAATGGTGACTGAGCCTCATAAAATTGAAATCTGATACATAATGGTACATAACCAAACTCCTCAATATATAAAGAGTGGGAACAAAACATGGGTATGGGTCACATAAAATCTATCCTAAAGATATAATAAGGGAACACAACCCAAAAACCAAAGTAATTATACTACTGTAGGGCTACTTAATCACATAACATGCTTAATGCAGAGGGAAGTAAACAATATAGTCAAAATAAACAAGATTTCCATTACATAAATGGACAGTATAAACTCCCACAACATAAGTGGCAATGAGGATTTATTCAAGAATAAAAGCATAAGTTGGAGTCAAAAGAATGTCCAACCAAAATAGGATGATAATAATATTATAATAAAGTAGAATGCTTCACATGGAATAAATTCTCAAAGAGAGATATTGTGTGGGATATCAAAATAGTGATAATTTAGGATGATTGCTCAAGATAAAATAATTGGGGATGCAAACATACCTTACTTCATATTCTTACTTATCACTTTTCACCAACTTAGTTGATTCTAAGATCACCTTTGCCTAATTCAAATTTATTCACATGTATCAAGATTTTTGTCACAAAACCTAGACCAAACTATTCCTTATCTTCTTCTGATCAAGAAAACATATTTATTTGTCCAATTTGGAGATTATATGATTAAGTTACAATTTTTAGGTTTTTTATATTATTTATTAGATTTTCAAAAATAAACCATAAAAAGCATGAAAATAAGACTCTAAAATTATTTTTATTAGAAATTTTACATTTTTTCAATTCTAAAACATATTTTTACTTAATTTTTGGACCGACATATCAAAACATATGATTTTTACAAAATCAGCTAATCACAAAATTCTAAAAATCCACACCAACAAGTAATCTCGCGAGAGAGGAAGAAAAAGAGGGAGAGAGGGGCTGGGCCTATATTACTTGGCCCAATAAGTAGCAGCCAAATCATCGAGTCAGCAATGTCAATTTGACTCATTCAAAGTGAAGAAAACAAGGGGAAAAGATCATTAAGCCCTTGAGCTATGGCCTTTTTGATAGAAGGTTGAAGAAAGGGGTCGAGCCGTTGGATCGACCAACTAAATTAGGCAAATGATCATCAGATCAGAGCCAAGAAAAGAAACACATGATAAGAAAATCTCCTAGAAAACTTGGGAAAACTCAGAAACCTTATTCAAATCAGAAATCAATTAAAGTGATGCATTACATTATTTCTCTTTTTCTCTCTCCTCAATTGAGGGTGCAAACAAACTCTAAATTAAATAAAACTTGATAGCTAGCCTAATTTGAACATTTAAAACCTAAATATGATGATATTTTTTAGTTTTGGAGACTCTAAATATATTATTTAATTATTTTAAAGTAAGTCTTATTTTCTTTTTCCTCTTGATTTAAAGACATCTAGAAACCACCAATTCATGTGAAACTTCACCGAAAAGCAATCTTAAACTTGTGAAACACGAATTTTCCATTAACATCCTCTCTCGATATTATATAACATATTATTTAATATTTTGGGCTATATTTACATTTTCTCTCTCCTAAACACATTAGAACATTAAAGATTGTCCAAATTAGTTGAAGAATCACACATAGGCTAATTTTAACATGTAGATTATGAATGTGAGATTTATTTTCACTTTTGGAGTCATTGATGTTTTATTTCATATTTTGGAGAAAACTCGCCTTTTCTTTTCTAAAAGAAATTAGGATAGTGAAACTTGACTCCCAAGCTAATTGGGACATAATGAACATTAATTTCACATTAAATTTTACTTTTAAGATTTCCTTTCATAAGTAATGCATAATTAATATATGTGTCCCATCATTACTTTAGTTATCATATTATTTCAACATTATTATTATTATCATTCTTCCAATTGTGTCCCATACCACCATTTTACAACCAAAAGAATTATATATTATTATTGTGCGTGAACTTCTTCATGGTTATTTCTTTAACTCATTAAATTTACCAGTTCCTTATTTATTTGAATTATGTGTCAATATTCTCAATTATGAACACATGGCTCTTGTATACATATTATTTTTCTTGACATCATACCTTAATCAACTTTATCTCATGTGACATATTTTATTGGTCTATAGATTATTATAAAAGCATTAGGTCATAATTGTTTTCATGAATATATGATAGGGTGATTTATTCATGTAGTGACATATTAGGGTCACAATTAACTACTATTAGGTATATCTTCATCCTTTTTTGGCTCTTCACATTGGAATAGAACAAGGTTCTAGAGTTCAGTATGTTATAACATACCACCCCTTAAAAATATTTCATCCTCAAAATCTAGACATCCATTAACAAACAACTATTCACCACCCCTTAAAATATTCATCTTAAAAAGTCAAACAACGCTATAGGTACAAGGATAACCTCAAACACTTCATTACATTCATCCAAAAAGGTATCATGCAAAAAGGATTTATAACGTTAAAGTCTAACTATGGGATTATGGGTTACCTTCATCAAGATTAACGTCATAGCCTTCTTGGCCATACAAAGCAAATATCCTTCCAACACGTCTTTCCATATGTCTTCTTTCATTATTATTACCTTTATTCTGAGGAGGTACTTGAGGTTGTTGTTGTTGTTGTGTTGGTTCTTGTCCATTATGAACCTGGGGAAATCTAGGGCGAATATGTCAAAGTTCATTGCAATGATGGCATACCACTTGGAATTCAGGTTGATATCTTGCTTGATTCCCATATCAAGAGCACTTACCTAGAGGATGCTATTCACCACACCTAGAACACATATCCTTCTTGTGATCTTCACCTATGAACTTCATCTTCTTGTCAAGCACCCTAGGTTGAAACCCTGGGTAAGACTCTACAACCAAAGATTTATCGACCATCTTCTATAAGGTTACAGGAAGTTACGAAATAAGAGCATGCATCACATTGTAGTTAAGTCCTTATAGGTATAGGTCAGCTCTACGATCTTCACTGAGTCTAGATGCATAGAATTCACACAACATAAACTATAGAATTATGCTTCCTTCTTCTTTAGGGTGGCAATGTAGATGTACTTCCAACCAAAAAGCACCAAAAAATTCTCTTGGGTCATAATAGAGACATCATGAGCCCTTGCTATCCTGTTCCACCAAACTTGAGCTGGTTCATCTAGCATATATGAAGAAAACCTAACCTTCTGGTATAGAGGATATGCCATACCATAAAAAGTCCACTCTATGGCTAACACCCAGTCATCAGCTTTATCGACCATCTCTAGTTCACCTTCACCCTTGAAGTAGGGTGGTTTTGTTACGACCCCACCTTCCGATAACCCCCAATTTAGGGAGACCGAGAGGTCGAAGCCGCACCCATAATTTCCGGATCAAAGGTTCGGCAATTAACCAAGAACAATTATTAAATTTTAACAAACTAAACTGAAAAGCTATAAGAAAATAAACTTTTGCATACCTTTTTTTTTTTGAAAACTTGGATCTCTAAACTTCTATCCACTTAAGGATTCTACTCTAACTAATCCTCCTTATTTTACTTCATGTATTTCCCAATATGATGATTTACTATTTTTTCTTTTGGCTTGTACCTAAAACGCCGACAAACAAAACGTCGGTCAGCCGAAGCTGGTATGTGGGGGAAACAATAATCATGCAATTATTCTTAACAATGTAATCATTCAATTAATCATTTAACAACCACGATTACGTTTTAAGACATACTACTCAATCCTTACCTATCCCCTAACTCTATGCTATCCCTGCAGTGGACTTGTATGCTACCTCTCTTTAGGTAGATTCTTACCCCCATGGTCCTACCTTACAGGTAGCCAATACATAGGGTAATAGAGTCGCATGGCACTACCCGAAGGTAGCCCAATATCTAACTCAATGTGACTTGATGGACCTACCCCATTGGTAGCCATGTACTAAGTCATCCAATGACCTGATGGACCTACCCCATAGGTAACCATGTAGGTCAACTATTAAGCCATAGAGGGGACCATGATCTGAGCTAGTAGGCACATATCTTATGTGATAGTCATATCCACATTATAGTATGAATTAAAATCATCCAACAATTAATTCATGACATCGAAGAAAACTTCGGTAAACCTCGGAAAACTAACTCGAGATATTCATAAGCGTAACCACAAACCTGATCTGATGATTTGAACAGAAATATCCATGCAAATAAGAATTCAAGCAAGCAAGCACTTTCAACAAGATCCTGAAATAATCATGTAATTCCCTTTTTATTACTCATGTCCTCAAGATCTAGCTCGCTTCCTAGGGTTTCTAGTTCACTTTTAGGGTTTCCATTGCAATTAGGGTTTCCCTTCATCTTTTACTATTTCAAACCCTAATTTTATACCATTACTCATAAACCCTTATTATCTTATCTATTCTTCAACATTAAGGTTATCTTAACAACATATAACCCTATTCTCGGATTTAAAGGCACCATTAACCATCAATTAATTTCATTAAGATTCTTTCACATTAAAGCTACCATTTTTATTCTTTTTAATCCAAAACAAGATTTCTACACTCATTTATCATCAATTCAAAGTTCATTACGATCTAATCACATATGAACTCGATTTGCCATTAATACTACCTTTTATTCATGAGAAAACCCTAATTATTACTTTTAAGGTTTTCGTCCAAAATTAGGAACTTGAATGCTCGAAATAGATTAAAACCATCATGTAACAAAATATTTTCACATTTTCCAAATTAGGTATGATCTTATCCTCTTTGACCCTAAATTAGGATTTTTAAATACTTAATCGTTCTTATATGGGGTAAAAACCCTAAATCATGAAATTTTACATCTAGATTAGGTTCAAATCTAACATTATCATTCAACAGGTTATTAACACTTCAATTAACCCATTAAGCATACTAGATTCAACCTTTAATCACAAATAGGGTTTTTAACTTAACTTTAATACACTTTTTATCCACTTATAGTACTTTTGCAATTAGGAACGGAATCAACCTTTAACATTATTTTTATTGGATTCCTCGCATTCTCCTGATCAAAATTCATATATTACTTGTCCTAATCGGAGTTACCAATATTTAATTACAAATTTTGCAATAAAACTTTACCTGAGCCAATCAGGAGACGCCACGTCGCCCCTTGCCATGCAACTCACAAGTTAGGAAAACATAATGAAAAGTCCTTCGTACCCTTGGTTAAGCCAGCCTTTATTTCAGCCTGCGAAGGGCAAAAGCATCCAACGCGCCCTGGTCATCTTCCTCCTCGCCTACCCTAGCGTTGCCGCTGTAGCAATCGCTAAGTGCGACCCTTCTGCCCCCTTTCCGGACCACGATGGCCACCATGGATGGTTCCAATGGCTCCGACGGGGTCCCGCGCTTCAAGGAGTGTCCTTTATCTGCAGCCAAGGCGACCCGTTCACTCCTACTGATCCCTGGACGGCGACCGATCTAGCTGCTCTTCTGCAGATATTGCGCAAGGGCCAGAGCAAGGAGATGGAGTCGAGCTTCCTTCCAGACGATGTAGGAGCATCGTGCGCCCTTGCTCTTCCCGTCCCTGGCTCCTCCTTGCTCCAAGGGTCGCGGTGCTCCTCTCAACTAGGGTTTCATGTGAGAACGAGATGGAGAAGAGAGGGGGATGCCCGAAATCTCTTTGGGCTCAAGTCCCTGGATCCATCCTTTAAATAGGAGATGATAGCAACGTCCCATCATGCTCAACCATAAGGAAAACACGTCCCCATCATCCTACCTTCCTTCATTGTGAAGAAAAATCTTCTCTCTCTTCTTTATATTTTTCTAATATCCTTTATTATTTGGATATTTAGGTATTCGAAATCCCTCTTTCATTTTCTTTGCACCTGCCCTTTTCATTCATTGGCCACGAATTTCTATTCTCTTTTTTCTAATAGCAATTACTTCCTTTTTATCAATATCACAAAATTCATTAATAATGTATCACATTATCCTCTTATTTCTCAAATTTGGTATTTTCTCTTTCTTTCCTCTTTATTGGGACTCCTTGGATCCCAAGAAACTCTATTATTTCGAAATCCTTTTTATTGGATAGTCATTATCCTTCTAGATGCATCTAAATGCATTATTTCACATTATCTTGTTTATTTCTTATTGAAATATTTCCTTTTGAGGATTTCTCTTTATTTCTCTTTCATTTTCCTCATTGGTTTTTATTTTTACATTAGGAATCCTTGGGATACGAAATCCCACTAAGGATAACTCAATTATACTTCTTTTGACTTGTTTTCTACATTTTACCATAATTTTCAATTTCTTACTTAATAAAGAAATACTTAAATGATCTTTTCTTTTCTTATTGCATTCTCTATGCAACTTTGGACTCCTTGGAACCCAAGGAACCCAAGAGGCACGAAATCCTTCCTTGGATTACATTCTTTTGCCTTCCAAAGGTTTCCACATCATTCTTTTCTCAAAAACTCAATTATTCATTTATTAATTGAATTTCCTTGTTATTTGGGCCCAATAGCCAATAAAGCCCACAACAAAACCATCAAGGCTATTGTAAACAAAATCCATTTATTCCAAATACATTATATCATTATTTTTTCAAATATCCCTAATATGAGAAATTACATTTCTCACCAAAAGAACCCAAAATCAGGGTTGTAACATCCTTCCCCTCTTATAGGAATTTTGTCCTCAAAATTCTATCAAGCAATCAAACAATTCAGGATAAGACTTTTCCATGTCCATCATTGGCCCCTGTGTGGCTTTACCTTACTCATGGCGCTTCCAAAGAACCTTTATCATCACATATTCTTTTCTCTGAGTTTTCTCATCCTGGCGTCTATAAACTACACAGGTGGACTCAGGCCATTTCAGCCTCCCTTGGGGCTCACTAGGTTCATTGTTCACACATGGTCTGGGTACCTCACATAGTGCTCTAAATTGGACACATGGAACTCATCACACATTACTTTATCCTGAGGGGTAAGATCAAACTTAACCTTTTCCACTATCCCATATCAGAAGAACCCATGCATCGGGGACTCATCTCTTTTAGCTATAACTTAGAGGGGTCGGATTTTCATGTCACATATTCTTCCACAGTGAACTGCATGTCAAGCTACTTTGTATCTGCTCACGACTCTCGTCGTCTCTAGGCTCCTTTCAGCCATTGCACGATCAAAGCGACTTCTTCTACACGCACTGTGGCCCTTTTCTAACCATCATGTGGTCCTTTCACCAACATCACCTTACTGAAGTGGTGACCGACACAACCTCCCTTACAGAGCTTCTTTAAATCCCGATACTGGAAATGGTGGTCATCATCACATCTTTCATAGGACAAATATTGTCTCTAGCTATTACCCTGAACGAGCACATATGCTCTCATCAGACCCTTTAGTATGGATCATACTAACCATTAGTTAGGGGTGATAAACTGTACTAACATCGAGTTCTTCGTGTACCTACTTCCAATTTATGGAAGTGAACCTTTAGGTCAAACTCAAGAACCTTTGAACTCACATCATGGTGTAGTTGAACCATCTCTCTCATGGGTAGTTCAACCAGATCTGTCCCTTGACAAAACTCTTTCTCTCTCATGTTATCTGGGTAAGACGATCTACCATACCCCATATCGCATCTCGACCTTCCTTGGTCCAAGGGAGGCTTACAACATCCATAGTGATGAACTCCCTTTCTCTTTAGGGGACTCTTTATCCCTTATATTGATGCAATGGGTAATTGGTGTTCATTCTTCACCTTCTGTCATGCATGGCAACATACCACATGCAGCCTCATCTTAATCATCCAAAGTGCTATTGTCATTTACTATCTTGGTAGTACCACAGTGTATGGTGATCTTCAATCATGATTTCCTGTATGTCATGATTCCTCGAAAACCCTAAACCACTCTCATCAGGGTTTCATCACCTTCCTATCCAAAGAGTGCTTTTGAGGTTCTACAACCCTCCTTTCATTGCATCAATGCCTAGACTGGCTAATCCAAGCAACCATCAACTTGTCTAACAGATCTCATTACATCTGAGTATTAGCCAAACCTATCTCCTTTCCAAACTTAGGGATAGCCTAACAACGTCTTCTAGCTTCTAGCCAAACTAGTCAGATACATCTCAACTAGAGCATCCATTACCACTTCACATCCTTAGGTATTAGTTCCATGTATTTCACTTATCGTCTCACCTCAAACTCTATGTCTATCTCCATTAAGAATACTTTGAGCTCATCTTCTTGGTGATCAAACTCAATCTTGTATGACTCATATCTCATGATAAAAACATCATCATAGGGTGACTACCCAATTCCTCTTAGTGTTTGCAAACCATCCATGTATCATTCACTTTACCAGGGTATATTATCTTCTCCATCCCCATATCTTGTGGTAACATTCCAACCTACATCATATTTATCCTTGGTGTATGGCATGCGTACTATCCTATCTCTCACTCCCATAACAAGAGTAAATAAGCATTTGGCTACAGTCCAAATACATAGTTCTTCATGTTCCAAGAGTAGAGATGGTACATCCCACCTTGCCAGTACACCTTTTAAATCTAAGTCGAAACATGCCACATATGTCTCTTCGGCACAACATCATGATATCAAATTTACCTCCATGGAAAATTGGTTTGGAACCTACTTGGGTGCCGACACTTTTGGGGTCATCCCTCTTCCCTTATGCATCCAGAGAGTGCCCTACTCATCTGCCCTGTAGGTCCCATGAGTTCATGAAGGTGATCAATATACGAACCCATGGCCCTCAGACAATGATAGTTGTTACCTCCCGACCCTATGGTCATGTGCAACTAGGGAATTAGGAAACTCCTACTTCCATCAGTCTTATCCCTACCTGACCCAAGGATAGACTTAGGATTTTGTTATAGTACATGTTCAACTTAGAACCTTACCCAAGCCTTCATCATCTCTCTCTCTGCATTCATGGGATGACTTTCATCCTTTCATAGGGGTCATGGTGACCTGCCTACATTGGTCAGGCCCCATACCGGTTACCTCCATGGTAACACATCCTCATGCACTTAGAGATGTATATCTATGGGTCTACAGGTTCATTCTCATACCATGTACTTTTCACTTAGCTTCTCAAGATCCTATGAGACCTCTTTAGGTTCAATCAAAAACTAGTGTACTCCCTTAAAAAGGGTCCCTCTCCCAGGATGGGAGGAAACTATCTCTAGACAACACGGTCACAACTGCCCTTAGGTCTAGGGTTTACATCCAAATGCTTAACCCTAGTAAGCTATTAAGGCACAAGCAGACTACTAAACCAGGCTAGCTCATATGGGTTCTCATTCCTCAACATTAGATCAAGATCATATCTTCTCATGTCATCAACTTAGCTGGGAGGGGTTTACCAAACATACCCTAAACGTAAGGAGTTTTTCCTTTCCTTACAACATACAAAGTTCCATGCCCGCATCTATAGAAACTCAACTCTCATTACGAGCATTAGGCACACCACTTCCCCTCTTAGGCCTAGGAACCCTAGGTTCACTTTTAGGTCTCCAACTGCATTCTCAACCTCTTAACCACAAACCAAACATGTATTGGGTCATCCTTTTTCCTCGATCGACACTTTAACGTTGAGTCTTCCTCGAGGACAAACAACAAGGTACAAGGCCTCATAACCTGTTACTAAACCTCTCCAGGGTATACAAAACTTCTTCTTCCTTTCTCAGAAGGTAAAAACTTATACCATAGGCACATAGGTACCAGAAGCCCCATCCTCTCTCTAGGGTTTGGTTCATCTAAAGGAAACCAAGATATCATCAGCCTCTAGGGATCGAGCATGAGGCAACCCCTATCATCCACTTAGGTCGCATCATCCTCAACTCCCCACTACTCTTCAAATCTCGGAGTCTAGGCTTCCAACCTTCTTGCATGGGTCATGCTCTCTCTCTCTAGAGACAACCCTACAACCAACCTCACCATGCGAGGTCCTCTCTTCATGAAGGATCAATGTAAGGACCCTGACCTTCGCTTAGGGTTTACCCTGTTTGCTTTGCTTAACCTTGGTGCTTTGTTGCTTGCTAATCACCTTTAGTTGTGATTAGGGTTTGGTTGTGCTTTGTTGAGAGTTGGGGGTGCTACTTACAAATAACCCAAGTCTAGGGTTTTGTGAGCAAGTTTGCCACCTTGTGAGGTGTTCCTCCCTCTCTTTGCTTTCTCTAAGGTTGAGAGGAAGGCTTGGGCTTGTTGCTTGAGTTCTTTGGGCCTTGGTTGAGCTTGTTGGCCCTTGAGGTGCCTTGTTTTGCTTAGAGTTGATCCTTGTATCGGCCAAATGTGGATGTGTATCGACCAAGGGAGTGTGTCGCCCATGAGGATGGAGTGTGTCGCCCAAGGAGCAAGTTGTTGTGTCTCCCATGCTCTTTGGTCTAGCCTTGACCTTGTTTAGTGGACACTTGGTGCATATCTTGGCCATGTGGATGGAGCTTGCTAGAGTTGTGGCTTGTGCTCTAGGACAAGTGTCCCTAGGCAAGTTACACCTTGCATGGACCAACCTTGTTTTCTCCTCCCTTTCCTTCTATATAGATGTGGCCTTTCCTTAGCTAGGAGTTCCTTTGATCCTTTGGTTCTTCTCCACCTTGAGTGCACGACACCCCCTCCTTCCTTGCTTGTGCTGGACGATACACCCCTTGCAGGAGCAGCTTGGTGGCCAATACACACCCTTGAAGGAGCAAACTTGTCGGCCGACATACCTTGGAGGAGCAAGAGGTGGTCGACATCCCTTGAAGCTTGGAGCTTAAGGCGGGTTGCATAACTTCTAACCCTAGCTACCTTATCTCTTGCTATGATCTTGTTTACATGTTAGTAGCTTAGTTTCTTGCTTAGTACCCTTGTTGGCCGATCATCCATGTGGTCTAGTGTTCCTTGTGATCTAGGGTTTGTTGGTGAGCAACACTCCTTTCTCCCCTTGTTCTAGAAGAGTGAGTTTGGGCTTCTAGTGCCATGAGCAACACCCCTCCTTCTTAGTTGATTGAGGTGAGCTAGTGTCCTAGTTGCTTAAGAAACACCCTCTTCTCACCATGGGCTAGAAGGTGAGCTCAGTTTGGTGGTGACCCTTCTCTAGGGTTTCGGGTATCATGTACTAGGGGTAGAGGACACCCTAGTGAGAGGTATCTTGGTTGAGATGGGGATAGTGAGGTGCTACCCAACAACCTTCTAGACTAGTCTTGCACGATATGAGTATGTGAGTATGAGGCCTTGAGTGTGTGTCTTGTCCGATAGGCCTGTGTTGGGCGCCATGTTTCCTGTGTCGGGCATCAGCCTTGTGACGGGCGTCATCCTTGTGACGGGTGTCAGCCTTGTGTCGGGCGTCAGCCATGTTGCTGTGCGGGCGTCACACCCCCCCTGCTTTGCTGAGTATCGGCCATTAGGACTTGATCAGTAGATGCACGACCTGTGGATGTGTTCTCCCCTTTTGGTTGTTAGCTTTTGGTGGGCTAACCTGGCCGACAAGCCCAGTGTGACAGGCGTTGCAG
Source organism: Alisma plantago-aquatica (assembly GCA_963693085.1). Lineage (NCBI taxonomy): Eukaryota > Viridiplantae > Streptophyta > Magnoliopsida > Alismatales > Alismataceae > Alisma > Alisma plantago-aquatica. Next base: position 1,036,784,576 of record OY856412.1, read on the forward strand.
CTGGTATGCCCGACGCAGCGTTGTGGGTATGGCAGTGTGTGTCAGCCGTCATGAGGTGAGCTTTATGGCTAAGCCTTAGGCGAGGGTATGATGCCCGACATAACCTTTTAGTAAGGGCTTAAGTTATCTATAGTGAGGGTTATGTCAGCGATAGAAACCGAGGTGTTATTCTCATAACACATTTACCATGATGTACTATGTTTAAAAATGATGATGGAAATGTTAGTTCCTTTTATCTTAATCATCATCATCATCGGTATAATACCCAAGAATGTTAATGAACATGTAATGCAGAATGTTGTGAGGAATGATTATATGTGAACAATAAGAGGACGAGTACCTTATGAATGATGTTCCATGATAATGATAGTGGTAATGGTAATGTTTTCCCTTCTATATCTAAACATGACCTTATGCATGATTCCCTTGAATATCTGTGTAATGCTGAGATGAGGATAAGTATAGTATCTTGAATGTCATTTCATAATAGCTAGCATAGTCCTCATGTTGAAACTATGATTATTGTATACACTAACCATGCAGGTGATGCTTAGCCATGAAAAGGCTATGAGAACTATGTGATGAGTAACATCACTCTGATAATTACTCTGGTTGATAAGATTGCACATGTGATGTGATTGTTCCATGATGGTGATGCAAGACTTGAGAGGCAGTGGCACTACATGATGAGGGATTGAGATCCCATGGTATGTGATGATCCTTGAGATGGATCTGGATGATTGGCAAGAGGCCAAGTGATAACATGTGATGTTGGATCCTTGAGATGGATCAGGTTGATGTGATTACAATAATAACATAATGTTGAGTTTATGTTGTTTACTTTCAATTATATCTTGCATGTTATACAACTTGGTTGAATCTTGCAATCCATCTAAAAGATACTAATTAATTACAATGAAATCTATCATGTAGTTTTCCCTAGCCATAGATCCATCATCGTCAGGATTTGGTGATGGTGAAACGGGTTCTCCTGCGGGTTAACCCGGAGCGCATATTTTTGAATATGCGAGGTTTCTCCTAGCCTCAAATAGAGAGGTAAACGAGTTCAGCTGTGGTTACATACTCGCATATGTGATGAGCATGGTGAACAGGCCCATGGCTCCGGATATGTGTTATGATGAGCATGAATGCGTTCATGGCTCAGAGCATGGTGATCAGGCCCGTGGCTCAGTTTTACTAGCGCCGTGACCTGTACCGAGGCGGGCTAGGCAGAGGGTAGCCTGAGGAGCTGACCCTGTTGCTAAAGGCCACTTGAGCATGAGACTGCGGTCCTGCTATGTTTCTCGTGTACTGACCACGAGGGGTGAGGTCGTGGATTCCGACTCTTGCATTGACCTTGTATGGCACCAGTTATGGGCTTCGCAGCCGAAGGTTGGATTTGAACGGTACAGTTCACTTCCTCAGGGCATAATAATACGTAATTCAGCCGAATAATATTTATTGCCTAGGACAAACACGAAACATTGGTTGAGGCCTTGTTTGTGTAGTTAACTTTATTCGTATCTTGCAGTTGCTTATACATTTCTCATATGTGGTAAGCTTTATACATCCTATCTTGTTAATCATGTTTCATAAGTAATTGTTGGATAAATGACTAGGTGCTTTCGGTAAGCTTGATAGCATGAACAACCTTATCTTATAACTGCTCTGGTTATACTTTTAGCTGCTTTACATATATCTGAGGTTTTGTAGTTTTGGCGGGGAGTTATGGCTCCCGCTAGGATAATGTTCAATTGTCTCACTCTGCTGGTTTTCAGGTGGTCGAGCTAGACGTGGTGGTGGTCGTCGTGTTGCAGTCGAGCAGCTAGACAAGCAGTAGAAGGCAAGCGATGGATATGCTGCTATTTTGGATGTTTTGTAGTAGAGTCTAGAGTCATCCCTGTACTCTCAGGTCCTTGGCAGTGTTTTGACGTTGTTTCATGATGTACAGTCGATGATGTTTTGAATATCCTACTGTTGGCCGGATGTGGGTCTCTATGTATATATGACAGGTGATGAACTCGTGTGATGGCAAGACAGCTATTGCTCGAAGCTGTGAACAAGTTTCAAGGAATGTATACGTTTATATAACATGTTTTCTTGCAGGATGTGGACTAGAATGTAAATGTTTCTCAGTTTATCAATCGGTTTTAATTAACCCGTGTTTTTGGTAATCTGTGGTTATGGGGATTTCCGCACATTTTCGCGTAATACCTCACTGTCTGTGTGATAGTGGGATGTGTTGTCACAAGTTTGGTATCAGAGCTCTAGGTTCACTGAGTCTACAGGGATTTATGACTAGGTTGAGTCTGTTCTTGTGAGTTTTCTAGCTTTTCTTACAATGTTTTCTACCCTCAGCGGAAGAAAAGTCAAGATGTCTGGAAACCATGAAGAACACTTTGCAGAGTACAGTGATGCTGCATCGGTTGATGGAGCTTTTGAGCAGGCACATGAAGATCGGGTGCCTGAGGTCCCCCAACCTGACCCAGCCATTCTTGAATATCCTGCTTACCAACAACTTATGGGGTAGATAATGGCTACGATGAATCTCATGGTTGAGCGATTACCAGTGCCTCCTCTGCGAGCACAAGTTCCCCATGGAGAAGCATTGGGTATTGGGAAGACCTTCGAGCGGCTTCACCGAGTCGGAGCTTCAGATTATGCTAGAACTACTGATCCAACGGATGCGGATCTGTGGCTGACAAGTCTTGAGAAGGATTTCCGGATCCTCGACATCCCCGAAGCAGAAAAAGTAAAGCACGCTGTCTACCTTCTGAAGGGTAGTGTTGGTCACTGGTGGACCATCGAAGAAGAGAAGCGGCCTGGTGAGGTGATCTGTTTGGAGGTGTTCCGGCATGAGTTCGTCACCAGATACTTCTCGAAGACGTATCTAGATGAGAAGATCAGTAAGTTTGAGAGTCTGTGACAAGGAACGATGAACATCACCGAGTATGAAGCCAAGTTTATGGTTTTGTTGAGGTTTTTTCCTCATATGGCAATGACAGATGAGGAACGGATCAGACGGTTCAAGAAGGGTCTGAGTGCTAAGCTGACGACACCCGTGTCTGTGTTGGAGAACCGAGAGAAGTTCGCTACATTTGTGGAATCTGTCCGGAGGATCGAACGATCAGTTAGGGAGAAGAGAGAGTCTATGGCTAAGAAGAGACCTGCTCAGTTTCAGGGGCAGAGGTTTGGTATCTTCAAGAAGCCCAAGTTTTCAGCATTGGAAGTGATGAGAGGTTCTGGTGGACCGTCTTAGTGGTCTCAGGGAAGAGGAAGAAGTTATGTTTCTTTGCCATCTAAGGCACAAAGTTCAACTTCGGTGGCAGTGAAAGGGCCATCCAGGCCACGAATTGATGTTAGGACATGTTATGCCTACGGTCAGATAGGGCATGTCAAGTCGAGTTGTCCCTACAGAGATGATGAGGTGACACAATAGCTGAGGTAGAATCTTCAAGGATTGGATTGATAGCATCCTAGTGGTAGCAGAGGACGTGGACACGGTCAAGCATCCCAAGCTGGATCGTCTTCTCAAGAAAGCAGAGGTCGTGGACAGCAAGCAACAACTTGATTCTATGCTATGAGTCAGCCGGAGGCGATAGTCAACCCGTGAGTAGTGGCAGGTCAGATGGAGTTATTTCATTCTGATATATCTTCTTCTTTCTTTATATCTGTTCTGGTTGACCCGGGTGCTACACACTCTTTTATCGCCTATAGTATGCTTGAGAACTGTCGTTTACCTATTAGCTGTAAGAAGGATAGTTTGTTGTTAGAAACCCCTCTTGATGGTTCCTCTTTGCTTCGAGAAGAGTGTCCATCTTGTGTCTTGTCTTTCTCGGGACACCGCATCCAAGTGGATCTTATACCACTTGATATGCATGGTTTCGATGTTATCCTTGGGATGGATACCTTAGAGAAGTATAAGGTTGTTTTGGACTGTGGTTCCAAGCAAGAAGTGTTTGATGATGGTGGAGAGAAGTGGATCTTCCAGGGAGATAGGAATATTCTTCCGACGTGTCTGGTATCAGCTATGGTGGCAGATAAGTTTCTACGGCAAGGATGTGAGGCGTTCTTAGCTCACGTGGTGGATACCGTGGTTGTTGCCAAGGCGAAAGGTCCTAGCCTTGAGGGAGTGTCAGTTGTCCGAGAGTTCGTGGACGTGTTTCCTGAGGAGTTTCCTGGTATTCCTCCACCCCGAGAGATTGATTTTGAGATCAATCTGGTTCCAGGAACATAGCCAGTTGCACAGACACCGTATAGGATGGCTCCGTTAGAGATGGCAGAGCTTAAGAAGCAGTTGCAAGAGTTGTTGGACAAAAGTTTTATCAGATCGAGTACGTCGCCTTGGGGTGCTCCCGTGTTGTTCGTTAAAAAGAAGGATGGTTCGATGCGGTTGTGTATAGATTACCGACAATTGAACAAAGTCATGATCATGAATAAGTACCCATTGCCGAGCATTGATGATATGTTTGATCAGTTGCGTGGTGGTACAGTGTTTTCGAAGATCGATCTATGGTCTGGATATCATCAGTTGAGGATTAAGGCGGATGACATACCAAAGTCAGCTTTCAGGACAAGGTATGGTCACTTCGAGTTCGTGGTTATGCCGTTCGGGCTAACCAATGCACCTATTGCTTTCATGGATATGATGAATAGAGTGTTCCGTCCGTTCTTAGATCAATTTGTTGTAGTCTTTATAGATGACATTTTGATCTATAGCCGGGACAGGCTAGAGCATGAGCAACATCTTCGATAAGCGTTGACTCTTCTTCGCCAACATCAATTGTATGCCAAGTTCAGTAAGTGTGAGTTCTGGTTGGAAGAAGTGACTTTCTTGGGTCATGTGATATCCGCGGAAGGAGTCAAAGTAGATCCGAAGAAGGTGGAATCCGTTACGGATTGGGAATAGCCAAAGACGCCGACAGAAGTTCGTAGTTTTCTGGGTTTAGCAGGATACTACCAGAGTTTTATCAAGGACTTCAGTGTGATCACGTTGCCGATGACGAAGTTGACCAGGAAGGACGTACCTTTTGTTTGGGATGATCGATGTCAACAAGCTTTCCAGAGTTTGAAGGAGAAGCTGACCAGTGCTCCAGTGTTAATCTTGCCAGAGCCTGGAAAAGGCTATGTTGTTTTCTGTGATGCTTCCAAGAAAGGCTTAGGTTGTGTGTTGATGCAGGAAGATCATGTGGTTTCTTTTGCCTCGCGTAAACTCAAGAAATATGAGGAGAACTATCTGACTCATGACTTGGAGTTGGCAGCTTTGGTTCATGTGTTAAAGATTTGGAGACACTATATGTATGGAGAAGTGTGTCAAATCTTTACGGATCAAACAATACATCTTTACGCAGCAAGAGTTGAACATGCGACAACGACGATGGATGGAGTTGATCAATGATTAAGACTACACTATCGAGTATCATCCTGGTAAGGTGAATGTGGTAGCTGATGCGCTTAGCAGAAAGTCTTCTTCTCTTTCTTCAAAGAAGGTACAGTTGAGTTCCCTGGTATGCCATAGGCGATATATGTTTGTTTCTCTGCGACATATGAATGTGCAGATGGAAGTTTCTTTGTTGTCTGGTCTTCTAGCACAGAAGCAAGTCAAGCCTACGTTGAGACAGCAGATCAAGGATGCACAGCAGACAGATGATGCGGTACAGTTGACCAGATCAGAGTTCGGCAGCGACAAGCGTGATGGGTTTCATGAGTCCGAGGATGGACTAGTATGCCATCGTAATAGGATGGTGGTTCCTAATGTTGATGAGTTGAAAAAGTTGGTGCTCGAGGAAGCACACACATCGATGTATGCTATACATCTAGGTGTCACCAAGATGTATCATAGTCTGAAGGACTTGTATTGGTGGCCCTGTTTGAAGAAAGATGTAACTGAGTTTGTGGCTAGATGTGCGGTATGTTAGCAAGTGAAGGCTGAACATCAGAAGCCGACAGGTACGTTGCAACCTTTGCCGATACCGCAGTGGAAATGGGATCACATAACCATGGATTTCATAGTTGGCCTACCCAGGACAACTAGGAATCATGATTCCATTTGGGTGATAGTGGACAGATTGACTAAGTCTGCCCATTTCCTACCAGTGAAGACAACGTATACAGTCGAGAAACTCGCTCGAGTATATGTTGATGAGATAGTACGTCTGCATGGTGTGCCAGCAACGATAGTTTCTGACAGAGGTCCTCAGTTTATGAGTTGTTTTTGGGAACAGTTGCACAAAGCGTTGGGAACGCAGTTGAGATTCAGTACAACCTTTCACCCGCAGACAGATGGACAGTCTGAAAGGACTATTCAGATTTTGGAAGATCTCCTTCGAGCTTGTGTTTTGCAGTTTCTAGGCAACTGGGATGTATATCTGAGTTTGATAGAGTTTGCCTACAACAACAGTTATCAGTGAAGCATTGACATGGCTCCTTATGAAGCTTTGTATGGAAGGAAGTGTAGATCTCCTTTGTGTTGGTATGAGTCTGGTGAGTATCATCTTTTGGGTCCTGAGTTAGTACAACAGACAACAGAAAAGATCAAGGTGATACAACAATAGTTGAAAGTGGCACAGGACAGGCAGAAGTCTTATGCAGACAATCGCCGACGACCTTTGGAATTCCATGTAGGAGACACAGTGTATCTTAAAATCTCACCATGGAAAGGTGTGCTAAGGTTTGGTCAGAAGGGTAAGTTAGCACCCAGGTATATGGGGCCTTACTCAGTCATAGCATGTGTTGGCAAGGTAGCTTATGAAATAGAGTTGCCTCCAGAGTTGCACAGATTACATCCAGTGTTCCATGTTAGTATGCTGAAGAAAAGTCATCCAGTTGAGGTTGAGCTTGATGAAAATGTGACCTATGAGGAAGGTCCTATGGCAATCCTAAACAAAAGGGTCAAGAAGCTGAAGAGGAAGGATCTAGTTCTTGTGAAAGTTCTTTGGCAGCGTCGCGGCGTTGAGGAAGCCACGTGGGAGCTTGAGGAAGAGATGAAGAGGAAGTATCCTTCGCTTTTCTCTTCGTATTTCGGGGATGAAATCCCTTAAAGGGGGTTATCTTGTAAGGACCCTGACCTTCGCTTAGGGTTTACCCTGTTTGCTTTGCTTAACCTTGGTGCTTTGTTGCTTGCTAATCACCTTTAGTGGTGATTAGGGTTTGGTTGTGCTTTGTTGAGAGTTGGGGGTGCTACTTACAAATAACCCAAGTCTAGGGTTTTGTGACAACGTTTGCCACCTTGTGAGGTGTTCCTCCCTCTCTTTGCTTCCTCTAAGGTTGAGAGGAAGGCTTGGGCTTGTTGCTTGAGTTCTTTGGGCCTTGGTTGAGCTTGTTGGGCCTTGAGGTGCCTTGTTTTGCTTAGAGTTGAGCCTTGTATCAGCCAAATGTGGATGTGTATCGGCCAAGGGAGTGTTTCGCCCATGAGGATGGAGTGTCTCGCCCAAGGAGCAAGTTGTTGTGTCGCCCATGCTCTTTGGTCTAGCCTTGACCTTGTTTAGTGTACACTTGGTGCATATCTTGGCCATGTGGATGGAGCTTGCTAGAGTAGTGGCTTGTGCTCTAGGACAAGTGTCCCTAGGCAAGTGACACCTTGCATGGACCAACCTTGTTTTCTCCTCCCTTTCCTTTTATATAGGCGTGGCCTTTCCTTAGCTAGGAGTTCCTTTGATCCTTTGGTTCTTCTCCACCTTGAGTGCACGGCACCCCCTCCTTCCTTGCTTGTGCTGGCCGATACACCCCTTGCAGGGGCAGCTTGGTGGCCGATACACACCCTTGAAGGAGCATGCTTGTCGGCCGACACACCTTGGAGGAGCAAGAGGTGGTCGACATCCCTTGAAGCTTGGAGCTTAAGGCGGGTTGCATAACTTCTAACCCTAGCTACCTTATCTCTTGCTTAGTACCCTTGTTGGCCGATCATCCATGTGGTCTAGTGTTCCTTGTGATCTAGGGTTTGTAGGTGAGCAACACTCCTTTCTCCCCTTGGTCTAGAAGAGTGAGTTTGGGCTTCTAGTGCCATGAGCAACACCCCTCCTTCTTAGTCGATTGAGGTGAGCTTGTGTCCTAGTAGCTTAAGCAACACCCTCTTCTCACCATGGGCTAGAAGGTGAGCTCGGTTTGGTGGAGACCCTTCTGTAGGGTATCGGGTATCATGTACTAGGGGTAGAGGACACCCTTGTGAGAGGTATCTTGGTCGAGATGGGGATAGTGAGGTGCTGCCCAACAGCCTTCTAGACTAGTCTTGCACGATATGAGTATGTGTTGAGTATGAGGCCTTAAGTGTGTGTCTTGGCCGATAGGCCTGTGTTGGGCGCCATGTTGCCTGTGTCGGGCATCAACCTTGTGACGGGAATCAGCCTTGTGTCGGGCGTCAACCTTGTGACGGGCGTCAGCCTTGTGTCGGGCGTCAGCCATGTTGCTGTGCGGGCGTCACACCCCCCTGCTTTGCTGAGTATCGGCCGTTAGGCCTTGATCAGTAGATGCACGACCTGTGGATGTGTTCTCCCATTTTGGTTGTTAGCTTTTGGTGGGCTAACCTGGCCGACACGCCCAGTGTGACGGGCGTTGCAGCTGGTATGCCCGACGCAGCGTTGTGGGTATGGCAGTGTGTGTCGGCCATCATTAGGTGAGCTTTATGGCTAAGCCTTAGGCGATGGTATGATGCCCGACGTAACCTTTTAGTAAGGGCTTAAGATATATATAGTGAGGGTTCCTTCAACCATAGAAACCGAGGTGTTATTCTCATAACACATTTACCATGTTGTGCTATGCTTAAAAATGATGATGGCAATGTTAGTTCCTTTTATCTTAATCATCATCATCATCATCGGTATAATACCCAAGAATGTTAATGAACATGTAATGCAGAATGTTGTGAGGAATGATTATATGTGAACAATAAGAGGACATGTACCTTATGAATGATGTTCCATGATAATTATAGTGGTAATGGTAATGTTTTCCCTTCTATATCTAAACATGACCTTATGCATGATTCCCTTGAATATCTGTGTAATGCTGAGATGAGGATAAGTATAGTATCTTGAATGTCATTTCATAATAGCAAGCATAGTCCTCATGTTGAAACTATGATTATTGTATACACTAACCATGCAGATGATGCTTAGCCATGAAAAGGCTATGAGAACTATGTGATGAGTAACATCACTCTGATAATTACTCTAGTTGATAAGATTGCACATGTGATGTGATTGTTCCATGATGGTGATGTAAGCCTTGAGAGGCAGTGGCACTACATGATGAGGGATTGAGATCCCATGGTATGTGATGATCCTTGAGATGGATCTGGATGGTTGGCAAGAGGCCAAGTGATAACATGTGATGTTGGATCCTTGAGATGGATCAGGTTGATGTGATTACATTAATAACATAATGTTGAGTTTATGTTGTTTACTTTCCGTTATATCTTGCATGTTATACAACTTGGTTGAATCTTGCAATCCATCTAAAAGATACTAATTAGTTACAGCGAAATCTATCATGTAGTTTGCCCTGGCCATAGATCCATCATCTTCAGGATTTGGTGATGGTGAAATGGGTTCTCTTGCGGGTTAACCCGGAGTGCATATTTTTGAATATGCGAGGTTTCTCCTAGCCTCAAATAGAGAGGTAAACGAGCTCAACTGCGGTTGCAGACTCGAATATGTGATGAGCATGGTGAACAGGCCCATGGCTCCGGATATGTGTTATGATGAGCATGAATGCGTTCATGGCTCAGAGCACGGTGATCAGGCCCATGGCTCAGTTTTACTAGCGCCGTGACCTGTACCAAGGTGGGCTAGGCAGAGGGTAGCCTGAGGAGCCGACCCTGTGGCTAAAGGCCACTTGAGCATGAGACTGTGATCCTGCTATGTTTCTCGTGTACTGACCACGGGGGTGAGGTCGTGGATTCTGACTCTTCCATTGACCTTGTAAGGCACCAGTTATGGGCTTCACAGCCGAAGGTTGGATTTGAACGGTACGGTTCACTTCCTCAGGGCATAATAATATGTAATTCAGCCGAATAATATTTATTGCCTAGGACAAACATGAAACATTGGTTGAGGCCTTGTTTGTGTAGTTAACTTTATTCGTATCTTGCAGTTTCTTATACATTTCTCATATGTAGTAAGATTTATACACCCTATCTTGTTAATCATGTTTCATAAGTAATAGTTGGATAAATGACTAGGTGCTTTCAGTAAGCTTGATAGCATGAACAACCTTATCTTATAACTGCTCTGGTTATACTTTTAGCTGCTTTAGATATATCTGAGGTTTTGTAGTTTTGGCAGGGAGTTATGCCTCCCGCTGGGACAATGTTCAATTGTCTCACTCCGCTGGTTTTTAGGTGGTCGAGCTAGATGTGGTGGTGGTCGTGGTGTTGCGGCCGAGCAGCTAGACGAGCAGTAGAAGGCAAGCGATTGATATGCTGCTGTTTTGGATGTTTTGTAGTAGAGTCTAGAGTCATCCCTGTACTCTCAGGTCCTTGGCAGTGTTTTGACGTTGTTTTACGATGTACGGTCGATGATGTTTTGAATATCCTACTGTTGGCCGAATGTGGGCCTCTATGTATATATGACAGGTGATGAACTCATGTGATGGCAAGACAGCTGTTGCTCGAAGTTGTGAACAGGTTTCAAGGAATGCATATGTTTATATAACCTGTTTTCTTGCAGGATGTGGACTAGAATGTAAATGTTTCTCAGTTTATCAATCGGTTTTAATTAACCCGCGTTTTTGGTAATCTGTGGTTATGGTGATTTCCGCACATTTTCGCGTAACACCTCGCTGTCTGTGTGATAGTGGGATGTGTTGCCACAATCAACCTCATAAGCATACCTCTACCTAGGTGAAGCCTATGTTCAACTTATGTTCGCTCATGGTTATCTATAGTTCTTATGCTTTCTCCTTGTCATATCTCAACCTATTGCTCACACTACTAATGTACTCTGGGTGCATGCTATGCCCTACTCGCATAAGCCCATAGAGTTTCTATCGGTCCTCCACTAACATCATCATCGAAGGGGCTATCCTTTACTCTAACATGCACGACCCTTCCCAGGGTTATGTTGCCAAAGGTACTAAGTCACCCATGGATTATATGGCATCCCAAAGGCATTTACTTTCAAACACCTGGTCTATCGTGATATCTATTCACCACTTCATCTCTCTCTAACCAACACTTAGGGTTAGGGTTATCATCATCCTCAGAGGATGTGCCATGTCTCTACTTGCAACAGAGATCTCTATCTCCAATACTAACTTTCTTTATTTATCATCCCGACAAGGAGGTCTATCCTCAGGTCTCTCCTGAGGGCATGACAACTTATGTCATATCACCTAAGCATGTATCTATTCTATAGTTTATGCTTACCCTATTAAGCTTATGTCCATGACATCTTAATTACATGCTTTTCATTAATTTGATGGAGCATTCCTTAGACCTTATTAATCTTACCCATACCTCAAGAGGGTGAGGAGCAGAGGGAAAACCTTAATCCTTAAGGTCCTTAATAGAATTTGTGATGTGAAGGGATGCATAAGATGAGAAAGTCCTAAAAGTATCTTATTTCGATTCATACCCTAAGACTTTGGCCAGGCAGTCACACAGATCCAGGAGTCCTCGTATTCTGACTAGTGGTGCGGAGGAAAATATTGCCAGCCCCCAGTCGTGATCCTTTTCTAGACACCTCCGTCTTTTGGATAATCCTCTCATAACTCCCTTGGGTTCTATGGAGTTAGTAAAATTTAATAATTATTAATGGTTAAGTGAGGAACCTAGGCTCTGATACCAAATGTTACAACCCCACCGTCCGGTAACCCCCAATTAAGGGAGACCGAGAGGTCAAAGCCGCACCCATAATTTCCAGATCAAAGGTTCGACAATTAACCAAGAACAATTATTAAATTTTAACAAACTAAACTGAAAAGTTGTAAGAAAATAAACTGAAAAGCTTGACCACCTAAAAAGGATGAAAACTAGCGGAGTGAGACAATTGAACATTGTCCCAGCGGGAGGCATAACTCCGCGCCAAAACTACAAAACCTCAGATAAGATAGAGCTTATATCAGCAGATTATTGATAAAGAATATAACAAGAACAATTATAAGTAACAAGCCATCCTCAGACTTACCAGCTGTATCAAAAGGGCATATAACAAACATATTTCCTAATGGAACATGATTGACAAGATAAACTATATATTAAACTCACCACATAGGGGTAATGCACAATAACTGCAAAATAAATAAAGATAATTACACAAACAAGGCCTCAACCAATGTTCCATGTTTGTCTTAGCAATATGTACTAAACGGCTGTATTACGTATTATTATGCCCTGAGGAAATAAACCGTACCGTTCAAATCCAACCTTCGGCTGCGAAGCCCATAGCCGGTGCCATACAAGGTCAATGGAAGAGCTGGAATCCAAGACCTTCTCCGCCTCATGGTCAGTACATGAGAACACAAAGCAGGACCGCAGTCTCGTGCTTGAAGTGGTCATAAGCCACAGGTTCAGCTCCTCAGGCTACCCTCTGCCTAGTCCGCCTCGGTACAGGTCACGACACTAGAAACTGAGCCACGTGTCTAAACAGCGTGCTCGGAGACATGAACGCATTCATGCTCAACATATCATATATCTGGAGCCATGGGCCATATTCACCATGCTCATCACACCTCCGAGTCTGCAACCGCAGTTGCACTCGTTTCACCTCTCTATTTTAGGCTAGGAGAAACCTCACATATTCAAAAATATGCGCTCCGGGTTGACCCGCAGGAGAACCCATTTCATCATCACCCTATCCTGACTAGTGATGAATCTATGGCCAGGGCAGACTACATGATAGATTTCATTATGATTAATTAGTATCTTTTAGATGGATTGCAAGATTCAACCAAGTTGTATAACATGCAAGATATAACAGAATGTAAATAGCATAAACTCAACATTATGCATTTTCTACAATTTACATCACGTTGATCCATCACAAGGACCTCAAGTCACATGTTATCACTTGGCCTCTTGCCAACCATCTAGATCCACCTCAAGGATCATCACACATCATGGGATCTCAATCCCTCATCACATAGTACCACAACCTCTCAAGGCTTTCACCATCATCATGAAACATCATACACCTATCATTACAGTGTTCATTTATCCCATTCTCATAGCCTTTCATTGGGCTAAGCATTACCTGCATGGTTAGCATCATTCAATAACTAGATGAATAACCAAGAGACTACAATTACTACCATAGTGTGACAATTAGGGTTAAGCACATTGTCAGTACAATCATGATGATAATAATTTCTTGCATGCCTCATATTTAAGTATATAAGTAAGCACATTATCAAGTAATCTTTATGCATGCTCAAGATCATATTTGGCATTTAAAGGAAACACAATTATCATTCATAAGCAATGAGCCATCATAAAAGCATAGTCGAGATGTCACCTTTTCATACTAGGCCATGCCCTCACAAGAAACATCAAAGACCCTCACTAAAAGCTATCCCGGGTAGACCCATACTTATCTAAACCCTAGCGGGCGAGCAGCTCTAGCAAACGTGCAGACCAAACGGGCGAGCCACTCAGGCATGCAAGGCTATCGGGCGAGCAACTCATGTGTCGGGCGAGCACACACACTGAGCGGGCAGGGTTAGAAAACATGCAAAGCAATGAGCCGGGTACTGAACCGTGCAAGGCAAGCGAGCGAGAAGGGTAAACCATAGGCGAGTAGCCCTGTCGGGCGACACGCGCAGAGGATGTCGGGCGTGCACTAGTATCGGGCGAGCCAACTAGAACCGTGTGAGCAAGGTAGTCTCGGGAGACACGGCTGGGGCCGGACGAGCAGAGCTAGGTGTTGAGCGACACGCGTGCCAGGCGAGACAAGACATAAGCGAGCAGGGCGTGTCTGAGCGAGCAACAACACTGGGCGACACAACTAATGTCGGGCGAGCAAGTCGTTGGGCGAGCAGGATTATCAAGCGAGCCAAAGCTTTCGGGTGACACAGGGGTGTGCAAGGTATAAAGTTGAGCAACAAAAGCAGGGCGAGTAGGGTTTCTGAGCGAGAAAAACAGAGTGTGTCGGGCGAGTGAGCACTGAGCTTCACTGGGCGAGCAGCCCACCGGGCGAGCAGAAGGAAAACTTGACTCACTCAAACCGTGCAAGAGAGAACTAGGGCAAGGGCTATCAGGCAACACCTCCCCACACATCTCAAGTAAGGTTCAAGCCATCTAAACGAGCTCACCATCTTGCCCAAGGTGAGAGGAGAGTCTTGCTCAAGTCACTAAGTCATGTACTCACCTCAATCGGGTAGGAAAGAGGGGTGTTGCTCATGGCATTAGATATCAAGCTCACTCATCTAGACCAAGGGGAGAAAGGAGTGTTGCTCTCCTAAACCCTAGAACACAAGGATCGGCCAACATGCAAGATAGCTAAAGAACAACTCCAAACGTGCAAGGGTAAGATTAAGGCAACATGTATGAAAAGAAAGTAAAGTAGTTTAGGGTTAGATTCATGCAACCCGCCTTAAGCTGCAAGGAAGAAGAAACACGTTGAGCTCCAAGGGTATCAGCCACCTTAGCTTCTTCAAGGATGTGTCTCGACCTCCAAGCTGCTCACACAAGGGTGTGTCGGCCACCTTAGCTCCTTCTTCAAGGGTGTGTCGGCCACCAAGCAAGGGAAAGATGAAGGGTGTATCGTGCACAAGGAGAAGAGGAACTAAAGGGACCTCAAGCTAAAGAAAGGACCATCTATATAGATGAGAAAGGAGGAGAAACCAAGGTAGACTCTTGCTATGCGTCGTCCACCCAAGGGACACATGTCCACCAACTCAAGCCACCTCTCTTGCAAGCCATAAAGCCACCTCTCTTGCAAGCCATAAGACACTTGTCCAAGATGAACACCATGTGTTCTCAAAACATGACCAAGGTTGGACCAAGCACCATGGGCGACACAAGCCCTACTCTAGGCCGACACAAGCTCCACTTGGCTGACACAAGGCCCAAGCAAGCCCAAACAAGGAACTCCAAGGCCCAAACAAGCTCAACAAAGGGCCCAAAGAACTCAAACATCAAGCCCAAGCCTTCCTCTCAACCCTAGAGGAAGCAAAGAGAGAGAAGAACACCTCTCAAGGTGACAAACTTGCTCCCAAAACCCTAGACTTGGGGTAATTGCAAGTAGCACCTTTAACTCTCAACAAAGCATAGCCAAACCCTAATCACCACTAAAGGTGATTAGCAAGCATCAAAACATCAAGGTTAAGAAAAACAAACAGGGTAAGCCCTAAACGCAGGTCAGGGTCCTTACAATCTAACCCCCTTTAAGGGATTTCTAAAAAACACTAGAGGGGGGGTGAATAGAGTTTTAAAATAATTTTAACAATTTATTGAACTCAAACAACCACAATTGAAATTGGAAGAAGGAGACAGGTGTTTAGAGTGGTTCCAACTTTAGCAAATACTAAAGTTGTCAGTCTACTACCCAGTTTCTTACCCGACCGAGATTTTGAAAGTATTTATTTTATTACCTTCTCAAGGATTTATACAAAATACAATACTTTCCTTTACACCCCTTGAACAACCTTCACTTGAAGTAGGTGCACCAACTTGAGGTAGCCTTCTTGAAGTAACTCCAAGCTCCCCCTTGAAGTAGCCTTCCTCTCTAGAAGTAACCTCCCGTTGCACCAGCCTTCTGAAGTAGCTCAAGGTCGCCTTCTTCACCAAGAAGATCTCCACCCTCTCCAATCCACAGCCTCCAACCTAGGAGTAGCAAGGAGAGTACAAACAGTAATAGAGAACAAGAAAGGAAAAAGGAAATTACAACTTATCCTTTGTAGCCCAAGGCTTGATTTGCCTAGATCAAGCGTATAGATCTCCTAACCAAGTGTATGGACTTGTGATTGCAGTGGGTAGGAGATGCTTGCCTATAGGACACGAATTTTGAGCTAAGGAAGAAAGTAGCCAATTGTTACAATGCTCAAATTGCTCACAACAGATTGCAAATGTAATTGCTTGTTCAAAGAGTACTCAAGTGTGTAAAAAAGGTGTATTTGAGAGTCCTATGGCTTGTCCTATATATAGGAATGGCCTATGGATGCTTAAGGACGTTCTAGACAACTTCTAGGGGTTTCTAAGTGTTTAACTAGCCGTTAGGTACATGTTTGTTGCTTTAGCAACGACTAATTAATTTACTCTGCAGTTGCTGTCAGAGTTCATCTTGGTCGAGGAATGGTCGACCGAGATACCTACTCGGTCGAAGTTTTGTCGACCGATAGGCTCTCTGGATCAAGTGATTTGCAACGTCTATCTCCAACTGCCAACTACCTTGTCAGTTGTGTCTAACGGCTACTTTGGATCTTTCTCGGTCGAGAAGATTGTCGACCGAGAGTGTCTCGGTCGAGGAGTTGGTCGACTGAGATTGATCCTGTTTCAATGTTTCAATTTAGGCACTAATTATATGTATGAGTGTGCAAATGTGATCCTGTTTGAAGGGGATGACTTATCTAAATGTGGTGTTTAGCTAGGGAGGATCTAACGCTTGATTTACATGCATTCTAAGTACTTGTACATTATATATTTGTACAAGCTTTTTACAAGGCGATTACATTGAATGAAAATATAAATATGGAAGCATATGGATTTCCCTAGTACTTTGTCATCCGCCTTGTTCCTGCACACTCAAGTAGCTCGTTAGATCAATAAGAATGAAATGTTTGTCATAATCAAAACAAAGGGATTTATAGATGTCCATTTAGCCAACAATTTCGTCCCCGAAATCCGAAGAGAAAAGCGAGGAATACTTACTTCTCATCTCTTCCTGAAGCTCCCACGTGGCTTCCTCGATGCCACGACGCTGCCAAAGAACCTTCACAAGAACCAGGTCCTTCCGCTTCAGCTTCTTGATCATTCTGTCAAGAATCGCCATAGAACCTTCCTCGTAGGTCACATCTGCATCAAGCTCATCCTCAACTGGCTGTATCACTGTACATGAATCTGGATGACTTTTCTTTATCATACTGACATGGAACACCGGATGTAACCTGTGCAACTCTGGAGGCAACTCTATTTCGTAGGCTACCTTTCCAATACGTGCTATAACTGGGTAAGGCCCCATATACCTAGGTGCCAACTTACCCTTCCGTCCAAACCTCATCATACCTTTCCACGGTGAGACTTTAAGATACACTTTGTCTCCTACCTGGAACTCCAACGGTCGTCGACAATTGTCTGCATAAGACTTCTGCCTATCCTGTGCTGCTTTCAACTGTTTCCGTATCACTTTGATCTTATCTATTGTTTGCTGAACTAGCTCAGGACCCAAAAGCTGGTACTCACCGGACTCGTGCCAACACAAAGGAGATCTGCACTTCCTTCCATACAAAGCTTCATAAGGAGCCATATCGATGCTTCGCTGATAACTATTGTTGTAGGCAACTCTATCAAACTCAGATGTACATCCCAATTGCCTAGGAACTACAAAACACAGGCTCGAAGGAGATCCCCCACAATATGAATAGTCCTTTCAGACTGTCCATCTGTCTGTGGGTGAAAGGCTGTACTGAACCTCAACTGCGTTCCCAACGCTCTGTGCAATTGTTCCCAAAAACAACTGGTAAACTGAGGACCTCTGTCAGATACGATCATTGCTGGCACACCATGCAGACGAACTATCTCATCAACATACACTCTAACAAGCTTCTCAGCTGTATACGTCGTCTTTAGAGGTAGGAAATGGGCAGACTTCGTCAATCTGTCCACTATCACCCAAATGGAATCATGATTCCTAGTTGTCTTGGGTAGACCAACTACAAAATCCATGGTTATGTGATCCCATTTCCACTGCGGTATCGTCAAAGGTTGCAACGTACCTGCCGGCTTCTGATGTTCAGCCTTCACTTGCTGACATACCGCACATCTAGCCACGAACTCAGCCACATCTCTCTTCATACTGGGCCACTAATACAAGTCCTTTAGACTATGATACATCTTGGTGACACCTGGATGCATCGCGTACATCGACGTATGTGCTTCCTCAAGCACCAACTTCCTCAGATCATCAGCATCTGAAACCACCATCCTATTACGATAGCAAACTAGTCCATCCTCGGACTCATGAAACCCATCATGCTTGTCGCTGCCGAACTCTGATATGATCAACTGGACTGCCTCGTCTGTCCGCTGTGCATCCTTGATCTGTTGTCTCAATGTAGGCTTGACTTGCATCTGTGTGAAATGTCCAGCTAGCGAGGATACCTCCATCTGCACATTTATCTGTCGTAGAGAAACAAACATATCCCGCTTATGGAAAACTAGGGAACTCAACTGTTCCGTCTTTGAAGAAAAAGAAGTCTTCCGACTAAGTGCATCTGCTACCACATTCGTCTTACCAGGATGATACTCGATAGTGTATTCGTAGTCGTTGATAAACTCCATCCATCGCCGCTGTCGCATATTCAACTCGTGTTGCGTAAAGATATACTTTAGGTTCTTATGATCCGTAAAGATCTGACAAACTTCCCCATACAGATAGTGTCTCAAAATCTTTAACACATGGACTACTGCTGCCAGCTCCAAGTCATGAGTCAGATAGTTCTCCTCATGCTTCTTGAGCTGTCGCGAGGCAAAAGAAACCACATGATCTTCTTGCATCAACACGCAACCTAAACCTCTCTTGGAAGCATCACAGAAAACAACATAGCCTTTCCCAGGCTCTAGCAAGATCAACACTGGAGCACTAGTCAGCTTCTCCTTCAGACTCTGGAAAGCTTGCTGACATCGATCATCCCAAACAAAAGGTACATCCTTCCTGGTTAACTTCTTCATCGACAATGCGATCACACTGAAGTCCTTGATAAACCTCCGGTAGTATCCTGCTAGACCAAGGAAACTACGAACTTCTGTCGGCGTCTTCGGTTGTTCCCAATCTGCAACAGATTCCACCTTCTTCGGATCTACCTTGACTCCTTCAGCGGATATTACATGGCCCAAGAAGGTCACTTCATCCAGCCAAAACTCACACTTACTGAACTTGGCATACAACTGATGTTGACGAAGAAGAGTCAATGCTCAACGAAGATGTTTCTCGTGCTCTAGCCTGTCCCAACTATAGATCAAGATGTCATCTATAAAGACTACAACAAACTGGTCTAAGAACGGACGGAACACTCGGTTCATCAGGTCCATGAAAGCTGCAGGTGCATTGGTTAACCCAAACGACATGACCACAAACTCATAATGACCATACCTTGTCCTGAAAGATGACTTCGGTATGTCACCCACCTTTATTCTCAGATTATGATATCCGGACCGTAGATCGATCTTCGAGAACACTGTAGCACCACGCAACTGATCGAGCATATCATCTATCCTCGACAACGGGTACTTGTTCTTGATCGTGACTTTGTTCAACTGTCAGTAGTCTATACACAACCGCATCGATCCATCCTTCTTCTTGACGAACAACACAGACGAACAACACAGGAGCACCCCAAGGAGACTTACTCGGTCAGATAAAACCTTTATCTAGCAACTCCTGTAACTGCTTCTTCAACTCTGCCATCTCATCCGGAGCCATCCTGTACGGTGTCTGCGCAACTGGCTGCGTTCCTAGAACCAGATTGATCTCGAAATCAATCTCTCGGGGTGGGGGAACACCAGGAAACTCCTCAGGGAACACGTCGGCAAACTCACGAATAACTGACACCTCCTCAAGGCTAGGACCTTTCGCCTTGGCATCCACCATGGTGTCCACCACGTGAGCTAAGAATGCTTCACATCCTTGTCGTAACAACTTATCTGCCACCAAAGCTGACACCAGACATGTCGGAAGAATCTTCCTATCTCCCTGGAAGATCCACTTCTCTCCAGCAACATCAAACACTGCCTGCTTGGAACCACAGTCCAAAACAACCTTATACCTCTCTAAGGTATCCATCCCAAGGATGACATCGAAACCATGCATATCAAGTGGTATGAGGTCCACTTGAATGCGATGTCCCGAGAAAGACAAAACACAAGATGGACACTCTTCTCGAAGCAAACAGGAACCATCAAGAGGGGTTTCTAACAACAAGCTATCCTTCTTATAGCTAATAGGTAAATGACAGTTCTCAAGCATACTATAGGTGATAAAAGAGTGCGTAGCTCCCTGGTCAACCAGAACAGATATAAAGCAAGAAGAAGACATATCATAATGAAATAACTCCATCTGACCTATCACTACTCGCGGGTTGACTACCGCCTCCGGATGATTCATATCGTAGAATCGAGCCATTGCTTGCTGTCCACGACATCTGCTTTCCTTAGCAGACGATCCAGCCTGAGACGCTTGACCGCATCCTCGTCCTCTGCTACTACTAGGCTGTGGTCTCTCAGACCCTTGAAGGTTCTGTCTCGACTGCTGCGTCACTTCAACATCGTTGTAGGGACAACTTGACCTGATATGCCCTGTCTGACCACAGGCATAGCATGTCCTAACATCATCTCGAGGCCTAGATGGCCCTGTCACCGCCACAGAAGCCGAACTTTGTGCCTTAGATGGTGAAGAAACATAGCCTCTTCCTCTACTCATAGACCACTGAGATGGCCTACCAGAACCTCGCATAGCTGCCAGTGCTGAAAACCTGGGCTTCTTGAAGCCACCAAACCTTTGACCCTGGAACTGAGAAGGTCTCTTCTTAGCCATAGATTCTCTCTTTTCTCTTACAGAACGTTCAATCCTCCAAACAGATTCCACAAACGTCGCAAACCGTTCTCAGTTCTCTAACGCAGAAACTGGTGTTGTCAGCTCAACACTCAGACCTTTCTCGAAACGTTTGATCCGTTCCTCGTCTGTCGTCGCCATGTGAGGACAAAACCTCAACAGATCCATAAACTTGGCTTCATACTCGGTGATGTTTATCGTTCCTTGTCGCAAACTCTCGAACTGACGAATCTTCTCATCCAGATACATCTTGGGAAAGTATCTGGTGACGAACTCGTGTCGAAACACTTCCCAATAGATCACCTCACCAGGCCACTTCTCTTCCTTGATGGTCCACCAGTGACCAGCGCTACCTTTCAGAAGGTAGACAGCATGCTTTACTTTGTCTGCTTCGAGGATGTCGAGGATCCGGAAAGCCTTCTCAAGACTTGTCAGCCACAGATCTGCATCCGCTGGATCAGCTGTTCCAGCATATTCTGAAGCTCCGACTCGGCGAAGCCACTCGAAGGTCTTCCCAATACCCGATGCTTCTCCATGGAGAACCTGTGCTCGCGGAGGAGGCACTGGTAATCGCTCAACCATGAGATTCACCGTAACCATCATCTGCCCCATAAGATATTGGTAGGCAGGATGTTCAAGTATGGCTGGGTCAGGTTGGGGGACCTCAGGCACCCGATCTTCATGTGCCTAACCTACTGCTCCATCAACGGATGCAGCATCGCTGTGCTCAGCAGCGAGTACTTCATGGTTTCCAGACATCTTGGCTTTTCTTCCGCTGAGGGCAGAAGATTTCTATGAGAAAATCTGGAAAACACCTAAGAACGAACACAACCTAGTCCTAGATCCCTGTAGACTCAGCGAACCTAAAGCTCTGATACCAAACTTGGGGCAACACATCCCATTATCATACAGATAACGAGGTGTTACGCGAAAACGTGCGGAAATCACCATAACCACAACTTATCAAAAACACGGGTTAATTAAAACCGATTGCGGAAAACTGATAAACTGAGAAACATATTACATTTCAGTCCATATCCTGCAAGAAACATGTTATATACATATCCATTCAAGCCTGGATACATGTCCATAGCTTAGAGCAACAGCTGTCCTGTCGCAACTTGAGTTCATCACCTATTATATACATAAAGGCCCACATCCGGCCAACAACAGGATATACAAACAACATCGGTCGTGCATCGTAAAACAACGTCGAAACACCGCCAAGGACCTGAGAGTACATGGATGACTCTAGACTCTACACCAAAGCATCAAAACAGCAGCATTTCCAAAGCTTGCCTTCTATTGATCTTCTCACTGCTCGGCCGCAACTCCGCGACCACCATCACGACAAGCTCGACCACCTAAAAAGGGTGAAAACTAGCGGAGTGAGACAATTGAACATTGTCCCAGCGGGAGGCATAACTCCACGCGAAAACTACAAAACCTCAGATAAGATAGAGCTTATATCAGCAGATTATTGATAAAGGATATAACAAGAACAGTTATAAGTAACAAGCCATCCTCAGACTTACTAGTTGTATCAAAAGGGCATATAACAAACATATTTCCCAATGGAACATGATTGACAAGATAAACTATATATTAAACTCACCACATAGGGGTAATGCACAGTAACTGCAAGATAAATAAAGATAATTACACAAACAAGGCCTCAACCAATGTTTCGTGTTTGTCTTAGCAATATGTACTAAACAGCTGTATTACGTATTATTATGCCCTGAGGAAATGAACTGTACCGTTCAAATCCAACCTTCTGCAGCGAAGCCAATAGCCGGTGCCATACAAGGTCAATGGAAGAGCCGGAATCCAAGACCTTCTCCGCCTCATGGTCAGTACATGAGAACACAAAGCAGGACCGCAATCTCGTGCTTGAAATGGTCATAAGCCATAGGGTCAACTCCTCAGGCTACCCTATGCCTAGTCCGCCTCGGTATAGTTCACGGCACTAGAAACTGAGCCACGTGTCTAAACACCGTGCTCCGAGCCATGAACGCATTCATGCTCAACATATCATATATCTGGAGCCATGGGCCATATTCACCATGCTCATCACACCTCCGAGTCTACAATCGCAGCTGCACTCGTTTCACCTCTCTATTTTAGGCTAGGAGAAACCTCACATATTCAAAAATATGTGCTCCGGGTTGACCCGCAGGAGAACCCATTTCATCATCACCCTATCCTGACTAGTGATGAATCTATGGCCAGGGCAGACTACATGATAGATTTCATTATGATTAATTAGTATCCTTTAGATGGATTGCAAGATTCAACCAAGTTGTATAACATGCAAGATATAACAGAAAGTAAATAGCATAAACTCAACATTATGCATTTTCTACAATTTACATCACGCTGATCCATCACAAGGACCTCAAGTCACATGTTATCACTTGGCCTCTTGCCAACCGTCTAGATCCACCTCAAGGATCATCACACATCATGGGATCTCAATCCCTCATCACATAGTACCATAGCCTCTCAAGGCTTTCACCATCATCATGAAACATCATACACCTGTCATTATAGTGTTCATTTATCCCATTCTCATAGCTTTTCATTGGGCTAAGCATTACCTACATGGTTAGCATCATTCAATAACCAGATGAATAATCAAGAGACTACAATTACTACCATAGTGTGACAATTAGGGTTAAGCACATTGTCAGTACAATCATGATGATAATAATTTCTTCCATGCCTCATCTTTAAGTATATAAGTAAGCACATTATCAAGTAATCCTAATGCATGCTCAAGATCATATTTGGCATTTAAAGGAAACACAAATATCATTCATAAGCAATGAGCCATCATAAAAGTATAGTTGACATGTCACCTTTTCATACTAGGCCATGCCCTCACAAGAAACATCAAAGACCCTCACTAAAAGCTATCCCGGGTAGACCCATACTTATCTAAACCCTAGCGGGAGAGAAGCTCTAGCAAATGTGCATAGCAAACGGGCGAGCCACTCAGGCATGCAAGGCTATCGGGTGAGCAACTCATGTGTCGGGCGAGCAGACACACTGAGCGGGCAGGGTTAGCAAACATGCAAAGCAATGAGTCGGGTACTGAACCGTGCAAGGAAAGCGAGCGAGCAGGGTAAAACATAGGCGAGCAGCCCTGTCGGGAGACACACGCAGAGGATGTCGGGCGTGCACTAGTATCGGGCGAGCCAACTAGAACCGGGTGAGCAAGGTAGTCTCGGGCAACACGGCTGGGGCCGGGCGAGCAGAGCTAGGTGTTGAGTGACACGCGTGCCAGGCGAGCCAAGACATAAGCGAGCAGGGCGTGTCCGAGTGAGCAACAACACTGGGCGACACAGCTAATGTCGGGCGAGCAAGTCGTTGGGCGAGCAGGACTATCAAGCGAGCCAAAGTTGTCGGGCGACACAGGGGCGTGCAGGGTATAAAGTTGAGCAACAAAAGCAGGGCGAGTAGGGTTTCTGAGCGAGCAAAACAGAGTGTGTCGGGCGAGTGAGCACTGAGCTTCACTGGGCGAGCAGCCCACCGGGCGAGCAGAAGAAAAACTTGACTCACTCAAACCTTGCAAGAGAGAACTAGGGCAAGGGCTATCGGGCAGCACCTCCCCACACATCTCAACTAAGTTTCAAGCCATCTAAACGAGCTCACCATCTTGCCCAAGGTGAGAGGAGAGTCTTTCTCAAGTCACTAAGTCATGTGCTCACCTCAATCAGGTAGGAAAGAGGGGTGTTGCTCATGGCATTAGAGCTCAAACTCACTCATCTAGACCAAGGGGAGAAAGGAGTGTTGCTCTCCTAAACCCTAGAACACAAGGATCGACCAACATGCAAGATAGCTAAAGAACAACTCCAAACGTGCAAGGGTAAAATTAAGGCAACATGTATGAAAAGAAAGTAAAGTAGTTTAGGGTTAGAGTCATGCAACCCGCCTTAAGCTCCAAGGAAGAAGAAACACTTTGAGCTCCAAGGGTATCGGCCACCTTAGCTTCTTCAAGGATGTGTCTCGACCTCCAAGCTGCTCATACAAGGGTGTGTCGGCCACCTTAGCTCCTTCTTCAAGGGTGTGTCGGCCACCAAGCAAGGGAAAGATGAAGGGTGTATCGTGCACAAGGATAAGAGGAACTAAAGGGACCTCAAGCTAAGGAAAGGACCATCTATATAGATGAGAAAGGAGGAGAAACCAAGGTAGACTCTTGCTATGTGTCGTCCACCCAAGGGACACATGTCCACCAACTCAAGCCACCTCTCTTGCAAGCCATAAGACACTTGTCCAAGATGAGGACCATGTGTTCTCAAAACATGACCAAGGTTGGACCAAGCACCATGGGCAACACAAGCCCTACTCTAGGGCGACACAAGCTCCACTTGGCTGACACAAGGCCCAAGCAAGCCCAAACAAGGAACTCCAAGGCCCAAACAAGCTCAACAAAGGCCCAAAGAACTCTAACAACAAGCCCAAGCCTTCCTCTCAACCCTAGAGGAAGCAAAGAGAGAGAAGAACACCTCTCAAGGTGACAAACTTACTCCCAAAAACCTAGACTTGGGTTAATTGCAAGTAGCACCTTTAACTCTCAACAAAGCACAACCAAACCCTAATCACCACTAAAGGTGATTAGCAAGCATCAAACCATCAAGGTTAAGCAAAACAAATAGGGTAAGCCCTAAACGCAGGTCAGGGTCCTTACATAGTAGGCACATGTCTTATGTGATAGTCATATCCACATTATAGTATGAATTAAAATCATCCAACAACTAATTCATGACATCGATGAAAACTTCGATAAACCTCAGAAAACTAACTCGAGATATTCATAAGCGTAACCACATACATGATCTGATGATTTGAACAGAAATATCCATGCAAATAAGAATCCAAGCAAGCAAGCACTTTCAATAAGATCCTGAAATAATCATGTAATTCCCTTTTTATTACTCATGTCCTCAAGATCTAGCTCGCTTCCTAGGGTTTCTAGTTCACTTTTAGGGTTTCCATTGCAATTAGGGTTTCCCTTCATCTTTTACTATTTCAAACCCTAATTTTATACCATTACTCATAAACCCTTATTATCTTATCTATTCTTCAACATTAAGGTTATCTTAACAACATATAACCCTATTCTCGGATTTAAAGGCACCATTAACCATCAATTAATTTCATTAAGCTTCTTTCACATTAAAGCTACCATTTTTTATTCTTTTTAATCCACGACAAGATTTCTACACTCATTTATCATCAATTCAAAGTTCATTACGATCTAATCACATAGGAACTCGATTTGCCATTAATACTACCTTTTATTCATGAGAAAACCCTAATTATTACTTTTAGGGTTTTTGTCCGAAATTAGGAACTTTAATGCTCGAAATAGATTAAAACCATCATATAACAACATATTTTCACATTTTCCAAATTAAGTATGATCTTATCCTCTTTGACCCTAAATTAGGATTTTTAAATACTTAATCGTTCTTATATGGGGTAAAAACCCTAAATCATGAAATTTTACATCTAGATCAGGTTCAAATCTAACATTATCATTCAACAGGTTATTAACACTTCAATTAACCCATTAAGCATACTAGATTCAACCTTAAATCACAAATAGGGTTTTTAACTTAACTTTAATACACTTTTTATCCACTTATAGTACTTTTGCAATTAGGAACGGAATCAACCTTAATATTATTTTTATTGGATTCCTCTCGTTCTCCTGATCAAAATTCATATATTACTTGTCCTAATCGGAGTTACCAATATTTAATTACAAATTTTACAATAAAACTTTACATGAGCCAATCAGGAGACGCCACGTCGCCCCTTGCCATGCAACTCGCAAGTTAGGAAAACACAACGAAAAGTCCTTTGTGCCCTTGGTTAAGCCAGACTTTATTTCAGCCCGCGAAGGGCAAAAGCGTCCAACGCGCCCTGGTCATCTTCCTCCTCGTCTACCCTAGTGCTGCCGCTGCAGCAAGCACTAAGTGCGGCCCTTCCGCCCCCTTTCCTGACCACGATGGCCACCATGGATGGTTCCATTGGCTCCGACGGGGTCCCGCGCTTCAAGGAGTGTCCTTTATCCGCAGCCAAGGCAACCCGTTCACTCCTACTGATCCCTGGACGGCGGCCGATCTAGCTGCTCTTCTGCAGATCTTGCGCAAGGGCCAGAGCAAGGAGATGGAGTCGAGATTTCTTCCAGACGATGTGGGAGCATCGTGCGCCCTTGCTCTTCCCGTCCCTGGCTCCTCCTTGCTCCAAGGGTCGCGGTGCTCCTCTCAACTAGGGTTGTTGGGTTTTAGGGGAGGCAGAGAAGGCAGCGGAAACAAATTTTTTTCCCCAAATCCCAGAACAAGGAAACGCGTCAACGTCTATACAATAGGAAAGGATGGTTTGTGGAATCATACCTTGTTCCAAGGCTTGCTCGGTGACAATTCCTCGTGCCTTGAACGGTCTTCACCTCCTATCTTGGACGGTGTCTGTGCAGCTGTTGGTCACATCGGGACTGACAGGATTGAAGGTTGTCCTCCTAGCGGCAGAAACCTCCCGCCTCTAAAGTAGTCCACACGGACCACCTGGAACTCCAATCTCCTTGTCCCATAAGGAATTGGAAGGAGTCGCACCCTCGTGGTGACTTACTAGTCGCCAACACACTCTCCTGCCTCCAGTTGCAACTGCAGTTGTCTTTCCCTTGCTGCACCTCCCTTTGCGGGTAGCACTTGCTCGGGCTCTCTCTCGGTTACCAAAACCAGAGAGAAGGACAACTTTACAGAGCAACTAGTTGCACTGAGTTGTTGTCTGAGAAGCCCCCAATACCCCTATATATATAGGAGGGTCATGGGACAAGGTTCTCCATCCCGGGCAATACGGGACTAAAAGCAGGAGTAGAAGGGTTTGATATTTTCCACAAAACCAACCAACTCGGAACCTGAACCGATCATTTCACAACTAAAACGGTCGGTTGGGGACCTAAACCGGTCGGTTGACTCCTCAACTGATCGGTTGGGACACCTCAACCGATCGGTTGGGACACCACAACTGGTCGGTTCACAAGTGAACTGATCGGTTGGTGATCCTGGTCGGTTCCCGATTGACTTTCCTTCTTTTGTTTCCAATTGGTATCGAATACCAATCCTATTTCCAATCAAATTGGACAAGTAAAACAAAAAAAAGAATTTTCTCACCAATCTTTCTTTCCCAACTTGCTCGGTTCGACCAGTGAGCCGATCGGTTCAACACTTGAACCGGTCGTTTCACCCTATCCATGAGCCGATCGACTCAACACTTGAGCCGACCGGTTCACCCAGCTGAGCCAATCGGTTCATCACATGAGCCGATCGGTTGGGAGTGCAGATTGTGCAGAATCAGTCAATTGCAGTTCCTATTAATTCGATACTCTAATCAAGCTGTCCAACATCTTGAACACTATGATTTTGAGCTATCAATTAATTGAGTGTTTAATTGAACTACTAAACTCCTTTAGTAATCAATCTAAACATTATTTGCGGACAAAACTACTCTTCCAGGTTAAATCCTATGTGTGTGACCCTGCAGGTCCATTTCACGTTGGCAGTGAAAGTCCATAACACTTATGCCTTCACAAGCAAAGAGAGGTGCCTAGTCACACATCAGTGCTACCCAAGTGAAAGTAGAAAGTTGGAGAACAACTTTCAATCCTACAATCCGTGAATGGTGTTACAGTGAATGTATAATTCCTTTGTCACTGATATCCCGAATGAACTCGAGGCATGGAACAGTCATCTTGTCAACGTTCATTCACTTTCTTGATCTCAGAGTAGATTAGAAGAGATATGTTATGACATCAGTATCACATACTGACTCACACATGCGTGCACGCCTTTCTCAATCCTACTCATCAAGTGGCCATGGATATCAAACTCCCTCAGGAGGGACAAATCCCATATCTATAACTCACCCCTCAAAAGCCCCATGTGTCAAAGCCACCCAATCATCACCTTTATAACAACCCATGTTTCAGGACTGCATTTGATGATGTCAAAGTGTGCCACGACATGTGTTGAGTACAGTGATTTCAGGTCTAAGAATCACACTCACCACCATCACTATGAGTACTGACTGTGACTACCATGTCATGGTTCCATGTGTCAAACTCACTGTGGGTCTGTCCGGTACACTTGTTCTCTAATAAGTACCTATGTGTTTGGTTTGATATCTCTATATCATGACTAATGAGATTCTATCATCAACCAACACCACAATCTAGTGTTGTGTGTCATTGCTGTCTATCTACCTTCCACAATGACCTCCGACTAGGGACATAACAAGAATGTACAAACTCTTAGCATTCATATGATCTCATCGTTTAGGTCATGAACCTGAAGGCATACATCATTGAGTACTGCCATTCTCTAGACATTCAATCTAATCTATCACTATCTCAAATGACTGAACTAGAAAGAATTGTAAGCTTGCCTTTGATGTTTATCAAATCAATCTTAATGTATCCCACCAATCATCCCATGATTGGCTCTCAGGGCATACATACCAACAGATTCCCACTTGCACTGCAAGCCAATCACCCTGGAATCATATTCATAGTGATCTTCAAACATGTCCCACATGTTACTGTGCTCTTGTGCCAACATAGTGAGTAATGGAAACACCTTGCCAAAGTCAGTATAAATTTCATGTCTCACATCTCTTCACTGTACATCATACGTATGAGATGGAGTTGCCGTAATATGTGATCTAGTATTCCTTTGCTAACATTTAGCCACATTGCTTGATCAAGGATTCCATACTTGTCATCAATGACCAGAATATCTATAAGTTCATCTCATGAACTTCTAGATCCATATAGTATCCATTGTTGTTCTCTAACAAAAGGATGCTCGGCATTTCCTTTTAAATGGTTTCATTCAAACACTTCCGATTATCAACAAACTTTCACTTTTATATATCCTATATATAGTTTGCGATCATTTTTCTGTCCTTCTGGAAGTTCACATCAAGGTAACTCTTTACATTGAACTCTTCCTTATCTCCATAGAACTAGTACTTCACAAGTACTTATCAAGTTCTTATGGTTTCCAGTAACCCTTACTGGAAGTAGACAGACATCCACTCGTCATGTCCCACATACGAGTTATCAGGATGAGCACATCGTATTGCCATGTCATAAATACAAGATGATGAATGCATTTTGTTCTTGCCATGTCGATACATGCAAGATAATGGGATGATTACATACATGATAGATCCATATCTATTCTTAGTGTTCCCATTCTTCATAAGAATTAAACACTTGGCCTTGGGATACCAACTCCATGTAACATGGACAAGTTTTCTCCCACTTAATCTGTGCATACTGAACTCTTCAGTACAAATTGCCAATGTATGCTCTCTCTTTTTAGGTCAAGAGGTTTTCGAGAACTATCTCAATAGATCTCTATTCCTATCACATAGGAAACATCTCTATCTTCTTTAAAGATAATTTCCACTTTTGGATTTCCATTCTAGAACATTTCCATTTCACATCAACATGTGGAATGTGAACACGCTCCCACTAAATCACAGATCCCTTCTTTATCTTTGACATATTAGTCAAACCCTTTGACTATATTATTAAAGTAAAGATCCAATTCTGAGTTGCTTGTACTCAATCAATCACATTCATTAGTCCATTGTAACTTATAGACTTCATTTGCATTAGTGGATTCATAAACCTAATAGGTTGTGTCACATACACATCATTGTTTTATTCCTCATAGGAATGCAGTTTTAGTATGCATATACCAAATGTCTTAGTCATTAAGTTGCAATCAAGCATCATCCTTATCAAAATGTTATCCATGTGTCTTAACACTTAAGACTTATTTGCACTTATGGATTTCCATCCAATGGGTGCTACCATCAAGGTCATACGTTATGGTTCACATGGAAGTCATTTAGGGTGTAATGGTCATAAACCATAACTCAAAATTCAGTTCCTCATATTCATCTAGATAGTTGACTCATCACATGAACAACTCATCATATAGATAATTGAGGTGTAAGGATATAAGAATTCACAACCCTTGTGACTCTTAAATTCGTTTATTAGTGAGGGGTATTCATTTATTAAGAAGCATTTAGTTATTTGATAATCATTCTCTAACTCCTTAGAGTATGATTCCTTCTTGATTTAGACATCACCATGCCTTAATCATGAGTTCACTATGATACACTATCATAATCACTCATAAGGTTCTCAAACATTTGGCCCAAGTATTTCATTCATTGATCTCATCAAGAATTAACACTTTACCAAATTTACACTTCATCTATGATAATCTTGAACACTTCAAGATATTCATATTGGTATTTCTCTAAACACCATTTGAAGTATTAGCATTTTTTCCAATAGGTATGTAAATGCATCACATGTATTATACCTAATAGGATAATCATTCTCCCACTACCATTAGTGAAGATTGATTAATCATTTCCAAGATATTCATGTCTCTTAGTGGTTCTCTAACTAAAAGAGTCTAGATTTATCCATCACATGGAAACTAGAAATGAATTTCTCATGATTGATGCTAATTTGATTGTTTGAGTTATCTATAACTTTTAGGTATCATTTTATCTTATGCATATCAAATATCACAAGATAAGCAAGGCATTGCCACAAAGATCACATCTTTAAAAGATTGAAACATCAACTTTATTGATTGCCATCATTGTCTTATAATGTGCAAAAAATAAAGTGTTTCTATCTATTTGCAAGTATGAAATAGTAGTTCATAACTGCATTATATGCCTTATAGGCTGAAAATAAACTAAAGTACTCCTATCTATGGCGGCAACACTTGCCCCAATTATGAGTGATTTACACTTTACATCTTGGTATCATATACCTCAAAAAGTGTTACAAGTTTACTTTCATGACACCTTTAAGTGGAGACTTCAGTTGCCTCCTTCTTCTTTTGTTCTTCCAGATAGAGAGGACAATTCCTTTTCAAATGTCCTGGCATTTGACAATGGTGGCAATTTCCTTTCTTGGTCACGCCTCCCTTGGCCTTAAGAGCTGAAGTCGTCTTGGGCTCCTGGCTAGCATCAGAACCTTTCTTAGCTTTGCCCTTGCCCTTGCACTTGGAATTTCCTTTCTTGCTCGTGATCACCATCACAGACTTAGGCTTGTCCTTCTTCATCTGTTTCTCAGTTGTCCTCAACATGCCTAACAACTCTGACAGTGGCTTATCAAAGTTGTTCATGTTGTAGTTCATCACAAACTGACTGTAAGATTCTGGCAACGATTGCAGTATCAAGTCAGTAGCCAACTCTTGGCTCAATGGAAATCCCAGTCTTTGCAGGTTCTCCACAAACCCAATAATATTGAGTGTGTGAGGACCAATTGGATCTCCTTCTGTCATGACACACTTGAACAATGCCCTTGAGACATCGTATCTCTCTTGTCGTGCCTGATCTTCATACAGGTTCCTGAGATGTTGAACCATCTCAATGACACCCATATTCTCATGTTGTCTCTGCAACTCATGGTTCATGGAGCACAACATCAAGCACTTTGCATCAATGGCATCATCAGAATTCTTCTTGTAAGAATCCCTTTCTATCTTTGGTGCATTAGGAGCCGGTTCCTCTGGAATTGGAGTATCCAGGTGATAGAGCTTTCACTCTTGAGTGAGAACAATTCTCAATGTCCTATACCAGTCGTGGAAGTTTGTCCCATTTAGTCTGTCCTTTTTAAGTACCGATCGCAAAGAGAAGTGATTGTTGATTGTTTTCATTTTCACTACAAAAGGAAATATGCAATTTTAGTCCAAAAACTCATTTTTGACTTATTTGATTGATTTGAAAAGTTGACGATAAAATTAGGCCTTTAATTAATTATCGCTCCCACTATTTTACTTCAAATTGATATCCCTCACCATCAATTCAGAAGATTGCAGCGTACAACCTTCTCGTGGGCAAGATCCTGAAATCCTCTAAGTCATGGACCAGCTTGGGCTGTCACCCACAATATAGATCTCTCAGGTAGGCAGCTCTTGCCAATTGCATCATATGCAACTCTTGATAAGATGTCATATGCAACTCCTTGCCATGATCATCTCCATGCCTCAAGGCGCTAGATCCTATCTAGGTCACCTTGTTAAGTCCGACCCAAAGCAAACACAATGAATATGCACCCTGCTTGGGCAGACCCACACATTCATCCTTCACGCTTCCACGAGATAGACGGTGCACCACGCTTGGGCGTGCCCATACTTGGTCGATCAAGCTTTTCACGTGTGTTGCATTTGGAAGGCTTCTAAAACTTAATATTTTAATGAGGGATTTGGTTTTTATATACATATACATATCCAATCACCACAATATATAGTACATATCATATACATGCTATATCCCACAGAAAACATGCAAAACGATAAGAGCGATGATTATGGCCATCCTAATGTGATTCCTCGAGCCAAGAGGAATCACGGTCATCTAGGACTACATGACATGCAACCTGTACAAGATGAACTCTGTGCTTTGCCTTCTGAGTTGATCAACTCATCATATGAATGATCTGTTCTTTCTGGTCGGTTGTCTGGGTGCCACCAGCCGATCGGTTGGCTCCTCCAACCGATCGGTTGGCTCCTCCAACCGATCGGTTGGCCTAGTCGTCGTGCATCTCCTTCTGGCTACCACCCGCTCGTCTCGCTCCTCAAACTGGTCATCAACCAATCAGTTCACTCTTTGAACCAATCGTCTGGAACGTCAATCGATCGGTTCACGCCTTGAACCGATCGTCTCAGCTGTCTTCTCGATGTCCTCCGTTCTTTGACATAACAGGAAATAAAATCTATCCTATTTTACATTGTAAAAAGAGAAACCCCGAGTTACATTCGCGGGGAGCAAAGGTAGGAAAGAATTCTTGAATTATTTCGAGTTACATCAGGAATAGGAGAAGGAAGATCGGTGCGCAGACCGAGATGCAAGCAACCACAAACAACCATACACATATAGGGTTTATTGGCCATAACCACGCTATACATCCACCATAAAACTGGTTTAAGGGCGACGCATATCGAGTGCATTAATAATACATATCATATATGTAATTGGGATTTGTGGATTTAAGATTGGACATGCATAAAGCCAGTTTTAGTCGCATCGTATGCAATAAATAAAGGCGGCAAACCAAAATCGATCATATCGATAATCCCAAAGTATAGAGCAGTTGACGTGGCTCTGATACCACTGTTGGGTTTTAGGGGAGGCAGAGAAGGCAGCGGAAACAAATTTTTTTCCCCAAAACCCGGAACAAGGAAACGCGTCAACGTATATATAATAGGAAAGGATG
The DNA here is from genome assembly GCA_963693085.1 of Alisma plantago-aquatica. Taxonomy (NCBI): domain Eukaryota; kingdom Viridiplantae; phylum Streptophyta; class Magnoliopsida; order Alismatales; family Alismataceae; genus Alisma; species Alisma plantago-aquatica. The sequence continues at coordinate 1,036,818,605 of OY856412.1, forward strand.
GTTTGTGGAATCATACCTTGTCCCGAGGCTTGCTCGGCGACAATTCCTCACGCCTTGCACGATCTTCACCTCCTGTCTTGGACGGTGTCTGTGCAGCTCCTGGTCACACTGGGACTGACAGGATTGAAGGTTGTCCTCCTAGCGGCAGAAACCTCCCGCCTCTGAAGTAGTCCACACGGACCACCTAGAACACCAATCTCCTTGTCCCACAAGGAATTGGAAGGAGTCAAACCCTCCTATTGACGTACTAGTCGCCAACACACTCTCCTGCCTCCAGTTGCAACTGCAGTTGTCTTTCCCTTGCTGCACCTCCCTCTACGGGTAGCATTTGCTCGGGCTCTCTCTCAGTTACCAAAACCAGAGAGAAGGACAACTTTACAGAGAAACTGGTTGCACTGAGTTATTGTCTGAGAAGCCCCCAATACCCCTATATATATAGGAGGGTCACGGGACAAGGTTCTCCATCTCGGGCAATGCGGGACTAAAATCAGGAGTAGAAGGGTTTGAGATTTTCCACAAAACCAACCAACTCGGAACCTGAACCGATCGTTTCACAACTGAAACGGTCGGTTGGGGACCTGAACCGGTCGATTGACTCCTCAACCGATCGGTTGGGACACCTCAACCGGTCAGTTCATAAGTGAACCGATCGGTTGGTGATCCTGGTCGGTTCCCGATTGAGTTTCCTTCTTTTGTTTCCAATTGGTATCGAATACCAATCCTATTTCCAATCGAATTAAACAAGTAAAACAAAAAAAGAATTTTCTCACCAATCTTTCTTTCCCAACTTGCTCGGTTCGACCAGTGAGCCGATCGGTTCAACACTTGAACTGGTCGTTTCACCCTGTCCATGAGTCGATCAACTCAACACTTGAGCCAACCGGTTCACCCAGCTGAGCTGATCGGTTCATCACATGAGCCGATTGGTTGGGAGTGCAAATTGTGCAGAATCAGTCAATTGCAGTTCCTATTAATCCGATACTCTAATCAAGCTGTCCAACACCTTGAACACTATGATTTTGAGCTATCAATTAATTGAGTTTTTAATTGAACTACTAAACTCCTTTAGTAATCAATCTAAACATTGTTTGTCGACAAAACTCCTCTTCTAGGTTAAATCCTATGTGTGTGACCCTGCAGGTCCATTTCACATTGGCAGTGAAAGTCCATAACACTTATGACTTCACAAGCAAAGAGCGGTGCCTAGTCACACATCAATGCTACCCAAGTGAAAGTAGAAAGTTGGAGAACAACTTTCAATCCTACAATCCGTGAATGGTGTTACAGTGAATGTATAATTCCTTTGTCACTGATATCCCGAATGAACTCGAGGCATGGAACAGTCATCCTGTCAACGTTCATTCACTTTCTTGATCTCAGAGTAGATTGGAAGAGATATGTTATGACATCAGTATCACATACTGACTCACACATGCGTGCACGCCTTTCTCAATCCTACTCATCAAGTGGCCATGGATATCAAACTCCCTCAGGAGGGACAAATCCCATATCTATCACTCACCCCTCAAAAGCCCCATGTGTCAAAGCCACCCAATCATCACCTTTATAACAACTCATGTTTCAGGACTGTGTTTGATGATGTCAAAGTGTGCCCAATGACATGTGTTGAGTGCAGTGATTTTAGGTCTAATAATCACACTCACCACCATCACTGTGAGTACTGATTGTGACTACCATGTCATGGTTCCATGTGTCAAACTCACGGTGGGTCTGTCCGGTACACTTGTTCTCTAACAAGTACCTATGTGTTTGGTTTGATATCTCTATATCATGACTAATGAGATTCTGTCATCAACCAACACCACAATCTAGTCTTGTGTGTCATTGCTGTCTATCTACCTTTCATAATGACATCTGACTAGGGACATAACAAGAATATACAAACTCTTAGCATCCGTATGATCTCATCGTTCAGGTCATGAACCTGAAGGCATGCGTCATTGAGTACTGTCATTCTCTAGACATTCAATCTGATCTATCACTATCTCAAATGACTGAACCAGAAAGAATTGGAAGCTTGCCTTTGATATTTATCAAATCAATCTTAATGTATCCCACCAATCATCCCATGATTGGCTCTCAGGGCATACATACCTACAAGGGTTTCATGTGAGTACGAGATGGAGAAGAGAGGGGGATGCCCAAAATCTCTTTGGGCTCAAGTCCCTGGATCCGTCCTTTAAATAGGAGATGATAGCAACATCCCATCATGCTCAACCATAAGGAAAACACGTCCCCATCATCCTACCTTCCTTCATTGTGAAGAATCTTCTCTCTCTTCTTTGTATCTTTCTAATATCCTTTATTATTTGGATATTTAGGTTTTCAAAATCCCTCTTTCATTTTCTTTGCACTTGCCCTTTTCATTAATTGGCCACGAATTTCTATTCTCTTTTTTTTAATAGCAATTACTTCCTTTTTATCAATATCACAAAATTCATTAATAATGTATCACATTATCCTCTTATTTTGCAAATTTGGTATTTTCTCTTTATTTCCTCTTTATTGGGACTCCTTGGATCCCAAGAAACTCTATTATTTTGAAATCATTTTTATTGGATACTCATTATCCTTCTAGATGCATCTAAATGCATTATTTCACATTATCTTGTTTATTTCTTATTAAAATATTTCCTTTTGAGGATTTCTCTTTATTTCTCTTTAATTTTACTCATTGGTTTTTCTTTTTACATTAGGAATCCATGGGATACGAAATCCCACTAAGGATTATACTTCTTTTCACTTATTTTCCACATTTTACCATTATTTTCAATTTCTTTCTTAATAAGGAAATACTTAAATGATCTTTTCTTTTCTTGTTGCATTCTCTATGCAACTTTGGACTCCTTAGAACCCAAGGAACCCAAGAGGCACGAAATCCTTCCTTGTATTACATTCTTTTGCCTTCCAGAGGTTTTCACATCATTCTTTTCTCAAAAACTAAATTATTCATTTATTAATTGAATTTCCTTGTTATTTGGGCCCAATAGCCAATAAAGCCCACAACAAAACCATCAAAGCTATTGTAAACAAAATCCATTTATTCCAAATACATTATATCATAATTTTTTCAAATATCCCTAATATGAGAAATTACATTTCTAACCAAAAGAACCCAAAATCAGGGTTGTAACAGGTTTCATCTTCATGAATTTCATAATTGAGTACTCCTTACACTTATCAGACATAGTTGCGTTGTTCAGCTTCCCTGTCATAGTTATGGTAAGAAGATATCAAAGCATGGATAACTCTTGCTCAGGAGAGATGACCACATTAGCAACAGAAGAGGTTGGGGTTTCCTGACCTACTAATGGTCTGCTTCCAGTTAGAGCAGTAACTTGAGCCACCAGAGAGGTAAAGGGATGATCCATCCTTGGCATCCTAAACCTAGGGTTCTAAGGTGTTTCATAACCAAATAGATTGCAAAAGATGAGTTATCTCCTACCATAATGGTTTTGCCTACACAAGGCCAGAGTACCAGGTATAAGCAACCTATGAAAAAGGTAAACATTCTAAGGGTGACATGAATAAAATAGTTAGATAACTAATAACAATAGCTCTGATACCATTCTATAAGGAGTGGGACCCAAGAAAGAATCCACTCCCTAATAAAATAAAAAGGCATCATCCCATGTAACCAAACGCCAACATAAATGTTTTTTACAAAAGGGATGATAACCAATTCATTCAACATGTATGTATCATAACATCAAAAGTAGCAGAAAAATTTATAGAGTATCTAACCATTACAAGGCATGTTATCATCACTAGATAAAACAAAAACTAACTAAACATAGGACTAGTTGAGGATCACCTAACTGCCTCAATATAGTCTCCTAAAAGCTCAGCTACACTTGTTGTTTCTAGGTCCACCTTGGTTGTCCTCTCCTTGTCCAATGCCTGGGGATGGAAGCATACCCCACAAAAGGAAAAGAGAAGATGACATCAGCAAAAAGTTGGTATCATACTAAATTGGAATTGAGAAATATAAAGAATATAGGACATCAAGTAAACAATGCTTCCCATAGAAAAGTAAAGGACTACCCAAGTGGGCATTAAGAGAGAGGAATTGCAAACATTTGATAACAAAAGAGATACTTGCTATTAATAAATTAATAATGTTGTGCCACATAAGCACATATCATGAAATTAGGGCACATAACCCATTATGAATATCATCAACCTGGATGCATGTGAGATAATCATAGCACTAGAACAATATAAAGACAATGGTAGAAAAACCTCACGAACTTGAAACCTGATAGAGAATGGCACATAACCGAAATCCCCTATATATAACGTGCGAACAAAACCTAGGTATGGGGAACATAAAATATATCCCAAAGATATATTAAGAGCACGTAACCCAAAAACCAAAGCAATTATACTACTTTAGGACTACTAAATCACATAACATGCTTAATGTAGATGAAAGTAAAAAGTATAGTCAGAATAAATAAGATTTTCATCACATAAGTAGATAGTATAAACTTCCACCACATAAGTGGTGAAATTAGGATGTCTTCAAGAATTAAAGCATAAGTTGGAGTGAAAACAAAGTCCAACCAAAATATGATGATAATAATGTCATAATCAAATAGAATGCTTCATATGGAATAAATTCTCAAAGAGAGATATTGTGTGGGATATCAAAAGAGTGATAATTTAGGATGATTGCTCAATATAGAATAATTGGGGATGAAAATATACCTTACTTAAGATTCCTAGTCATCACTTTTTACCAACTTAGTTGATTCTAAGATCACCTTTGCCTAATTAAAATTTATTCACATGTATTAGCATTTTATAAAGCATAATGTGTAGAGTAACCCTAATTTTTGATCTATTTAAAAAACCTTTGATTCTGGTCACCAAACCTAGAACAAACTATTCCTTATCTTCTTATGATCAAGAAAACATATTTATTTGTCCAATTTGGAGATTATATGATTTAGTTACAATTTTTAGGATTTTATATAATTGATTAGCTCTTCAAAAATATACCATAGAAAACATGAAAATAAGACTTTAAAAATATTTTTATTAGAAAGATCACATTTTTCCAATTCCAAAACATATTTTTACTTCATTTTTGGACTATCATATCAAACGATATGATTTTTGCAAAATCGGACATTCACAAAATTCTAAAAATCCACATCAACAAGTAATCTCGTGAGAGAGGAAGAAAGAGAGGGGCCTAGCCCGCATGACTTGGGACAACAAAGAGAGGCCAAATCAGATGGTCAGCAGTCTTGGTTTGACTCATTGAAATCAAAGAAAACAAGGGAAATAGACCATTATGTCCTTTAGCTAGAAAACAAAGATAAGAGTAAAAGATGAGGGTAGATTTGGGAGTCGAGGTTGGGGGAGGATCATCCCCTTTACATGACCGTGGCCATGGCTATGAGGTGCAACATAATAGACATAGGAATAATTGGGACAAACTATTAAAGGGCTAGTTCGATGTTAAAGTCGACGAGATCATGGACGACTGAGTTCGAGAATACTCAATGTGGTCTGAATTTTGGTTGGGGCCGTGAGGTATGAAGCTACAATGCTAGAAACCAGTTCTCCACCCTTCGGGGTAATGGTAATAGACCATGAGGCCTCAATAATAGTTGAAAGGATAAGATGGTTTCTTGGGGCCTGGCAATGGTTTCTACGGGTTTTTATAGAGGCACACAACATAGAAGGGGTTGGCAAGGCTCATGGCTGTGAGGGGGGTTGATGACCAGACTGGGGTTTTTCTCATTTTAAGACACTAGGGATTGAATGATGGATTGTTTGATGTGGAACATTACTATGTATTCAATGTAATTTTTTTTAGAATGATCAAGAAACATGGGGGAAATTTGCAAAGGAAGGTCGACCTTGTTCACATGTTACTATACTTGGCTATTTCCTTTTTAGTAGAAGGTTGAAGAAAGGGGGTGAGCCGTTGGATCGACCAATTAAATCACACATCCAATAAGGATCGTCATATCAAATATGATAAAAGAAACACATGTGATAAGAAAGTCTCCTAGAAAACTTAGGAAAACTCAAAAACCTTAATCAAATTGGATATCAATTAAAATGATGCATTAAATTATTTCTCTCCCTCTCTCCTCAATTGAGGGTGCAAAGAAACTCCAAATTAAATGAAATTTGATGCCTATACTAATTTGAACATGTAAAACCCGAATATGGCATTAAGTTTTAGTTTTGGAGACTATAAATATATTATTTAATTATTTTAAAGTAAGTCTTATTTTCTCTTTCCTCTTGATTTAGACACATCTAGAAACCACCATTAATGTGAAAGTTCACCCACAAGAAATCTTAAACTTGTGGAACATGAATTTGAAATTTAATTCCTCTATTGGTGTTATTTAACATATTATTTAATATTTTGGGCTTTAATTTCATTTTCTCTCTCCTAAACACATTAGAACATGAAAGATTGTCCAAATTAGTTGATAATTCACACATAGGCTAATTTTAACATGTAGATTACAAATTTAAGATTTATTTCATTTTTGGAGTCATTAATGTTTATTTCATATTTTGGAGAAAACTCACCTTTTCTTTGCTAAATGAAATTTGGATAATTATTATTTGTGAAAATAAGGTGAAACTGTTGGGTTTTGCATGGTCAGAGTAGACAACGGAAATAAAATTTTTACTTGACCATAAACCCATAACCAGCAGATCGCATCAACATCGATGTAATGGGAAGGATGATTTTAGTGAGTCATACATGTTCCTGAGGCTTGCTCCACGACAATGCCTCGCAATAAGTGTGGTCTTAACCCACCTGTCTTCAACAACATCTGTGCAGCTCCTGGTCTTGACTCAAACTGCAGTTGACAGTCGTCCTCCTGAGCAGAAGAAATCTCCCACCTCTACAGATAGTCCACACGGACCACTAGGAACTCTAGTCATCCTGTCCTGAAGGACACTAAAAGGAGTCATCCCCTTCTGTTGATGTACTAGTCACTGACACACTCTCCCACAACCTGTTTCTTTTCTGTAGTTGTCTCTCCCTTGTGGTTCCTCCCTGGATGGGTAGAACTTGCTTGGGCTCTCTCAGTTATCACAACTAGAGAGGACAACAACTTTGCATAGCAACTGATGTTCTGAGTTGTATATATTGAGAAGCCCCTAGTACCCCTCTATATATAGGAGGGGTCAGGGTTCTCAGCCCCAGGCAATACGGGACTAAAGTGGGAGTAGAAGGGTCCAAAATTTCCATGAATAATTTACACTGTGGCAGGCGAACCGGTCGTTTCATAAATGAAACGGTCATTTGGCAAGGTGAGATGATCAGTTCACTTCTGAACCAGTCAGTTAAGAGTGTGAACCGGTCAATTCACTTAGTGAATCTGTCATTTCACTTCTCAGACTTGTCCACAATTGACTTTCCTTATTTGTTTCTAATTAATACTAATATTAATTCTTGTCCCAATCAAATTGAACAAGTGAAATGGAAATCTTTTTCTGACAAAATGGGACAACCCAACACTTCTCGTTTGGACACATGAACCTACTAGTTCACCAGAGTGAACTGGTCGTCTCATTAACCATGAGCCAATCGGTTCACCCAGTTAATCGATCGGTTGGTGTTCCAGGTTGTGCAAAACACATTCAATTCAGTTCTCAATCAATTTTACACTGAAATCAGTTGGTTCAACACTTGAACTTGATGATTCTGAGTCGAGTCTATTGATTGTATGTTTAATTGAGTACCAAAACACTTTTTAGCAATCAATTCAAACATTATATATGGATAAAGTCCTCTTCTAGGTTAATACTTTTGTGTGTGACCCTATAGGTCCCATTTTGCGTTGGCGGTGAATGTCCATAACTAACTTATGACATCACAAGCAAAGAGTGGCACCTAGTCATACATCATTGCTACCCAGGTGAAAAGGAAAGTTTGAGAACAACTTTCAAACCTACAGTGTGTGATTGGTGTTTCACTGAATGTATAATTGCTATGAATCTGATATCCTAAATGAACTCAAGGCATGGAGTTGTCATCCTTTCAATGTTCATTCATGTTCCTTGATCCAAAGAAGAGTGTCTGAGATATGTGTGCCATGAATATCACATATTGAGTCCCACGTGCATGCGCATGCCTTTCTCAGTCTCACTTATCAAGTAGCCATGGACATCATACTCCCTTAGGAAGGACAAATCCCATATCTATCACTCATAGTCAAAACCCCATGTGTCAAAGTCACCCAACCATCACATTTATAACAATCCATATTTCAAGACTACATTTGATGATGTCAAAGTGTACCCAATGACATGTGATGAGTGCAGTGATTTTAGGTCTATGAATCACAATCACCATCATCACTGTGAGAGTTGACTCTGACTACCATGTCATGGTTCCATGTGTCACTCTCACAGTGGGTCTGTCCGATACACTATTTTCAAACATGTATCTATGTTCTTGATTTGATATCATATATCATGACTAATGAGACATTGTCATCAACCAACACACACTCTAGTCTTTATGTGTCATTGTTATCTATTAACCTTCAACAATGACATTCGACTAGGGACATAACAAGAATGTACAAACTCTTAGCATCTGTATGATCTCATTGTTTAGGTCCTCAACCTGAAGGCATACGTCATTGAGTATTGTCATTCTTTAGACATCCATTCTGTCTCGTCATTATCTCATAACTGATGCAACCAAAATAAATTGGAAGCTTGCCTTTGATATTTACCAAAAAAATCTTAATGTATCCAAATCCAATCGTCATATGATTGGATCTCAGGGCATACATACCAACAGACTCCCACTGGAACTGCGAGCCAATCACCTTTGAATCATATTCTCAGTGATCTCTAAACATGTCCCACATGTTTCATCTGCTCCAGTGCTAATGCAGTGAGTTAGCAACACTTTGCTTTAGTCGGTATATTGCATGTTTCACATCTCCTCACTGTACAACATTTGTATGAGATGGAGTTGCCATAATATGTGATCCGATATTCCTTGCCTAACATTTAGCTCCATTACTTGACTTAGTACTCCTACTTTGTCATCAATGGTTGGAATATCTATAAGTTCATATCTATGAACTTCTGGATCCATATAGTATCCTTTGCTGTTCATAACACAAGGATATTCAACATTCCCTTTTAGAATTAAATGACATTTAAATAGAAACATTTCCATTTATCAACTCTTGTTCACTTTATAATAGAGTATAACTTTTATATTTTGCATTTTGCAATCATTTCCTTTCATTTCAGAAGCTTGGATCAGTGTAACTCATTCACACTCAACTCTTCCTTTTATTACCATAGAACTATTCCTTTAATACTTTAAAAGTACTTAAATAAGTTCTTTATGGTATTCCAGTTACTCTCACTGGAAGAAGAAAAACATCCACTTGTCATGTCCAATACATACAAGTTAACATGATGAGCACACCATATTGTCATGTCCAACACATATAAGATGATGAATGCATATCTTCTTGTCATGTGCAATGCATACAAGATAATGGGATGATAGATCCAAAGGCATCGTCTATGTGTTCCTTTTCTTCATAAGATTTTGGGACACATGGCATCTTAGATACTATCTCCATGCAACATGGACAAGTTTTCTCGCACGAAATCTTTGCATACTGAACCCTTCGGTACAGATTGCCAATTTATGCTAATAGGTCAAGAGACTTTTGAGAACTATCTCTATAGATCTCTATTCCTATAACATAGGACATTTCTCTTTATTCTCTTAAAGAAGGTATTTCCACACCAGTTTCATTTTATGAATATGTTCCCACTAAGTCTTTGTAATCATAGATCCCTTCTTTATTTTGATATATCAGTCAAACCTTTTGACTATATAATCAAAGTAAAGACTCCCATTCTGAGATGCTTGTATTTAATCAATCACATTGACAAATCTCTTGTAACTTATAGACTACATTTGCACTAATGGAATTATAAAACCCTTCAGGTTGTGTCACATACACAACCTCATGTTATTCCTACTAGGAATGTGGTTTTAACACCCATATGCCAAATCTCATAGTAATCAAGTTCCAATGGCAAGCACGATCCCTTCTTTAAATGTCATCCATGTCAGTCTTAACACTTAAGACCCAAATGCACTTATGGGTTTTATCCCTATAAGAGCTACCATTAAGGTCATACCTTATTTGGTTCACATGGAAGTCATTTTGGATCTTATTGTTTCAAGCCATAACTCAAAATCTGGTTCGTCGACATAATCTAGATTGATTAGGTGTATCTGTTGCATTAGGAATTTGAGAATCCACAACACTTGTGACTCTTAATCTCCTTTATTTAGTGTAAAGCATGTTCTTCAGATGAATTCTATAAGATTAGTTATTTGATGATCGTGCTCTAACTATTTAGAGTACGACTCTTCTTTGATTCAGACATAACTATGCCTTAATCATGAGTTCTCTATGATACACTATCATAATTACTCACAAGGTCCTCAAACATCTGGTTTAAGCATCCCATTCATTGTTCACATCAAGGAGTTAATACTCTTACTAAGTTTGTACTTCATTTATGATATTCTTGAACACTTTAAGATATTCAAATTGGTATTTCTCTAAACACCATCTGAAGCATTAGCATTTATTTCAATAGGTATGTATATACATCAATATACATTATACCTCATAGAATAGTCATTCTCCCACTAAATCTAGTGAAGATTAACTTGTCATCATTCCCAATAAAGAAGACATTCATATCTCTTAGTGGTTCATTTACCAAGAGAGACTAGCTTTATCCATCATATGGAATCTAGATGAATTTCTCATTCATCTATTTAGATGATAATGCTAATTTATTGTTTGAGTCATCAATAACTTTAAGTATCACTATTTTGTCTCATGTATAATAAGTACCACAAGATACATAAGGCATTGCCACAAAAGTTTATATCTTTGAAATTGAACCTTTATTGATAGACATCCTTGTCATTACAAGATGCAAAAATGTAATGTTTCTATTTATTGGAAAAATGAAATAGTAGTTCATAACTCTATTACATGCCCTTTGGGATGAAACAAACTAAAAGGTACTACTATCTGTGGCAAAAACACTTGCTCCATTCTTGATTTGTATACCTTCTTGGTCCTTTTGTAAAGGCCTTCACTTCTTTTTTAGATCCTGCACATCATTATGTCAGATATTTTTCCTGGTATCATATACTTGAGATAAAGAAGCATTTGAAGTTTATTTCATAATACCTGAGGTGGAGAATTCCATACCCTCCTTCTTCTTCTTTAGTTCATCTATGTAGAGAGGGCAATTTCTCTTCCAATATCCTGGCTTATGACAGTGGTGACATTTGCCTCCCTTGTTCACCCCTCCTTTGGCCTTGAGAGCTTAAGATGACTTGGGCTGCTGGCTAGCATCATAACCTTTCTTTTCTTTCTCTTTGCCCTTGCCTTTAGATTTTCCCTTCTTTCTACTGATCATCATCACAGATTTGGATTTGTCTTTCTTCATTTATGCCTCAACTGTCCTCAACATGCCCAACAACTCTGTCAGTGGCCTTTCAAAGTTGTTCATGTTGTAGTTAATTACAAACCGACTGTAGGATTTTGACAATGATTGCAGTATCACATCAGTAGCCAACTCTTGGCTCAGAGGGAATCCCAATCTTATCAGGTTCTCCACATACCCAATCATCTTGAGTGTGTGATGCCCAACTAGATCTCCTTCTGTCATGGGTCCGTGGGTGTACATGTACTCATTTACAATCCTATCTAGTATGAAACGATGCATGTGATGTTTCTATTGGCTCTTTATATGATTTACAACTAGTTAAAAGAGCTAGGGAGAATAATTCTCAACCATATCCATGATGGCTAACCTACTTGTAATAGATTACACCTTTGTTGTGGGATTGATTTTCCATGTTTTCTTTTTAGGTATTTTACTTTGAAAAAGACACACGTGTTAGAAAAGGATGATTTATTATTTGGTTTTCCTGATATAAGTTGTTTCTCTTTTAATGCTTCTATCAGGGAACTTCATTGCACTAACTTTCTTTAGTAATAAATGGATTTGACAATGTATCACTTATGACATTTCTAACGCCATACCATATTGTGGAGCGATACTTTGCACTTAGTTTTAATTTCATAGTGACTCATCTCATGTGGTGGGTGAACCATTATTACATGTCTGTTCATTACATTGTTGGTAAGATTTGAAATAAATCATGCTAGGGGTTAATAGCTTCATGTGTGAGCTTTCTCGTAGGTGTATAGATTAGGAGTGACTGTAAAAGGTGGGAAAGTCAAAGCAAGGGTATCAATTATTGGCAATAGTAGGTGGAGTTTTTAGATCTAGCCATTGTATCAGATGATGTCACTATTATTTCAGCAATCCAGAGTTCAACTGAAGGTATGAGTCCATACATGATGATTCTAAATGATTTCGGCCAACTAAAGAAGCTCTTCAGCAGGTCCTCGTTCTATATTCCCTTTCATATCAAATGAACTATAAAGTAATGGGGGCACTTTTCTTCCTCAATTAATTTTAATAAATCTTTGATTACAAAAGCATTATTGTTCTATCTTTGACCATATGCTTTTACCACTAGATGGTAACAACTCTAACCGTACAATATTACATTGCTCTCAACCAAAATCATAAGTAATTGATGTTTCTTTTTGCCAGGTTAATGAGAAATTCATGTGCTCTATGTAGAACCAACACAAAAGGCGCATGGGTGGATCAGTTCCAACTGAGTAGTGGGTTTTTCGATGATCACCTCAAGTTCTGAGTTCAAAACCAGAGGTCCAATCAAGTATGAACTCCCCTCTCATAGGAAATGAGTAATTACTTTCCTATATAACTTCCATGTGATATTTCCTATATATAATTGTCATGAGCTAGTGAAGTACAATTTTTAGAAAATATTGAAGTACATGTCATCCTTCGAATTGATCAAGGATCTTCTCCAATCTTCACCAGATCTCAGACCATAAATCACCTAGTCATGATAATTTCTTGATTATCCTTTCATCTCCAGGAATTGAGGTGAGTTGTAGATTGGAACATGTAGTTTTGGAATCATTGAGATTTTGATTTTCTAATGAATTTAATATATAGTGCACATGATTGGATTTACATTAATCTAATAGCTTTAAAGGGATCACTAAAGTAGATGCTTGCTTGTACAAGTTTTATTGACTAGGAGAAACTATAGTTTTCATTGTCTATCTACTAAAGACGTTTGCAAATTCCTTTTAGTAGATGCATCCTTAGTATTTCCCTTCCTACCATAGTGAGAGCACTCAAGTCGAGTCAAGTAGAATCCTTCTCATGGATACAATATACTATGTGTAATGTTTTACTTCAACTATAATTTCATGTTCAACTGTGTTGTATTAAAGAGGTCCAAGTCAAACTCACAGTAAGCATTTTGCTATTCAGATATTTTGCAGTTCTAAGGAATAATTAATTGGCGGTTGTGTGATTTTAATATGGGTTCATATCCAGAATGGTGAAGCAAGATTCCATTCCAGTGGTCTTGTGCCCCATCCGAGCTTCTCCAAGTCATCTCCAGAGGCAAAGTACTTGTAGTTCCAAGATGAGGTCCCTTGGAAGCTGAGGATCAAATATGGGTGTGTGACACATCCCTACTCCGAGGTTAAGTAATATCCCATCACCTGTATGAACACATGTTCACATTGTCTTCTTAAAAAAATATTACAAAACACATATTTAACATTGTGTGTTATATTTTACTCAAAATTATGATTCTGTATATACTTACCATTTCCTTGATTTTATGGTGATAGGACAAAGACCAGTGATCAGGAAGCTCCAGGAGCTTGTTCCCAACATGGAGAAGGTAACTTCTAAGTCCCTCATGTTCTGCCATTAGCTTGAATAAGCAATGGTGGTTGGTCACACTATTGATTCATCAACCTTATTTGGCACATCTTCTAATTTTAAAGTAGCAGCTCCAACAATAAGCACTTTTGTCTCCTTATGTTGTTGGTTATCCACATTATGTACTCTATACCTTATCTAAACTTATTTTTTAATAGGACAAGAAACAAAAATTGGAGGTCAGGTTACTGGGTTGGAATGTGAGTGCCTTGATTTGGTAAGGTCATTTTAATGCATCTTATGGGATAAGGATTTGCATTTTTGTCACTGTAAATGGTTGTACATTACTGGAATTATAAGTTCTTTTACGGTTCAAACTCCTTTAGTTCTATTTCATATTATTAAATGATTTCTGAATAATCTCAGTTTGGAAGGGGGCCTATGCAAAGGCTTATCCTTTGTGATCTAAAGGCGAACTAGCTAACAATCGAGCAATGAATTTTAACTTCTGTAAACAAAACATGCAGTAGCAAAAAATAAAAAATGAGTGGTGTTTATCAGTATCTTTTGCATTCCCTTTTATCTTCCAGATCGTTAATAGCCTTAGTTCATGTGGCTGAACCTGATTTGAGTGTAGTCCTCTCCAATACCATCTTTGTTGTTTTCATTATTGTGTTGTAGGAAGCTAATGCCTCAACAATTTCCATGTCAGTCGTAAATTGTAGATTTTGAAAATAAGCTGCTCAAAGTTTTCCTTTGAAGTCTTAGAAAGCTGAACCAAACCCCCCACATTTGAATGTTGTGTCCATATTGATTTTTACAATGCATTGACATGGAAGTTGCCATTTTTAAGTATTCTCTTATGTGCTCGCCTTTGACTGAATATTGACAAGAAAATAGGTGACTATATTAATACCAACATATCTAAATATATGTTTAAGAGTGTTATTGATGCATAATGGTAATATAATTTTGGATTTTAATCATGAAGTTCAACCTTTATCTTCGAATCTGAACATATTATTTTTCACATTTCTAATTAGAGTAGGGGGATACATGTGAGGAGCAATTTTAAAATTGTCCACCAATGATTCCCAAAAATCTGCAGCTTTCAGACATGGTGCCTTTTCCAAAAATTCTAGCCAGAACCTGGAGTAGAATGTGGTTTGAAAACAACTTGTTTCAAAACATTTATCATGGATTTTTCTTTGGGTAAGGATATACTGAAAAATATTTTTATTTTATTTATGCACTACATTGAAACTTAGATCATAATTTTGTATCTTTCTATCCCCTTCTCTATATCATGACGAGTTTAATCACATATTTGTAAGATTATACATTCTTGCTGCATTTTGCAAATATTGTGCCAGTTGATAATGGTCCATAGTATGCATATTGTTGATTTCAAGAACTCTAAAACATCCACATTGGGATCAAAGGTGAGAATCCAAAATTTAGTTGTCTTCTAAACCAATAATTATAAACCAGTGCTACATACATAACAGTAGAAGAGAGCAATCAATTATCTAGTTTTCAGCTGCGTTTGAAAAAGTTAAACAAGAACTATGTGATATTAAGATGAATATTATTTATCATATTATGTGATATTAAGGTGATAATGGTCCATAGTATGCATATTGTTGTTTATCATGTTCTTGTTGCTGAGAGGTTGAGTTTATCCATGAATGGAGTGGCAGAACTCACTCTTGGATGTGCCTTTTCATGAGGTGGAGCTTATCCTAGATAGCAGTGGAAGAGCTCCCTCCTTGTGTTATGCTTGTTTTTCTATTCTGGAGCAGTTTATCCTCACAGCTTGCTATAGTTGAGTTCTTTAGAGATCTATTTGAAGCTGTGTTTTTTTATTCCTTTTGGAAGTAGCTGGCGAAGTTTTTTTGATGGACTTAAGCTTCAGATATCCATCTTACTGATGGATGTATGAATATTTCTCTAGCCTTTGATGGTTGGTTCTTCTCAGTATTGGTCTCTTTGAAGATGACCTTTGAATATTATCTGCTCTTCTCTATTTTTAGATGCTTTATGCTATCTTCCTGCAGTTTATAAGCTTGATACTGTGATGCTGGGCTTTCTGCTAAAGCAGCTATGGTCTATGGACTCACTCCTGGTTATCGTGAAGCTTGGCTAGTTTTTTTCTCTGAAGCTGATCCCTGTAGTCTCAAACCTCTACTGTTATCTCTGTCTTCTGCTTTTTCTGGGCTTTCATGCCTACGTCTTTTTATATGAAGAGGATATGTCTTCTTTTTCTTTTATTTATCTCTCATAGATTCCTTTTCAGTGTATAGATAGTTTGCCCTCTTTTGGTTGGTTCTCTTTTGGGAACTAACATGCGTTGTACCTTCAAAAACAAAAATGAAAAAAAGCAATAGAAGTTTTGGATGAACATAAAAAGATGAATAATATTGTTTGTTAGAAAGAAAACATTAGAGAAAGTAGAGAGATCTAGGCACATCCAAAATGGAATAAAATATGGAAAACATGTAATTTAGGGACAATTGCGTTGATATTTAAGAACAACATTCAAATTGGGAAGTGCTACTATCCATATTTTATGGTGTATAGGTACCCTCCTCTCTATTGATCTATTATATATGCCTAAAATCCATATGTATATCATGAACTGTGATAAGTACTACTGTAAATATTTTTAGGGATACCCACAATCTAATGGCAAGAGAATGACCTTAAGAGTAAATGACAAAGATAGCTTCTTATCATCAGAGCATTTAGCCTTAATATTCATGTAGTACATCTTTAATGAATTGCATAGACATGAACAAATTGTGGCTGCCTCAAGGAGTTGCAACAAGTATCTCTCGGGTTTTGAAGTAGCTTCAAGTTGTTACCATGCCCTTAGTTACTGAAATTTAGTTATGTTTCTTCAAATTGATGACTCAAAATTTCTTCTCTTTGCTTCTCACTTCATGAAGGTCGGCATTCAATTACATCTTCCCATGTTGTATATGAAATTTATATGTGCTTATGGTGTAGCGATATCTTTCCAGAATGTGGTCGGGCCAGAAAGAAAGTTGGGAGATGGAATAAATAAAGGATGTCTGGAGGTGTCTTCATAACGTCAGACAGACCAGATGGTCATTCTGTAAATAAAATAATGAAGGCAATAAGGATAAGTGTTACTCTTATGACAGTATGTGAATACTACTTCAGACTTGTATCTTTTCTAGTCTTCTCTTGAATAGTTCGTTTTGGTACTAGTGCAACTAGTAATGTCTCTAATTTATGTTTTTAGTTTATAATAGGTCTGGCTGGTCAGGTCCTAATTTCCACTGGATTTGGACATTAAATTACAATGGCTTGCATGGTCTCACCTGGAAATTTACAATGGTGATGTCTAAATTCCATTTTTTAATTGTCATTACCTCATATTCAATAGTAATTTTCTTGTAACATGATATTTGTCTAATTGAATAGCAGTTCTAACTAAATCATCAACATCACCAACTTGCCCATTCTATTCTATTTTTAGATGGAAAAATGTGCTTAAATTTTCATGGTTTTGAAAACCTACTACCAACTGAACCAAAAGTTTTGTCATTGATAAAAATTAATTAAATATATCCTTTGATTGAAGAATTCCTTTCTAAGATTCATTGTGAGATCAATAATTTCTAGAAATTTCATCTTGTACTTGGAACTAAGCTTAGATTTTCTTAAAACTTCATTGATTTTACTTGTTTGCATTAATAATTTGAATTTCGTAATTATGCAGAACATGTTGCTTCATTAGCATGATCACAACCTACCTTGGAAGCTGAAGCACAAGGCCAACCCATACAAGGTACAGTGAAAGGTTTATATGTACTTGAAGTGTCATGTGTGCACCAGGAGGAATCCACAATATGTGAAGTGTTCTCCAAGTATGATGGGACATCTGAATGGTGTGTTCTCATCAAGACATGTGAGTTTATGGAATACTGATGCAAAATCCTCTTCCCAGGTATATATGTGCATGTGTCTCACTATAATGATTTATCTAGTCCGACATTGTCAATATTAGCAGTTTAAGAGGTCATGTATTAAGTTCTAATGAAGTAAACAATAACAAATGCAAGTACAATGCATAAAAAAAGATGTACTGATGACAAACAATATATTTGCTGATGTCAATTCTCCCTGCTCAACCCCCTTGAATTTGACTCCATATTGATAGGATATGAGTCCTAGATAACGTATATAGTTTCTAAAGATTTTTGCACTAGAATTAGAGGGTTCACGAAGACAAGGGCATGCATTCTGATGTTCTCTAAAGGATTATTCAAAATGAATTTCTTGGCATGTTATAGAGTTAATTGAAGTTGATTTTTGTTTTTTGTTTCTCTGGGTTTAAGTCCTTTGGTTTTCTCTACTATTTTAGAATCCAAAATCTATTAGAGTTGTGTTGTTGAGGCTCATGCAATTATTGTGAAGCCTTCTTGGGCTTACTGTTCTAAAAGTTAAGAATGATCTATCTTTTGATATTAGTCTTGATTCTTCTTAGGTTACATTTTATTCTAATATGACTACTGCCGATAAAATCATTAGCTCTTTTATTGCTATCTGAGGCCTTCTGCTCTAGAAGATTATAATATTATTTTCTTCATCTTTTAAAGAGTTGTTTAAAGAGGTTTCTCTTCTTTTCTTCTCTAGGTTCCTATAAGTATGATGCAAATTCAGTATTCAGATACTGTTTGAGATGTCAGATAACTTCTTTACCACTTTAGAAGTATGATGCAACTTAAAAATGAATGAAATAATTATTCTATTCAATGACTGCAATTTTGATACATATATGATGTAGGATAAAAAAAGGCCTCAATGTCAACTTAGTGCTAAACAAGAATCCCTCTTTGGGTCTAGATCAAGTCCAACAAAACAGAGTACAAAGAAGATTCCTAGAACATCTATGGATGGTCCAAGTTGTAATAGAAAGATGTCACTATGACGGGCGATGCTACAATCTTCAAATTAAGACTTCTTCCATTCAACAAAATCAACCCACTCATCAAGGAAATCGGACAACTTTGTGCAACACAAGAACCCTTGCTATCGCCAACTCATTGAACAAAAGGAGAAGACAACAATGATTCTAAAACTGGTCGAGAAAGATACATACTCTTTTTCCAAGATGCGTGTAGACCTCACCAAATTTATTAGTATATTTATATCCTTTTCTTTGTACACATTATGTAATAGGGGAAAGGTATACGTCCTCCCCATGTACATCTGACGTTTTAGTATAAATGAAAGTAAGTTTGTTGGCATAAAGAGCATACCTTGGTCTAACTACTACAAATTTGTTACTAAAAGAGCTTCTGGACTAATTACACAATACATGAATAATCAAACTATACATATATGTATATGCGGCACTACATATGTAGCTAATGCATAATCCAACTACATATATATGTGTGCAGTTGATGTTGCCTTTCCCTACACATTAACTACATATAATTTTATTAACTTCATGTTTTTGCTACATACTGACTATATATACAATTGTAGGCATACATTTAGCTATAATTATACCTATATTTAAATATGTAAGGACAGTATCTAGCTACACTTCTGGAAACATATGAATTTGTAGCGAATGGATTATCTAACTATATATTTGAAAACTATAGTTAAAGGCTTTAGCTATACGAGCATATACTACAATTTGTATGTGTAAAGAAATATGTAGTCAAAGCCTTTCACTACAAAATATGGGGTTTTTTCTACAATTTTTTTTATAGTTAAAGACCTTTTTTTTAGTAGTGAGCTTAATTACAAGTCATACAATCATTACAAGTGATCTTGATTCTAATATAAATATATCATATTCCATAAAAGTGAACTTGTATTGATTTTGACTTACTTTTTTTCAAGTTAGGATGTGCAAGTTTATGCATTTGGAGTGTGTCTATTCTAGTCTGAAATCACTCAAGTAGAAGCATTAGACACATATAAGTAGAATTGTTGGTCATCATCAAAATAAGTATTTAGTCAATTTAGACCTTGAGTCAAAAAATATCACATTGTTTCAGTGAAAGAAAGTAAAACAATATGATGGTGGTTGATTTTTTTTATTTATTAAGGTGTAATAATATCATGACATCATAGGTATTATGTCGGAACATAACTGAGATTATGTGAAAAACATAATAAGATAATGCTTTATTTTTTATGAGATGGCTCACACATGGATTCCAATTAGGTCATCCTACAAAAACTAATAAATGTATTGGGTTAGACCGATACCAAGTTTGATGTTAAACTGGTGATCATATCCCCAATCCCAACCCCAACCTAGATTAAATGGGCCAAAAAAATCCTTGTTCCTACCCCCCCATATTTTTTATGAAGAGAATGAATCTTGTTATTGGAGGATTAGAAACAAGTTGGTAAGCTCCAATGCGGGAATGATTTAGAAGATCCAAAATAAAAAAGAGTGCTATCTTCTAGAAATAATATAATGGAGACAATCAATCATTACAGATTGATTGGAAATTTTATTCAAACCAAAACAATACTTATGGGTGAGTGACCAAATATAATAGGTCTATTTATGACATCTCAAACCACATGAATCTTTCATCCTAACCTCCATACAATTTATGTTTCTACATTTCTGCTTACTTTCTTATTTCTGTCCACTTTCTTATCGTGGCATAGTCCACCTACAGTCTAGTTGGATCCATTTGCTTATACCCTATATCAGTAGGTTTGTATCACAATTTGTTATGTTTTAACTTTGAAATAACAACTTTTGTAGGAACTCATTTCCATGTATTATTTACCCACTAATGAGTAGTAATTGTCTAGTTTTCTTAATAATAATCAATTGTCCTTTTTTGGGTATTAGCGTCCAATATTTTCTATACTCCTATTTATATTTTTTTGTACCTATTAGTATAAACTAATAAATAGCAGATGCTTTGCACATGACTCCTATATAAATTTATTTATTCATTTTATGTCAAAATAAAGTTATAAATTTATCAAAATTTTATTACATTATTCATCAAAGACAAACTCTAAACATATTATGTGTCGTATTTTAGTGTCAAATGTGCTATATGATGATCAAGAATTCTTGTATGAGATTTTGCCTAATAAGCTTTTAAATTAGACTATTATTTAAATTTATACATCGGTATTAATTTTTATCCTATATTTGATTGAAATGTTCTTTTGTATGTATTTCATTAATTTGGAGGTTGTGTAATTAATTTATTATTTCCCTGAAATCAAATTAATTATGATACATTGCAATTGTATCTAGACTTTACCATCATATTATTGACATTGGAGAGTCATTTGATTATTTAATCTTATAATGACCCTCATTGCTATTATTTTTTAATCAATTTACGATGTAATGTAAATTTAGTCAATCTTGTCATTGTGAGGTTTGATTATTACATCTATTTTACTGGGCATTTCTTTATGAGAATAGTGTCCAAATTTATATATTTCTAGTTATAGAAATTTCATGCTTAAAATGAGTGCATATACCGTATGCTAAAGATAAGGTAAGATATATAACTTAGATTTTTCTAGGGCACCTACATAAAATTACAGTTATTTAATTCTTTTCAATGAAATATGTCTATCATGCTTGGATATATGAAACTATCTTAACTTTGTCAAAAGTATAATAATTTATTAAATTTTAATTATGCACCATTTAGAAATGAAATAATTGATTGTACCAAATACAATACTAACAATGCTTTTACATATGCTTGAGAAAAAAAAATCACATATAGGGCAATATAACCATCATTTTGGTTATATATTTTTGGTTTAATTAATGGAATGAACAATGGTAAAGATATCAAGTTTTCTATTTCAACCATATATCCTTTTAAGGGGAGAGAATTTTAAGAGAAGTGAAGATTTTAATTACATATGATAATATTTTTACATCTATACTCTGTTGTGGGGTGAATAAAACCACTTGTCACAATCAATCTAAGTCAACTGATAGTTCGATCCTTATATCTTAATTTGGGTATCTCAATCAATGGAGTTTCTTTCCCATCATGGAAATATCTTCACCATTATAAGCATTATATAAAATATTTGAAATTGTTACTAACTTGTAGACAATTACGAAATAAAAAGGATATGCAAAGAAAAACATATACGTTACCTTTTTTATTTCCTTAGCTAGCTTACTAGATAAATCTATCTCAATAGAATATTCATTTGTATAATGTTTAGAGAATTATAAAATGGATTTAATTTTGATGTTGAAGTTGTTGAATTGCTTTTAATGTCTCATAGGAATACCTTTTTAGCATTTTTAAGACAATGTATAATCATCATACTAAACATCATAATTAAATTTTAAGAAAATTGATTTTTCAAGGATTACTTAATATTATAGGTTTGTTTTGAGTGACTTCTTATAAATAGCGTTGCTAAAATGATTCATAATATCTCATGAATCACATTATCTTGGAATATATGTTAATAAGGAAAACAATAACATAAAATTCATAAAAGAACTGCAAAAAGATTAAGAAATAAGGTAATTACATAATTAATTTGGAATTAATTAATGTGTATGACCCAATTACGAGGTTAAGGATACAAGGTAGTTGTTGCTAATGATGACTCTATCATGTGGAATTAATTAATGTGGTCAATGACAACAACTATAACGCCCGGGTTCACTGCCCAAGGCTTTAACAAGGTTTTAGGAATGACGACTGGCCCCACAGACCACCACTAGCCTTAACTATGGAGTTCTTTTGTGAAATTCCCGACTGGTCACCCATCCTAGTACTACTCCAAGTCAAGCACGCTTAACTATGGAGTTCATTAGTGATGGGCTCTCGGAAAAGGAGGTGCACCTTGGTGATATGGGTAGTCCAATCATTACTTTTAAGATCAACTTATCAGGGGCCTCAAATCCTGGGATGTTACAATCTCCCCCACTTAGACTCTTGACGTCCTCGTCAAGGCTCAACTATATGGCCTCATAATCTGACCCCATTTCTGTGTAGACCCACAATGGCCCATGGACACCCAGCTCCCGATCATGGCTATCAGCGCAAGGGTGGCTCCATCTCATCTCAACGGATAGCCCTTTCCAACGTGCCTGGACCGCACAAATCAAGACCGACATGCCACATGTCAATGTGGGCCCCACCTATTGGAGAGGCTATGGCTCTGATACCATTTGTAACGCCCGGGTCCACTGCCCAAGGCTCTTACAAGGTTTTATGAATGACGACTGGCCCCACAGACCACCACTAGCCTTAACTGTGCACTTTGTCGTCACTCACACGCAAGCCGAGGTCAACTTCCCGACTGGTCACCCATCCTAGTACTACTCCAAGTCAAGCACGCTTAACTATGGAGTTCTTTATTGATGGGCTCTCGGAAAAGGAGGTGCACCTTGGTGATATGGGTAGTCCAATCATTCCTTTTAAGATCAACTTATCTGAGGCCTCAAATCCTGGGATGTTACTACAACCATGTTTCCTATTCAAGAGACTCAACGTCACCAAACACCCTTGAACCACTTGCTAGCATCAACAACCCACTAAAGTATGATCAACCCCAAAGTAACGCAAGCACAATTGCGGAGTAATTGAACTTGTTCCACCTGATAGGATATAGAGGTGACAGCAAGAACAAGGAGCTCATATAGCAAGAAGCAGTAGATAAATACACCTCATAAATTACCTTCAATATGGTAGACCAAGCAACAAAAACTACCAATTTTTTGGTAGATTACCAAAGAACGGTAGTCAAGCACTGGTAGTCTTTGGCTTGGTAGGCAAAGTTTTTTGACTACCATATAATGGTAAGAAAAATCTTAGAGAAAGAAATGAACTTATAGTAGAGTTGTAAATAGACATTGACTACCTTTCTCAAGGTAGGTCAGACTTAGTATCTATTCTACCATAAAAATGTCCGTGTGTATAAAGTCAAACTATAAAATGGCAACTTCAATTTCAAAGTTAAATGTGCAACCTGATATGTTGTAGAAATATGATTTCATTGATAGAATTCAATACTTTACAAACATTCTCTCAAGGAGAGTGTATTCTTCATTCAACAAACACATGAATGCCCCCACAATATATATATTTAAAGTGTGTTCACAACCATTTTATCCTTTACTCCAAAAAGTGAAATCCTCAAAAGGTTGCACAGTTGGAAATGTCAAAGTGTATGGAACATTGTAGACTGTAGTTGTCAAACAACTTTAAAATTTCTAATCCCTTTCAAAAAATATGCACCACAATCCTTTTGTGTAGGCATACCCACATTCAAGACAAAGAAAAGAAAATAATGAATATATTGTCAAATTTTGAAACATGTACAAAAACAGTATGATGTAATTTATTTTTGAGGAAACTATTATTTAAAGAACAAGTTTCAAGGAATTGACACATATCATTGAAAAAAGGCAACAATCGCAAATTTAATATAGAAGGTCTTTGCAAAACATCTTGAAATTTCCATAACTAAAAATTTACACCTATTTGGTACAAAAATTCCATGGTCTATGAAGAACAAAGTCACTTATATTTGTATATTAAAAAAAATTAGATGAATGTGCATAAAAGTACACATATATCTCTAAGATTTAAAGTCTAAACAATGAAAAGAATATACAATACTATTTTCTTTCAACTTCCAAAAATTGAAATTATATACTATATATATGGAGATGGAGGTCTTGTTGTTCCTTCCTGATACAAAGAATACGACTGATAATGAGTGCATGAGTGTACCATAAAAGAATTACAATGCATGTAACTTACATGGT
Source organism: Alisma plantago-aquatica (assembly GCA_963693085.1). NCBI lineage: Eukaryota > Viridiplantae > Streptophyta > Magnoliopsida > Alismatales > Alismataceae > Alisma > Alisma plantago-aquatica. Next base: position 1,036,843,275 of record OY856412.1, read on the forward strand.
TAGAATAACATCTTGTCATATTCAAAACACAAGGTGTATGTCCAGAAGAGCATGTTCGTTGTTGTTCTTCAACATGATTGTTAGCTATGTCTTCCTACAAATTCAAAACATGCATTTTTCTATTATGTACTATATTTGTGATATGCATCACACTCTTAAAAGATGAATGTATAAATCAACAATATTCTTTTATAATATTCCTTGTGTATCTTTTGTGTATAACCGAGCAAGCAACTCTTCTATCTCGGGATTTTTCCTAGCACATAGCTCTTCGATTTCACATTATTTATCTTTCCATATCTATTATACATAATCATTTATAGCTTTATTTGATGCATTTGCTAAATATTCTTGTCTTCGACATGTCCTATTTATTCCAGCACTAAAGCCTCATTTGGACCCGCCATGATGTGGTCCATAGGTGTCATCGATAGCTGGAATAAATTCTAAAGGATCTTTCATTTTCTCCACACCACGATCTTTGCTTACTTTCTCTAATTTGTACTAGAAAATAAATAGACATAGAAAAAAGAGTGTAAATATAAATATAAAGTTAGTAGTGGGTATGAGAACTTACACAACATTCTTTTGTGTATTGATTTGCATAATATCCATTTTTCTTCCGATGACATTTTTTTATATATTGTCAGTAATGTAGAATCCTCATTCTTTTTCATCTATAGGGGAAAAATACAGAGACATATAAATATGTAACCATGCAATCTTAGTGTTTAAATATAATTATAGCATTGCATTAAACGTCGCCATATGATGTTGGTCCAAATGTGTGTGTTGGTCTTGGACTCTTACGATTCCCTTTGTTTCTCATAGCCTCTACCTATTATCATCCATAATTACAAATGTCAAAACCTACATAATAGCATATTATTTTAAAAAATCAAATAGATTCTTTTTCTCACAGCTAATTCAAACTTGTAAAGATAGTATTATACTTACAAGTGTAGACGGATCAGACTAATGGAGTAGTAGCTCTTTCCATTCATGATCATAACTCATTTTTCAGGGGATTTTTGCAATTGTTCTTCAATTGACATTCCAGGAATGTGATGTCATTTCAATTTGTGTCACCAATCTTTTAATTTTCGTCTGATGGTATTTTTGCAGAATTGATTTATTTTTTCATAAGATAGAAGATAAGTGCCATCAGGATTGAAAAACTTGAAATTAGTCTAAAAGAAGTATTTCATATATTAGAAAAATTAATCACTTTTATAATAAAATATATTTTTGAATGAAATCATACCTGAATATCTTCCATTACTCATTCTAGACATATTTCATGCTCTCTTCCCCACCTTTTAGTTAAAGGAAAATAATCACTATCATGTGCCATCATACCCAAATAATTACTTAGCTTACGCAGCTCCATCCCTACAGGCACCCTTGTAACAATGCACTCATGTGGTTTCCCATTTCTTGGGGTTGCAGATTTCACTTCAGTTGGTCCTCTTTTTCCTTTTTTTCATAGGATCATGACATCCCATTCTTTGGTGGATATCTATTAAAAAATAAATATTAGCCTATCTTATGTACAAAATCATTACATGGATGATGACATATAATTCAAATTTAAGAAATTTTGTGAAAGAGAATTGGAAGAATCTTAGCCCTTAGTATTCCATGAGTTCATTAATAAGGTAACAACCAATAATTGATATATGTAAGTTACTATTTTCACAATCATTAATAGAATCACTCTATGAATGTAGTTCTGATTCCACCATTGATCCTCTTCTATGACTTGAGGTGTACTCCTGACTTCTTCCTGGACTACTCACATGTGCTCTATCATGAAAATCTGATATGAAACTTGATTAAAACACTGATAAAACAAAATTTTGATCGATAAGTAAAACTAATCTCCTTGACATGGGAAAAATTACTGAATAAAATAAATGCATGACCATCATCACATTCATCATTAAAAGTGTCATGTAATTGTACTTGATATTCCTCCATCGAACCCCTACCAGAAGATATTTTTTGCACTCTTCTTCTCCCCTGATTTTGTAGATTTCTTCTTGCTTGAGAATCTAGCAAATAGTTTTGGTTTAAGAAATATTTTGAAAGTTAAATCAAGTTCATTACATGGGAAATTTAATGACTAAAAAAATACATTATCATCCTCATGTCCATCATTAGAAGTGTCTTGCAATTGTACTTGTGATTCCTGAGTTGAACCTGTAAAGACCCGATCTTTACGATCAAATATTTACAAAATAATATCACAATCATAAACAATATTTATTACAATCATGCTTGTACATCAGAGTCGCGGAAGCTTAAAAATAAAATTACAAGTTTAAGAAATAAATTTCATTTTATCTAGTCTTCAACGGAGGACTACCCAATGCACGTCTCTTCAAGCTCTTCCATCTACTACCTGCCCATGAGTTCCCAGAGGGAACGAAACCACACATGGACCCCATTGAAGGGAAATAAATGGGTCAGCAAAGCTGGTACTAAATCCAATCATTGAACTATGTACGAAATAGGTTTAGATGTATAATAAAAGTAGGAAAGGACTATTTGGTGGACTAAAAGCTTACAAAGAGAAATTCCAATATCAAATTCAAGATAGCAAGTCTTTCACAAGAATATCATTAAGCAAGATTCAATAATTCAAGTACGCAAAATTTATCCAAGCTATCCACAAGGTATATCAATTTCAAGATATTCTATTTGGCAAGTTTTGGCACCTTTCTATCATATCTTTTCTAGGGCTAAGTGCCTTGTGTTCTCACACTCTAGGAGAGAACGACACTAGTGCCTTATTAGCTATTCTAGTTAACTGGGGGACAACTAATCCCTATCCGCTGCGCAGGGTTGTGGGGTACTTGGCCCACTCAAGTGAGCCAAAGCTCTATAGGGCCAAAGCTCAAGGGACCAAAGTCCACGGGAGTCAAAACTCCAATAGATCAAGTCTAGTGCCAAAATAATTATCAACAATAATTTATCAATTACAAAATGAGAGTGGTGAACTTTCAAGAATAAATAGAGGTTTCAAGACTATATGGAATTCACCACGAATCAAGATATATATATGTCCATCAAGAGGGAAAATAGTTCAATAATGAAATAGAAGATTTAGTACCTCAATTATTCAAGGCTCCAAGGATTGTATAATCTCAAGTTGAATACAAGAGAGATCTACAAAGTATGATACAATTTGATTATCATTTGGCTTGGAATCAATCACTCATTCATTCTTATCTATTTAGTGTTTCCTTTCCCAATTAGGGTTATTATTTCATATTTTTCCTCTATGGTTATCAATATTAGATTCCCAACTAGGTTATATATTTATATATCTATATATCCAATGTTACATACTTAGTTGTTTTATCGTGTTGTCTCTATGTTAGATCTAAAATATCGTTATGTTTCTCATATATGTTACAACTACATTTAGTCGCTAAGATCAAGTGTCTATTTACTAATATACCTTAATAAGGATACTATTCATATGCTATTACTTTGATCTTGATTTCTTTTTCTATTGTGTAGTTGTACAACATTGTATGGCATGAATATTTTTGAACTATTCTTATCATTATTAATCATATATTTCTACTTAACTGTTATTAGTGCCTTATTATTTATATATTTGAAGTTAAAAAATATAGGATCAAATAGAATGTATTACTAATATAACTAGGTTTATAACTTAATAAATACCATGTACTATCCGAAACATCAACAATATTGGATTTAATAAGTTATCCTTAGGTTCCTAAATACTGCTAAGATATACACAAATTTATTATATACTATTGTGCAGACATTAATGCACATACTATAATAGGAGCCAGCCTGATTAGTACCAAGTCAGTTGATTTATTAGTATAGGTTATCGTTATTACTATGTCTGTATATATATATATATATATATATATATATATATATATATATATATATATATATATATATATATATATATATATATATATATCCTAAATACTAACTGATATTCAGTCCAAAGTATCGTTAGTAATACTTTTGGTATTAGAAGCTACCACGAGCACTAATTTTGAAGTTACGTACTTATTTTATCTATTAGTATCAGTATAGGGATATGCGTACCTATTGATACGTATACTAATTAGGATTACTACTTATAAACGATCAACTAATATGTGTTACTGTTATGGTTCATTTTACATACAACATATTTAAACACCTTCTAATCACCCTAATCTAGCATGGTCATTATGATTTGTTTTAGTAATAGTTAGTGTAGTTCTGAAATATAAGGAAATAAGGGATTACCACTCACAGCAGGTTGTGTTTGGAACTCCATCTTGCGTATTGATCAATCCATCGTGTTGGTTGATTGTGGCTGGGATCTATGTATGTTGTTTCAGTCCACAAGTATATGATGTGTGGACGACTCTAACTTAGTGATGATTCAACGACTTCACTGGTCTGCCGCCTAGGAGGTTAGGCTGAAATTTTCAGTACTTGGGCACATACAAGTGACTGCAGCATCTGATAAAGCAGTTCTCAGCCCTGCGTAGAGTCCAGGGTGGATGACAGCAATCTTCAGATCGGTGACAGGGTCGAGGCCAGTTTTGAGGCAACTCCCGACGCTGTAGATGGGTCCTGAGGGCGCCCACCGATGTTGCGATGGGCGACAGTTGCTGGGGAAGTGGAGGTGACAGCGGAGGTCTAGCAGAGTTCGTCGTCGTCGGAAAGTCTTGGCTGTAGAACGGACGGTCGTGGTTGCCTCCTGCTGGTGTCGGGGAGTAGTGTGATGGCGGCACAGTAGGTCAAGATGGTATGACAGCACTAGGTGGAGATGATGGTCGGAGATGATGGTCGACGTTGAGGATTGCAGCGCCTTGGTTGGTTGTCGAGTGTTGCGGCTACTCAGTTGTCGATGCCACCGCAGTGGGTGATGGTTGGAGGACTTCCTAAGGTCGACTGCCCAGCGCTGGGGAGGTGGCAGCCGTGCGCTGGTCAGTACAGGCTAAAGCCTGGCACACTTACAGCATTCGGCAGATCGGAGGGAAGGATGCCGACGTTAGGGGGGGAAGGAGGAGGTATAAATCACGATTATGGAGATGTAGTTCTGTTGTAGGGTGAGGGGAGGTATTTATAAGGCCCCTATGCTAGGTTTTTCGTCCCAAGGTCGGGGCAGTACTTACATGGTGGCGGTGGTGCATTACTTGAGGCTCGTTGGCCATTTCATCACTGGGTCGTCAGCCATTAATGGCAGGCTCCTCCCTTCACGTCAGTTCCATTCACGGATAGAGCAAGGGGGAGTGTGGGTGGTCGAGTCTAGGGCTCTGAGAACGTCAGCGGATGTTCGGGGATTGTCCCCTACCGTTACCTTGCTGTAGCGGCAACAGCCGCATAGCAGCGCAGAGCGCTTGCTAGGGCAGATGACCCGGCTCCAAGAGGCCCCGGTCAATCCTCTCATTTAATTGCTTTTAAATTTTTTTTATATATATTTTGCCTTATATAAGGCGTTACTCCTTCTACTCAATACTCCTAATTGAATATTATATTTCTAATGCAAATTTTGAACACTTATTTAAAAGAAATTGGTCTAATTACTAAAATATTCATTTTTCTATTTTGCTAGTCTAAGATAGAAAAGTAATTATTTACTCTACAAATAAATGTCAAGATTTGTGGTGCATTTTTATGTGATTCCAAAGCCAAGAATTCTAATGGAATTCAATTATTCACTTGTGAGTCCCAAAAGGGATGACTAGGCCAAAATGAGGATAAATTATATGATGGCGCTCAATTTTGAAGATATTTCAAATGAAAGGCAGATGTGAGTGCACTCTAGGAAAAGAAAATTCGATTTTGAAGAATTATGAAACATAGCTCAAAAATTTGAATTTAACCCTGAATTTCAGTATGTTACAGAACCTCTCCTAAAAATTAAGGTTTGTACTTTTATTCTCCCTTGACTTTGCACTATTCTTCTTTCTTGAGCATCTAGCATATAGTTTTAGTTCAGTGAAAAATTTTGTAAGTAAAATCAAGTTCATTGACATGGGAAATGTATATGACTAAAATAAATACCTTACCATCTTCATCATTAAAAGTGTCATGCAATTGTACTTGGGATTCCTCCATTGAACCTTTCCAAGAAGATAATGTTTGCACTTTTCTTCTCCCCTGATTTTGCGTTGTTCGTCTTTCTTGATAATCTAGAATATAGTTTTGGTTCAGAGAAAAATTTTGGAAGTAAAACCAATCTCAATGAAATGGGAAATGTATATGAATAGAATAAACCATTACCATATTCGTATTCATCATTAAAAGTGTCATGCAATTGTACTTGAGATTCCTCCATTGAACATCTCCTACAAGATAAGGTTTGCACTTTTCTTCTCCCCTGACTTTGTATCGTTCTTCTTTCTTGATCATCTAGCATATAGTTTTGGTTTATAGAAAATTTTTGGAACTAAAATCAATGTTCATTGACATAGGGAATGTATATGACTAAAAAAAATACATTACCATCTTCATGTTCATCACTAAAAGTGTCATGCAATTGTATTTGTGATTCCTCCATTGAACTTCTCCTAGAAGATAAGATTTGCACTTTTCTTCTCCCCTGACTTTGCACTATTCTTTTTTCTGGATCATCTATCATATACTTTGGGTTGATAAAATTTTTTAGGAAGTTCATTGACATCTTCATATTACAATTAAGTGTCATGCAATTGTACTTGAGATTCCTCCATTGAACTTCTCCTATAAATTTAGGTTTGCACTTTTCTTCTCCCATAACTTTGCACTATTCTTCTTTCTTGATCATCTAGCATATAATTTTGGTTCATTTACATTTTTGGATGTAAAACTAAGTTCATTTACATGGAAAATGTATATGACTAGAATAATTACATTACCATCTTCATATTCATCATTAAAAGTGTCTTGTAATTGTACTTGAGATTCCTCCACTAAACCTATCCCAGAAGATACATTTTGCACTTGTCTTCTCCCCAATCTTTGCAGAGTTCTTCCCTCTTGAGCATTTAGTACATAATTTAGTTTGAGAAACATTAGAGAACTAAAAACAAGTTCTTCAAAGTGAGAAAATCCAATAGTTAAAATAGGCATAATATATCATCTTCACAATCATTATTAATATCATGTGATTGTACTTGGTATTGTATCATTGAACCTCTCCTAGAGGATACCGTGCGCCTTCTTCATCTCCCTAGTTTTTCCATGTAATAGTGTGTTGTCAAAAGACATTATCAAACTTTAAAGTTAGGAAACCCTAACATTGAATACTAATTACCTTGTTCAAAATCATCAACATCAACAACTTGATTTTGTTGTTAGACATGGAATTTTCACAATGAAACTCTACTAGAATAAGTTTGATGTACTTGGGGTCTTTTTTGAAACACACATGTCCTATCTTGGAGCAATGATAAAAAAATGATATAATCATGCATTCAAAAGACATGGGTAATAAAAGTAAGAACTACTTATTATTAAAAAATTACCTTTTTTGTACCAATACTTGTTGAATTAGATAAATTACTAAGTTTCCATTTGGTGGATACAAAACCTGGAAGAAATTATTATTAGCAATTGCATAAATAAATTAAAATAATTAACAACTCAAAATAAGTTTCTAATACCAAAGTCATCATCTAAAGTCTCAAGGCACAAGAGGCAATGCGATACTTCTTTTTATAACTCTGCTCATTGACATCATTCTAGGAGGCATGGCCCTAAAATAGTATTTATCACAACCATATCTCAAAGATATAGAGTATTATACAACATTAATAGAAAGGTAAAAAAAAATATTACCAAATGAAGCTTTCATTTTCTATAAGAAGTTACTTTTTGAGTGTCACACTCATCCAACTCATATAAAGGTGAAATTTGGTCCATATCTTGCCTAATCCAACAATCATCCCCAATATTTGTCATAGATTCCATTGCAATATCATTATTCATTGAAGTTCTTTGATTAGGTAAATAACTAACACGTACGATGTAGGCATCTTGAGGAATCCATGGGCATACCACACTCCAATTTCCATCTTCAAGTTCTAAAGAGTAAAATACTTGTATTGCTTGCTCAGGAAAAATAAATGGCTCATCAACAAAAGCTTGTTTTGTTGTATCTAGAGTCAAATGGAAGTCAACAACAATCCTTATCATTCCCAATTCAGTATCATACCATTTGCATTTAAAAAGGTGGTATGAATCTAAATTGGGGAAACAAACTTCACAAATACCACAAAGAAAACCATAACATAATGTATTTCCTGGACCAACAGTTGCCTATTTTGTGTCACTCTAGTGTACTCTATATTATTTGTTTCAAATTTATAACCATTTTTTGAAAAATCCTTGAAAATATGATGCTTTTACAGATGGTCCTTGAGATAACCACTTGACCTTTTGTGGTAAATTTGGATGACGTCCCAACGGTCTAACCTGTTAATTAGAAAGAAAGATAATATGTTGTTGTTTGCAAAATGAATATACACATCTAGACATTCATTGCACTTACATAGGTAGTGAACCAACTAACCAAGTTCTTATGTTGATATAATTGTATTTCATCAGCACTCCAACTCAGATTCTTATTTCATATACGGTCTTCATGGAGCCTACAATCTGAGACTTATATTTTTAAATTGCATGTGTAAGAAAAAAAGGTAAAAACTAAGGAAAATCATACTTACTTGATATAAGGATAGACGAGCTCCTCATTGTACAAAATAAATCGATGTGCTTGATGAACTTCATCAACAGAAAGACAAAAAACACTCCCACTTCGAATTGGACCATCCTCAAATACATCACATGTAGTTAGCTTAGAATCAACACAACTTAAATAGCGAGCACAAAAGGTAGAAACTTCATCCATCAAAAAGCCCTCAACAATAGAACCTTCTGGTCTACTTTTATTCCTTACATATTTGTTTAAGTTGAAAAGATACCTCTCGATGGGGTACATCTATCTAAAGCGAACATGCCCAACAAATTTTGCTTGAGTTGCAAGGTGAACCACCAAATGAACTGTAATATCAAAGAATGATGCCAGGAAAAACTTTCAAGCATGCACAAGGTAATAGGGATTGACTTTTCAAGACTCTTCATTATTTTGACGTCGACTATTTTGGCATACAACTATCTAAAATATAATGACGACTCATTCAAAGTTTATGCAATAGTTTTCTCACTATTTTTCAAATTGCAAGTGGAAGCAGGTGTTGCATTACAACATGGTGATCATGAAATGTCATTCCTATTATCCTTTTTTCTTCAATTTGAACTGATTGGAAATATTAGATGAGAATCCATAAGGAAGATCTAGATCTTTTAGAGCTGAGAGAATGTTTCCTTTTCCTCATTTTCCATACTATATGATGCAAGAGGAAGATAAGACTTTTTAGAAACATGAGACATCCTTGGCCATAAAGATTTTCTAATATTAAGAGAATGCTTTAATTCTAGACGAGTATTGAGGTTGCCTTTGCTTTTACCTTCCTTTAACAACAACCAACTCAATATATTTCACTAACATTGTTTTCAATATGCATGAAATCAAGGTTGTGATGAACTAATAGTGCTTTCCCATATGGAAGCTCAAAGAATATACTCTTTTCATTCCAACCAGGAGGTAGTGTTTTCTTCTCTTATGCTGCACTATCTATGCCTTTACCAAATATTAAATTATCCTAATCTTTCCAAATTTCAACAATTTCTTCATTAGAAAGAGGCTTGGGTGGATGGTTAAGATCAACATGACCATCAAAGTGATGCCTATCATGATGCCAAGGATGCTCCATTGGAAGAAATCTACGATGATGCATGTACACATATTTATGGTTGTATGGTAGATAAGTTGAATTGGTGTTTATGTAAAAGTCAGGACATCAAAATTTTCCTCCTTTCTTTTGACCAGATAGCATACCATATACAGGAAAGTCACTATATTCATTTTGAAAGTTTCTCTCTTTTCAGCATCATATGTGTCTACACCTTCTGTCCATATGATTTTTAGCTCATCTATTAATGGTTCTAGGTATACATCAATATTATTTCTAGGAGACTTTGGACCTTCAACAAGAATAGGCATCATCAAATAAGATTGTTACATTACAAACCAAGGAGGTAAGTTGTAATTTATGAGAATTATAGGGCAAATGCTTGTGTTGGTTCCATAAGCCATGTTGAAAGGTTTGAAACCATTAGAAGATAGTTCAAGTCTTACATTGCGAGGTTCTTTACTAAATTTTGGATATTTTTTGTCAAAATCTTGCCAAAGTTCTACATCTCTAGGGTGACTCATCTTCCCTGTTGGTTGTCTTGGACTATTATGGTGATATGTCATCAGCTTAGATGTTCTTCTACAATTATACATTCTCTTCAATCTAGGTATAATTGAGAGATAGTGAAAAACTTTAGCTGGTACCCTTGACTTCTTTTCTATATCATCAACCTCAAACTTCCATCTAGGGGTTTTACATCATACCCACTCATCTAGATGAGATTTTTCACATCTATATAACATACAATCATTAGGACATGCATGAATTACTTCTTCTGTCAACCCTAAAGCTGACATCATCTTATTAATGTCATAATAGGTCTAAGGTATGTTATTACCTTTAGGAAATACCACCTAAAGTAACTGAAGAAGATCTGTCATAGATTTAATAGTCCAATGATTGTCACATTTAATAGTAAATAAGACTCAAATAAAACCAAGTCTTGATATTTTTGTCTCTATTACACTAGGTTGTGTTCTAAATCTAAATCATATCTACTAAACAATAATTGACATACAAATTTATGTATCTATCATCATGATTCATAACTATCTCATATAAACAAACATGTACATTATGTTTTGGTTATGTAATCTAAAATAAACTTAATGTTATAAAAATTATTTTTTTGGTATTTTGTTAGTGCAAATAAACTTAACACTAGATAATTGATTTTGTATTGCATTGCTTGTTAGAAAAGTTGGTAAGGGAAACCATTGACATTTTCAAGTTTTAGCATATCCGTTCATTGGTTCTGCATTACTGCTATGTTTGTTAGTTTTGAAAAAAATTAACATGACAACAATTAACACCATGAGCGCACATGTTTGCATCTCAGCTAATATATATAGCAATAGAAATATAATCAACTAGTCTAATATTAGATGCCAAACAAACCACACGAAAGAAAATGCTAAAACAAAAGGAATGATATAAGATTAAAATAGTCCATCTACTGGTTGTGGCACAACAATTTCATAAAATATTGCATCAATGAAAATACAACAATCACACTGGAAATTGATTCCACTCAACTGATTTAAACCATATGTTGCGTAGAATAATATTAATCAAGCAAAGATAGGAACATGACAAGCCACTGACTAATAGAGTAACACACTAACAATCTAATCAAAAGATAAAAAAGATGCTCTTTCCGCTATGAATTCCAACAACCGATTTGAATATCGGTATGAGCACCCTACAAAAAGTAGACAAAGATGTAGTCTTAGGACAACTAGAAATAATTGACATCCTACAAAGGAAAAATAGAACATAGATTTGGGAAAGGAGACATTACTGGAAGTGCCAATCACAGCACGGTCGCACGATCTTAGAAGGCCAAAACATTAGTGTAAGGTGAACTAAGTGGAGATAGGAAAGCCAATCTACAAGATTGCATACACCAAGATCTAAATACAGATGATTCCATGGAGGAAAGCTTCGTGCACATGCCCCAAATCTGAGACAAGCGGCCGACGTGATATCGGAAATGGAAGGGGAAGAGTGAGAGGGGACAAGGCTAAATCGGAAGGGGGAGGGACGGAGAAAATAAGGGTGCCAATTACCAATAAGATATAAGAAATGCTAGGGACTGGGTTTTTAATATATATAGCCACAAAATTTGTTGGGGAAGTAGCCAATTTTTTTTGGGTTGGTTCCTTGACGGGATGTTAATTTTGAAAAAAAAAGAAACAATCGTTAATTGAAGAACTCAAAAAGTTAATGTATATATATATATTTATATATATATATATATATATATATATATATATATATATATATATAGTCAAAGGTTTCCATAGACGGTAGTTGTAAAATGGAACATTAGTCAAACTAGGGTTGTTATCGATTGCAGTACCCTCCGACATCATCCCCCCCTCTGGCATTAGGGCTCCTATTGCACCCCGATGGAGGATAATGCCAAATAACTATTGAAGCGACAACAGTCTATATGGTGCATAAGGAAGGAGGTATATGGTCCTTGTAGGTGACTTTGATTGCTCCAAAGAGTTAGAGAGGGTCTGTACTTCCTCTTGTTCCCCAATATAGCCTACCCAACCTGCAAGATGATGACACCACAGGTGGCTATGGCAACTGACTTCTTTCCAAATAACAAAGACGGGGGAAGGAATCTTTGACGGCTCCTCCTAATGTCTGTAACTATGTTTATAATGGAGAGGCATCCCCCTTTTTTAGGTTCTAGGGTTCGGTTGCATGTACCCCTAAGAGAAAGAGAAGAGAGGGAGATGTGTAATGGGCTATGTCTCGTTTCTTATCCATAGTCAGTGGTAGTCCGATAAAATAGAAGTTAACTCAATCACATTAACACCACGGTTCCTCAATGCACTTACCTTATTGCTTTCACACCTCTATTATGGCAATCAACCATAAATCAAAGTTTACTCCCTTGTTTCTAGTTTAGGGAATAAACACTTGTCAAAACCATATTAACAAGGTTAAATTGATTATTAAGGAGAGGCTTATTGTGACGTCCATGAGAGATAACCAAACTCCTTACCTTTCTCTCTCTTTTTCATATATTAATTATTCCAAGGAAACTTCTCAATACATTTCTTGAGTTATATTTGCGATTTATTGGGTTTTCTTTCCCATACAAAACTTGCTCTTTTAAATATTATTTAAAACATTACCATCATCCCATGGTGTACCCTCTTTATCCCAACTTCTAGAATGTTCTTCCATTCCATTATTATTTTCAAGTATATCAAATAATGTTAATTTATGTTTTTCTAAAAATATGTGTTGTCATACTGGCTAGATAATTACTCTATTAATTATCTAAAACACCGTGTACTTTATTTTTCTTTGGAAATTTGATGATTATATATGAAAAAGCCATTACTATTTATTTAGGCATGAATTCTTTTCATTTATTTAACTTTTGCCACAAGTACTCATGACATAAGGGAAATTTATATTGTTATTGCACCAATAATATCATTGGGTAAAGTTATTTATTAAAACATGTTTTATGTTCAATTTTATCAAAATTGAGGATATTACAATATGCTCGTTTGAATATCACTTGGTTTTAAACTTGATTATATCCTTCGTAATTAGATTTAACCATATGCGGGACCAAATATTTGCTAGCATGTGGACCAATTGTTTGGGGAGGGGGGTAGCCATGCCAACCATTTATGTGCTTCCACTATAGGCAATCTTTGTTATACATTTGGGCTATTATCAACCCTTGTATGGGCACCCATGGATCAATGCTCTGAATCCAATGACTGGGACTTTATATCCCACCTCGATACAATAGCTCAGAACTGATGGCACTGCCAACACCTAATTAACCACTCCTTGTCACCCAAAATCTATCCCATTTCTCACTCTTTTCATCATTTGAGACCCTCAATAGCTTCATTTCTACTTCCCAATTTATTTGCCCCTCTTTTCCATCTCTACCAAATCCTAACTCACTCCCCTACCTCCATCTTCTTCCCCTAATTTCTCTCTACACTGTCGCCACATGGAAATTGGGGCTTTATTCCCTAAGTTTCCTTGAAAGTATCACCTTGCATAATCAACTCCACATGACCTCAGTGGTCATGGATGGCTGGTCCTCTAGTTCTACCATCGGTCACAGTAGCCTTGTTCAAGGCTCTAACAATTTGGGCAGGCATAATTTCTCCACAATGCAGACACCTCACGTACAAACCCAGACAAGAAAGGACAAAGCCATAGCCTATAAACTAGGTCGGTTTGAGGTTCAGGCCTGCAAGCCTAGGGCCTAGACCCACACCAACAAGCCTTTATGGTGGCCGGCTCTGAGATTCCTCAAATAGTTGAGGACCACGTGGGTCTTTGATCAAGAAAACAACATTTTCACAAAAAATTTAATGATACTCCCCTCTCACAACTAAAATTCAAATCCCCTAAACTTAAAAAAGATTGTAGTAAATGACTCGTTCATCCAAAAAATAGTCAGATAATACACCCCATTTTGTCAAAAAAGATGAGAGCTCTCTATTAAAATAGTTTCATGACCTAAGTATATACGTGGTCCTCTTGATTTTTCTAAAATTGATATTTCCATGCTTATTTAATTAACTTTATGTCATATTATGGGCCCCTTAATTCTATAACAATCTCATGCTGCCTTGAACATCTAAATCGGTAACATCACTCCACTTTGGGATGGTTTAATTCTTTGGACCATCTTGACAGATACCTAATGGCTATCTTGACCTTAAAGTGTCTCTTTTATGTAATGCATTATAGTACTTAATCAAGATTTCAACTTTGATTTGATTAATCATCCAATGACTATCCATTTTGAAAACAATAAATTGTATGTTGATTAAGCATCATTATATACTAATATTTAATGCCTTTTTGCCATTATGTCACTCATATGACATGAAGAATTACCTTTGTACACTATGATGTCGTAATATGCGATGTTTAGTACTTATATGATCGAATCATTAAATCCTTATGCAAAAGTGATACAAAATTGTTAAACCTATATGATGACCTTCAAAATAAGATCCTATAGTGAGTTGTGACACTTAATGGAAAGTACATGTAACAATTTCATATGCATTGTTTTACTACATGTGATATATTTATAGCACCTGGCATGCCCTGATGCATATGTCAATTGTTAGATTCTAATCTTGTAAGAAACATGCTCTAAAATTAAACATGTATCTAAAGACTTCAAATTAGTAGATTTATCATACTTGTAGACTAAATGCCAACTTGATCTATCATATGCTCTTGATGATCTTATGACTTGGAAATATGACCATACGACATGAAATTCACCTAGTATAAATGGTTGTACACTAGCATGTTTAAATATGATGATAATCTAAATCTTATTGTAACATACCAAAATTCGACTATCTTGACTATAGAAACCCTAATTACAAGAATAGGATATCAATATTCTTAATATTTAGATTTTTCCAAACAAGGTTAGCAATATGCCTTGACATGCTTAGTTGTGCCATAATAAATATATAATGCACAAACAATGAGTAATTCACATTCATGTACCCTAAAGCGTAGTTAATGACTAACCCTAATATATGTCTATTTGATGGCATTTATGCTACATTAAGTGAGTTTTGGTTATTTGATCACATCAGATAGCATGATACACTCATATCTACCTAATAACCTAACCATGACTTAATGAGTGTATAAAATAAGTCACATTGTTCACTAATACACATATAATTACCTAGATATGATTAGTAAGGATTGTGTAAAGAGGCAAAATCACCCCTTTACTAAAAATTTGAAATATAAAACCTCCCTTCCCAACATACTCAAAAGGTATGTTGAAAAGGGTGTAAAATTTTCAAATCTTTATTTATATGGTATACAAAAGACCATTGGAAGCAGTGGAATAAAGAATAACTGACTATATTCAATTTGATATAAAGATTTACAAAGATACATTAAATTATCCCATTAAGGTTTACATTAAGATACACAAACATGATCTAGATAAAGGGAAGTCTAGACTACTGCAATCTTTTCTCTAAAGCAACATCTCCATCAACCAAGTCCAAGCCAAAAGTTAAGATCTTTTTGTCTTATCCATCACCTTGCTCAACACCTTGGTTGTTGGGAAGGCACCCGACAAAAGGAAAAGGAAAGAAAAGTATTTGTCACAAAACTAATCTAGGATAACAAGATAAGTAAAGCAAATAAAAATAGGCTGGGGTTCATCATAAGATGAAGATAATAAGAGTATGAGGCTATATCAAAAGAAACTTGCCATTAACAATTATATGAAAAAGGGGTTTTCATGTAAGATAATGATGTCTACCTAACTAAGTAGGGTTGAGGCACCTATCGAACCTCTAACCTTAGTTGAGGGGTGAATAAGACACTCCTAGTCACTGACAATTATATGGGGAGAATAAAACAACCCCCAAGGTGAATAAATACATGCCCTCTGTGGGTGGTTGTACATAAGTACTGCTACTTTAAATAAAATAGAACATAAATCTACATGCTAGAAAAGTAGTCACGGAAAGAATAATCATATGCATTAATAAACATGGCAGTGGGGTTTAAAACCCAAACAATAAGAAACTATGATCTAATTTGAGGCACAAGAAATTAGGGTTTCAAGAAAAGAGTTAGGTTCAATTAAGCCTCATTAGGGAATATTAGGTTAATGAAAAAAATATCCCAACGAAGGTGTTATATGCAAAAAACTCTACCTTAGATCCTTAGAAACCACTTTCCAAAACCCTAAGCAAGATCAGAGTCCACTTTTCCTATTATCATAACCATGTTCATGTATTAGCATTATATGCATTCATAATGATTTAAAACCCTAAAGTACCAACTTTTTCTACAAACCATAGATTTAGGTCCTAAAAACATCGCCACTGTCTTAGTTAGTGTTTTTTGATCAAAATAACATATAATTTTAGGTATTTTAGAGATATGGAATTTTAAGGGTATTTTTAGTGATTTTTAACTAATGAATTCATTTTCTAGAAAATCACCTTCGACAAAACTCAAAATCGACCTTTAGAAATATTTTTATTAGAAAAAGCATATTTTTACGAGTTTAGAACATATTTTATTATTAATTTTGGACAAATGAATAAAAAGATACAAATTATTAAACTCTGACCAATCAGAAGGTGCCACGTAGGCAAATCGGTTCAAAACAGAGGGAAAGCAAGAGCAAGAGAGAGAGAGAGAGACCCGACAAGTGACTTGGCCCACTAGGTGGCAGACAAATCATGCCTCGTTAGCACTCACACTCAAATAAAACAAACATAGGGAAAATGACATTGTTGCCCTCCAAGTCACGATCAAACAAATAAAGCAGACCAAGCGCAAAATCATGAAAGTGGTGACCATCATCTTCTTCCATGTTTCACACCTACAAGAAGTGAAGAGTTAGAATTTTGAGAATCCAGACAACATTCTGGTGTAAGGATGGTATCGGGGTCAACTCCATCACCTTCGTCGAGGCCTACTGGTCTCAAAAAGTAAGGGATACCCACACTACCGTGACCTGGAGTCGTCATCCACAAAGACTGGACAAAAGAATAGAAGCATGATCGCATAGGAAGAAGGAAACAAGGGCACTGCGAGATCTTAAGATAGGTCCCGAATGAAAAAATGAAGTCACCAAAACTGAAAACGGTGGAAGATCACTCAAGGCCAAACACGATTACTTTATGTAGATGGAACCACCATTAAGAGCGTTAAAAGGGGGAAAGATGGGTATACCTTGACCATGGAAATTTGATGGGTGAGGAGCTTCTAGATTCCTTAGAAAATCATCTCAGTGATCTTGCAGGCGCTAAGAGCTACATACATGCACCGGTGAGCTCCGGGTGGCATCACCATCTAGATAGAGTCGAGAGACCATGTCTGCGGGTGCACCAGACCAAGACAGACCCATAGCACAAAACATGGGGGTACTGCAAAAGTAGAAGAGGGTTATATAGGGTTGACCCATGGGTGTGAGGAAATCGAGAGACAAAGGAGTGCCTGTGGAAATAGGGGAAGCCAAGACTCCCTTTTGTCGACCGGACAGTAGAGGAACCCAAACCCTAACAATATAGGGCTTGACCAGTGCAGACTCATGCAAGGAATGCGGAGGGCAAGAAATATGGGAGAGAGGAGGAGAGGAGAGGGAGATCAAGAAAAACACCCACTGTGTCTACTGTGTAGAGTCCAGGGTGTCTGGGACTCGAGGTAGAAGAAAAGAAGAAGACCATGAGATTTGATTCGATGACCAAATAAGAAACACATATCAAAGACTCACGTGATAGGAAAAATCTTATCTAAATCAAATTCTAATAAAGTGGTATGTTGAATTATTTAATGAATTTATCTTTGACAAGAAAAATCTTATCCAAATCAAATTCTAATAAAGTGGTATATTGAATTATTTAATGAATTTCTCATTCTTCTTTTAAGGGCTCGAATAGTTTCTAAATTTAATAAAAATTGACATCCTGACTGATTTTAATGTGTAGAATCCGAATATGGAATTAATTTTGTCTTTTGGGGACATTTAATGGGTTAAATTATTCTAATCTCATTTTTCTTTACTCCTTCATTTATGACTCTAAAATTATCCAAATATGAATAAATTTCACCCATGTGTCCCAATTAATGTCTTAGATACAATTTTTCCATTAATTGATCATGTTCATGCCATTTATTTAATTAATTCTAAAATTGAAGGTTTTACACACTTTCTCTCTCCCACTTTTTATCATTATCCAAATATCATCCAAATTAGTTGAAAACTTGCCCAAATGATTATTTTTATGTCTAGATTACAAATTTAAGGTTAGTTCCACTTTTAGATTCATTTAATATTTGAATTATTATTTTGAGCAAAACTCTTTTCTTTTCAAAATAAAAGAGATATAATTATTGTTGTCCCAAAATTATGAAACTTGGCCTACAAGGCAAACCAAACCCAAGGAAAACAAATCTCAACTTATTTTTAACCAATTACTGTTCCTTTTATGAATTTTATCCCAGTATCCAATATTACCAATATTTCTCATATTAATTAATTCCATATCACATTAACATGTTTAAAGCAACATTATTCATTCCTTTTTCTCTTCCTTGCTCCATAAGGCTAACGAATGATCTACAACACATATATTTTTCTTAATATGTCACATGGGTGGTAAATTTGCATATTATACCCTTATTAAAATGTTTACTGAGGTATTTGTGCATAAAACCCCTTTATTGGCATAAAAGGTGAACAAATGTCCTCTAAACCACCATAATATCCATAAATTAAACAGAAAGGCCAAGAAGAATAGAAGTGAAAGGAAAATATGAGAAAGATGGTCAAAAGGCAGAATGTCTATGATTCAGTATCTTAAATGTTTGGTGTTGTATCTAATGTGAATAATATGTGTAATGGGACAAGAACTAAACTTTTCAACTAAATATAAATGAATAATGTGATACTATTTGAGTTAAACTAAAATTAATGGACTTAATGAGATATTGAATAAAATTTTCTATTTTGTGTGAGATAGTCTAATATAACTCTAGTGATGATAATAAGAGGGCATTAGGACTCTGAATATTGAGAATAATGGTAACATATAATAACATATAATGGGATAATTGAGTTACACTGTAGTTGTACTAAAACTCATACTAGATAACCTCAAAACCTAAATATAATCCCAAAATCAGATTTTTTTCCATATTTAGTCTAGGTTCAACTTTGTACCCAATCATATAATATTTTATAAACCAATTTATAAAAGTATTATCTTGAAAAATTCAATCCCAATGCAAATCAAAAGTTTGGTTTATTAGATTTGAATAGCCAAGTTTTGATGTCAAGAATGTATTATTGGATTTTCTGCTTCTAGTTATAGTTAATGTGTCACTCCCCTTATAATATATCGGGCTCAATGTGAGCCATTGGATCTAATTAAAGGTCCTCTCCTTTTCTTCTTTCTTGAGTCTACAAATGCCTGGACGTTGCACAAACACGATCTTCTGCTCCTCTAGCACTCTCTCTTTCGTGTTATCCTCATCCCACAGTTCCATCTCCTTTGCATCCAGGATACTGGTTTGAACCCATCCATCCCTGGGTAGTCTCCCTTAGCCTCCTATACATGAATCCCCCAATTCCTTCTCAACCCCAAACTCTTGAGAACTCATGCCTTCTTGAAACCCACTTCATATATATATATATATATATTTATATATATATATATATATATATATATATATATATATATATATATATAGTCAGACTAGAAAACACTTGAGTGTATTCAGAGCAGAATACACTCCAATAGTTTTCCATGATTCAATATTTTTTTTAATCTAATATATTTGTCTTCTTGAACATCATGTGAATAGCTCATATATAAAATTTGAGCCCATTTGGACATTTATAGGTCTTGTTAGGAAGACCACAAAAATGATGCATTTCAAATTAGTTTTGTGTGACAATATTTTTGCCCTCAAATGAGTGACTTATACTCATCCAAATGAGCTAAAAATTTGCATGTAGCCTAATTATAGTATAACAATGAATATCAATGGTTTATATTTTACAAAAAATTGTCTTGAAATGCAAACACCACTTGAGTGTAGCATGTGATCTGACACTCAAGTGTATTCCAGCCTGACTCTCTCTCTCTCTCTATATATATATATGTATACATATGTATATATATATATATATATATATATATATATATATATATATATATATATATATATATATATATGTATATATCACCCTAAAGTGCAACACCACAATAACAACAACCCTCCTCCTAATCCACTTCATCCTGATGACACTTTCTTTGATTTGGTAGACCAGTTGGTGTGGTCGACTCTGACAAGGTGGTGTCCACATCTCCAGTCATCCTAGAGAAATTAACTTCATGGTGAGCATCATGGTCCCTTACACTCTCGTTTCCTTTTGTTAAATGTCCATGTTTGTTGTTTGGTTTCTCTCCCCACAAACTCTGGGCCCCTCTAGCTCCTTTAGATCGGAAGCGACCATCTGTAGGTACTCTTATAGCTGTGATTTTTCTCTGCTTTCATGGCCTCTGCCTTCACTGTGACTTGGTGTATGTGCTCAATCCATCATTTTTTCTTTATAATGAGGACCTTGCTCTACGCTCGGGTTCAAGTGCTTGGCACAGTCCCCGTCATTGCAACACATGCTCCTCATTTGTGGCCACCGCACACCCTAGTTCTTAAGCTCATTGAGTTCACCTCGAGCTCAAGATGTCTATGAGGATGGTTCCATGCACCAATCGTGGATAAACCTAGGGCTGGAAAAACAAGACCTGGCCCGAATAAGGTGACCCGAACCAAAATTTGTTAACTGAGTTAGGGTCTAAAGTTCTACAACCCGATCAGAATTTGACTCAAACCCCAAGAACCCAAAATTAATATAGGATCAGGTCTAGGTTTCAACTTTGGACCAGAATTAACCCAACATTCACAATTATATATTCAAATAAAATTAGAAATACTAAAGTTTGAGGCACATGATGGCGTATTAAATTACTAATCTGTCATTCATTAAGTTTATTTTGATAATTATACATAGCTTTGTATTGGTTTGTGTGTTTTATTATGTTAATTAATTAAACTTGTTTTTAAACACGCAAACAAACTACAATAAGCTTTATATGTGTTTCTAATCACATTGAAAGTTTGTTTCATTGAAATGTGTTGTTTACACTTGGAATTTATCAATGACTAGACATCAAGGAATTTTTTAGAATTTTTCTCTTGGTATATGGATTTGTAGTCAGACCCAATAGACCTGGAATTATTTATGGGTCTGGTCGGGTTAGGGTCAAGGGTTTTGACCAAAAAATCAATATTTTGCAAGTTTAGGGTCTAGCCAAAAAGTATTTACCCAAAATGACCCTAAATCAAATCCACTCAACCCAAACCCTATTACTACCCCTAAATAAACCTGATGTCATAGTTTTGGATTGAAGCACAATTACTATTGTTGGTTCTCATTGTGTGAAGGAAACATACAAAGAACATGATGATCCCCCATGTCACAATTTTACTCATATGTGTCATGCTCAAAAAGGGTGTTTTTGGGACTTAAATTTTCATTTTAGGTTCACCTTGGTCGCTTGGTCATGAAAATGGGTCTAGCCAAGTGGCTGGCCTTGGTTGGGCAACCTAGACTGGCCCCACTGCCAACTAGGAAAAAGTTATGCTTTCATGGGCTTCCCTTGATTTTTGATTGGTTCAAACTTCTAAAATTCATAAATAATGATTTGGTTATCAAACAATTATGTAATAATATGTTCTATATTAAAAAAAATTATGTATGGGTTCTAATGCCATGAAATTATGTAATAATATGTTCTATATGTTCTATATTAATTGCCTAAATCAACTCGTAGTAAAAGTAGATAATTTAGGATGTATAATGAACACCTTAATTCATGATGTATATACCTAATGTGTTACTAAAAGTGCATAATCTGGATCTAAGGTTTGGATCTTGACTTGTTACATGCATCGTTGAGGTGTGTCTCATCCCTATGGGTCTTTATTGAGCAATAATAATGCTTTCTCTCTCTTTTGACCTAATTTGAAGGGTATATGTGAAATCTCTCCATTGATATGTATTTATATTCTTTTGAGACTTTGATATTGAAATCAATTGTATGTTTACACTACCCTATTGTAATTTTCCTCATGCTATCTCTAGTTGAACCCTGAGTGGTGGCATTGATCTATATTGTGATATTTGTAAAGTGAAAGCCTTAATTTTCTGATGAAGGATTTTTGTGGCGTGATGTTCCACTTTTAGTTGGAAAATCTTGTTTAATACCATGACTAAACTTTACTTACTTGTACATTACATGCTTATTAATACAATTCCTCTGTGATTTTATAATATGTTTTGGTTTTCAGGTTATGTGCCTTTTATGTTTTGCCCCATACCTAGGTTTTGTGCCCCTTGATATATATTTAGGATTTTAGTTATGTGCCATGCTCTATCAGGTTTAAGGTTATGTGCTCTAGTCACTATTGTTTTATTATAGTTCATAGTACTATGCTTATCTCACGTGGGTGTTGATTATTTATTAATGTTGATGGTTCGTGTACCCTAAAATATCTACTTATGCTTTTGAGCAATACTTTATTTTAATTTCATGGCAAGTTCATTTATTTATTTTCATCTTATTGGAATGCATTCTTCAATATGTACTTGGATCGTTCTCTCCTCTTTGTTTGGAAATCCTTATTTACATTTGATGTCCTTTTTCCTATATAATTGCTCAATCACTATTTATATGCACATACCAGCATTTAATGTTGAAAACGTCCATCTTGTCTTCTCTTGTGGGGTATTCTTCCAACCCATTGAGTAGAGTGCAAGGAGGAGTTGACCAAATTTGACCAGACTTTCCAAGAGATAGTAGATCTTTCTTGGGAGGTATATTCAAGTATTTTATTTTCCCTCTGTGGCTTATTTCTTATAGTTTTCTTTCATGTACACCTTATTTGGTGAAGAACAATGATAGACATAAATGTTTTCATAGTTAGATTTTTATCTTCTGCTAATACACTTTATGGGGAATGATACATCACATACTTGAATTTTACTCTTCTATCCTTTGTGAAAAAATATTCTCAAATTTGGTGTTGGATGATTTTCTATTAATTCACATCAAGTAAGTCAGTGTCTTCCCTATCGGTTTTAGTTGCTAGTCGGGCCGATTTGATGGCTTTATATGAATTAGAGGTTTTTGATCCTTCTAGCCATGTGCTTGATATTATGTGGAGACATGTATAATAGTTATGTTTTACCAAACAAGGTTAGAAATATGCTCTGACTTGATTGGTCATGTCCTAATAAACATATACAACACAAATATTGAGTAATTCACATTCCTATACCCTAATGCATAGTTAATTACTAACCCTAATATATGCGAATTTCATAATATTCATGATACGTTAAGCGACTTTAGGTTATGCAATCACATCACATAGCATGATACACTCATATATACCTAATAACTTAACCATGAATCAATATTTGAATGGGTATATAAAACATATATGTCATATTGTTCACTAATACATATATAACGACCTATATATGATTAGTAAGAATTGGATGTGTATAAACGTGCTTAAATGATTGGGATGGTATATAATGTGCTCAATGTGTGTAATGGTACAAGAATTAATCTTTGTAAGCAAATAGAAATGATTAATGTGCCATTATTTGAGTTAATGTTGAAATTAATGGAGTTAATGAGAAATTGAACAAAATAACATGTTTCGTGTGAGATAATATTAAATAGCTTTAATGATGATAATAATAGGGTATTAGGAGTATAAATGCTAACTATTGAGGATGATGACAATATATAATAAGAGATAATGAGATAATTGACTTAAACCCTAGTTGTACTAAAATTCATACTTGATAACCTCAATATGTAATTCTAATCCTACAATCGGATTATTTGGGTCCTAATTATGTGTCAACTTTGAACCCAAACGGATGATGTTTTCTAACCAAACTTAATAAAAGAAGATTATCTTGAAAAATGCAATCCCAATGCAAACTAGAACTTTGGTTTATTTGATTTGAATAGGCAATTTTTTATGTCACGTGTGTATTATTGGTTTTTCCGCTTCTCCCTATAGTTTATGTCACACCCCTTTTGATTTATCAGGCTCAATGTGAGTCGTTAGATCTCATTGATGATCATCTCCCTTTCTTCATATGTGATTCTATAAATGCATGGACTCTGCACAGTCATGATCTTCTCCTCCTTTGATGTTCTCTCTTTTGCATTATCCTTAGCCCACATCTCCATCACCTTTGCATTCATAAGAATGATCTAAAGCCATCCATTATCTGGTAATATCCCATACCCTCCTTGAAATGAATCCCCCAATTTCCTTCTCCCCAAACTCCTAAGTCCCCACATCTTCTTGAAACCCACTACATATATACATATTTTTTTTGATGAACCAACATATATAAATATATGTGTTTATATCACCACAAATATTTATGCCACTATTATAGAAACCCTCCTCCTTCTACAGTTTATCATGGTGGTGATTTCTTTGACATGGTAGACCATTTCGTGTGGTAGACCATTTAGCATAGTCCCCGCCATGGCAAGGCATGTTACTCATTTGTGGCCACCGCACACCCCAGTTCTTGAGCTCAATGAGTTTGCCTCAAGATCAGGATGTCGATGAGGTTGGTTATATGCACCACCACTCTTGGATAAACTCAATGTCTTGGTTTTGTATTGAAGCACAATTGTTGTTGTTGGTTCTCATCGTGTGAAGGGAACATATGAAGTGTTTGATGTCCCCTTGTTTCATGATTTTACCCTAACATATATTCATATGTCTCATGCTCGAAAAGAGTGTGTTAGGGAATTAGATTTTCGTTTTTGGTTCTCCCTGGTCACTTTGTGATGATAATAGTTTTGTCTAGATGGTTGGCCTTGGTTGAGCAACCTAGTGTACCCTCACTGCCAACTAGGCAAAAGTTGTGCTTTTGTGGATTTTCTTTAATTTTTTATTGATTCAAACTTCTGGAATTCATAAATAATGATTTGGTTATCAAAAAATTTGTATAAATATGTTCTAGAATAAAAAAAAACTCTATTCGATGGTGTAGTTTTAATCACCTAAATCAACTCATAGTAAAATTCTATATTTTAGGATGTATAGTACATGCCTTAGTATGACTTATATAGCTAATGTATTATTGGGTGAAAGTGCATAATCTGGATCTAGGGTTTGGACCCTCGCATGTAACACGCATCATTGAGTTATGTTGCATCCCTTTGAGTCTATATTGAGCAATAATCCTACTTTCTCTCTCTTTTGAGATAATTTGAAGGGTATATGTTAAAATCTCTCCTTCAATATTTATTTAAGTTCTTTTGAGAATATGATATTGAAATTATTTGTATAATAACACTACCCAAGTGATATTGCACTTTGGCATCCAAGATTTGTAATCTTGTTTGTGCTATCTCTAGTTGAACCCTAATTTGTGGAATTGATCTATATTGTGCTATTCATACTAAAAACCCTAATTTGTCATGATAGATTTTTATGGTCTAATGCTCCACTTTTATTTGGACAATCTTTCTTAATACCATGACTAAAATTTACATGCATCTGCATTGCATGCTTGCATACTTAGTAGTACTATGGTTCTGTAGTATATTTTGGGTTTCAGGTTATTTGCCTTTTGTCCATGTTTGGTACATACAATATGGGTTCAAAGGAAGAAATATTGGACATCATTGGATCAAAATAGAGAAGGAAAGGAAATCATATCATTCTTTTTGATTGTCTAAAATCATTTAAATACTAGTGGATAAGCAGAGCGGTGGGTCACTGATTAGAATTCAATTAGAAATAAATTGTAATCAACTCTCACAATTTGCAATGTGATGGTTATATTTAACCAGATGAGTAGTTGTGTGGTGGATTTTATAGTGTAAGCATTTGATAAATGTAGGGGAAGCTAGATTAACATAACCTAGACCACATATCCCATTTATTTTACCCAATAAACTAGTTTGTCAACTTTGTATGGATTTGTCTTCCAAACAAATTTTGTCCAATAAAGCATTGGATATATCTTCTATGATAGATTGAAGTCCAATACCACAACAAATGCAATGAATGAAACATGAGGTTTATGTTTTGGGATGGAGGTGATGTGCCAAATACCCCAGGTTTCCCCCCTACTGTGTATTTAGAAGTTTGGTTTTGTGCCATGCTCTATCAGATTTAGGGTTATATGCTCTGGTCACCATTATTTTATTGTAGCTCACTAGTACTATGCTTATCTCACCTCCATGTTTATTATTCCTCAATGTTGATAGGACATGTGCCCTAATTTATTTGCTTATGTTTTCAAGACATTCTTTCTTTTAATTTCATGCAAGTATATTTACTTATCTTCATCTTATTGGAATGCTTTATTTTGATATCCACTTGGATGGTTCTTTCCTCTTTGTTTAGGAATCCTTGTTAACAATTGATGCCATTTTTCCTATATAATCGCTCGATAACTATTTATTTGTATATGCCAACATTTTCTACTAACAATATTTATCTTGTCTTCTCTTCTGGGGTATGCTTCCAACCCCTTAGGTAGAGATATAGGAGGAGTTGAACAAATTTTACAAGACCTATCTAAGAGTTAACATATATTTCTTGGGAGGCAGATTGAAGTAGTTGACTTCCCTTTGTATCTTATTTCCAATAATTTTCTTTGATGTACACCCTGTGTGGTGAAGAACGATGTTAGACATAAATGTTGTAATAGTTAGATTTTTATCTTCCACTACTACACTTTGTGGTGAATGATACATTAGATATTTGAATTTTAGTTTTCTATCTTTTGCAAAAATATTAATATCAAATTTGGCATTGGATGATATTTTATTATCACACATCAAGTAAGTAAGTGGCTCCCCTCTTGGGTCACACTCCTTATAAGTATGGTATGAGAGACAATGTAGTTGTTTGATCTACCTATTCCAATAGTATATTCCTTAGGGTTTACCTCTCCCATAGGTTCCTTATAGGATCCTTTGCTTATATGTAAACTCACTAGATACGGTTCCTACTCTAGAATCTGACTATGTTTCCCTTGTTAGGATGATAGATGGATATAGAATCCAAGGACAGTTTTATGATGATCTTGAGTGAGTTAACTCTTATGTGTTTAGATTGGATACCTTGTGCCTTTTCCTAAGCTATGGGTGTGATACCCATATTTATTTTTTGAAGCTATGTCATATGACTTAAGAGTAGATTTATGTGACAATGATGGCGAAGTTAGTAGTAGTTTGATATATTCAAAGTAGATCCACATGGCTGCTAAACTACCTTTAGAGCTTAGTATTTGATATATGGTGATATTGAAGAGTAAGTGAGGTGATAGATCATATACATGGGTCAGTTAGACTCACCCTTTCACCTCTATGTTTGTTTGACTTATTAGATCAAACCTTTTAAGGGATAGAGGGGTAGTATTTGTTAGAATATGGATATGTTGATTTTGGGACAAAATCTTTTTTAAGGGATGGAGTCATGTAACATATATACCAAGATTTGACTATCCTGATCATAGGAACCCTAATTACAAGAATAGTATATTAGTATTCTTAATCTTTAGTGTTTAGTAAAGAAGGTTAGAAATATACATGACATGCTTGGTCGTGCCCTAATAAACATATAATGCACAAGTAATGAGTAATTTACATTCTTGTACCTTAATGCATAGTTAATAACTAACCCTAATATATGTGTCTTTGATGATATTCATGATATATTAAGTAAATCTAGGTTATGTAATCACTTTTAATAGCATGATTAGTTGAAATGTACCTAATAACCTAACGATGACTCAATATGTGAATGGGCATATAAAATATATGTCACATTGTTCACTAATACACATATAATGACCTGAATATGATTAATAAATATTGGATGTGTATAAACGTGCTTATATAGTTGGGATGGTATGTAATGTGCTTAATATGTGTATCGTGAAAAATTACACTTTTCATGTAAATAGAAATGATTAATGTGACATTATTTGAGTTAATCTTGACATTAATTGACTTAATGAGAGATTGAATAAACTAACATATTATATGTGAGATAATAAAATATAACTCCAGTGATGATGATGACAACAAGAGAGCATTAGTACTCAAAATGCTAAATCTTGAGGATAATGGTAATATATAACAATTGATAATGAGATAATTGAATTAAACTCTAGTTGTACAAAAACTCATACTAGATAACTCGAAACCAAAACTTAATCATAATTTGGGTCCTAATTAGTCAAGGTGTCAAGTCTGAACTCAATTGGATAATATTTGCTAAACGAATTTAATAAAGGAAGATTATCTTGAAAAAATGCAATCCCAATGCAAATTGGAACTTTGGTTTATTTGATTTGAATAGCCGATTTTTGATGTCACGTGTGAATTATTGGATTTTCTGCTTCTCGATATTGTTTATGGGGCATGCCCCTTTTGATTTCTTGGGCTCAATGCCAGCCTTTGGATCTCAACGATGATCCTTCCCTTCTCTTCTTCATTGAGTCTGAACATGTATGGACTATGCACAGTCCAAGTCTCATCCTCCAATGTTGTTACTTTTACATTATCCTCAGCCAACACTTCCCTCTCCTTTGCATTCGAGAGACCTTAGTTTGATGGTATGGTGTATCAAGTTCAATTATTTATGATCGTGACCTTAGTTCACCTCCAAGTTGTAGAAGCACACACATGAAGAACTCGACACTAGACTAAAATTCAGCATAGTGTATCACCCCTAGACTGATGGACAGTCAGAAAGGATGATTCAGATCTTAGAGGTTCTATTGAGAGCATTTGTGCTTGTTTGGGGTTGATCATGGGACTTGCCCTTAGATGAGTTTGCCTATAATAATAGTTTCCAAGACAATATCAGGATGCCTCTATATGAACCTCTTTATGGGAGGTCATGTCAGTCATCACTTTACATGGATGATGTCGATGAGAGGGCCATGTTGAGGTCAGAAGAACTACAGTTTTATGCTGGTAAATTCACTTTGATCAAGCAAAGACAAAAGAGAGCCCAAGATCAACAGAAGTCGTATGCTGATGCGAAGCAGACTGACTTGCACTTCACTGTGGGTGAACATGTATTTTTGAAAATCCGACCCCTCCAATCTATATCTAAACATAGAGGAAAGATAAGTCCTTGATATATGGATCCGTTTAAGATTCTAGAACGGATTGGTGAAGCTTCTTATCATTTAGCCTTACCCCCTCAGTATAGTATAACGCATGATGTGTTCCATGTGTCCAATCTAAAGTGCTATGTAAGGGATGTGAGCCATGTGTTGAGCATCAAACCTATTGAAATCCAAGGGAGGCTGATACATCCTGAGTCTCCTATGAGGGTCTTGGATACCAAGGTGAAGGATCTCATGAACAAAAAGATAGAGATAATAAAGGTTCTTTAGAAGTACCGTGGAGAGGATGAGGCCACATGGAAGCTAATGACGGACATGGGAAAAGTCTTACCACAAGTTGTTTGTTTTATTAATCAAATTTTGAGGACAAAATTCCTATAAGAGGGGAAGGATGTTATAACCTCAGTTTCACTTGTGTTTTAAATAATTGAAATGCAATTACTCTAGTAAAATATACTTGATTGGAAATTTGTGTGCTTACTTTTAAAGAATGGCTTTCTTTGCAATTTTCCCTTGAATGATGGATTTTGTGAATTCTACTATTTTAATATCTCAGTAATGGATAAAAGGGAAAAGTAAAGAAAAAAAATCCCATATTAAGCACAAAGAAATGAAATAGATGATAATTGTGTGTACATGAGAGCATTGTGTAAAATTCTCTAGAAAGTGGCATGAATGGCCACTATTTATTAGTTTTCGTTTGCACATGGTTTCTAATAAAAGAATAGCCAAAATAAAGAAAATAGAAAAGAAAAAAAGAAAAAAATATGTGTTTTAATGCATTAGATATTCCTTATAAGTGGATGACTTGGATGTTCAGAAAAGTCCCTTTTATTTTTTATCTTTGGTCTCAAACTTTACCCACAATTAGATAAAGTCTTTATTCACTTTGCCTTAAAGTTTGGGATTAAAATGATAAAAAGAAAGAGAGAGAGATATGTGTTATTTAATTAAAAGTTCACATATAAGTACTTGTGAAACAAAATAGGAAAAAGGGAATCTCGTGCCCAAGATAAATATCCTATATAATTTTATATGAGTGATAATCCCAATTTATGATTATGGGAGAAATTCTGGAGGATTCCAAGATATCTTGTAGCCTAAGTAATTTATTTGGTAGATATTTAGGGTTCCTAGAATGGATAACCATGCATATGAAGAATTAGGGTTAAAGATCCTAACTTGCCATGTTGTTAACGAGCTCAATGTAATTTAAGAAAAGGGTAATGTGGATCCAATTATTAGGGTCTTCACCTAATGCCTAATCATGTGATGGGAATAGGTTTTATACCCTTATTACTTGTCTAAACCCTAACCCTATATTAGGACCTAGTAGGTTTGATTTGCATAACATGAATGGTGACACTTTAGGTTTTACATACATGCAAATATAATGTCATTGGTTGGAATCTATATATTGATTGGATTGATTGAATGTGATGAAGTATGATTCTATAAACTACATGGATCACCATCAAGGTATTTGGTTACGCCTATGACTAATCTCTTTAGTTTCCCAACATTTTAGAGGTTTTATCAGATTTCTTGAAATTAAAATCTTGGATGATATATATTTCCTGCAATCTATAAAGTCACTATCGATATCACAATATTATGCTTATAACTTGCTTGAACCCGCATGCCAACTTTGGAAATTTGAGAATGGAAGTAAAGTCATGGTGATGACTAAAGACCAGGCCCCATATTGGGAAGGTCAGACCATGCCCCAGATTGGAAAGGTCATAAGAGGTCATGGCAAATAGATTGGGAAGACCTACATGGCTCCTAGATCTAGATTGAGTAAAAATAGTTGAGCATTTATGAAGAAAATTGTAAATTTTGATTATGTAACAAATAATTGTTGTGATTATGTTGTTACAAGTATATGAAAACATTTTATTTCCCCCACATACCAGTGTAAATTGTTATACTGATCGAAGATTTTATTTGTTGACATTTTAGGATAATTTGCTATTATTCTACAAATATGACGAAAGATGGACACCCAGAGAAGGTTTCAAACAAAACAATTTGATGTAACTCCTGGAGAATATATGTGAGGTGTCGTTCAAACAAAATGTCATTAACTAAGCGGAAGCAATCATTAACAGTGGATTACTGAAAATCACTAAAAATTAAAACCATTTACAAAGAGATCCTAACACAGGAAAACTCTTTTATCAAGAACCATTGTATTTTATTTACATCCTGGTTCATAAGTACATACTCTGTACCATCCCTTCTCGAGGATTACAAGCATCAACTGCTCTGTTAAAACTATACACAGACAACATAAGAACCTCGAGGCATCAAACCAAAATCTCAGATCGATTCATTAAAAGTACTAACTACTAACTCCGAGGACCCGAGAGTACAAAGACGACACATAGGACTCTCTATACAAAATATGACAGCTAGTGCCTCCACCTAGAATATCACTGTTGTCCTTGTTGTTGATACTACTACTCTTCCCCTGCTATAGGTTTTCTGCCTCACCTTCCACGTCTACCTAAAAAGTGTTAGTGACCAACGGTGTGAGACTCAGTCCCAGCAAGAGATACAACTCTCTACCAAAAACATTATTATTGCAGTTAAATAGAATAAAACTGAGCAGAGGAATCATACATATTCAATAGCAGATAAATCTTTGTCTAAATAGATTAGAGCAATATTCTTATTCAAAGCATTTCAGCTCTAACTTGATAACGCAGCATGTCACTTATCCAATAAAGAATTGAAGAACATGTATAACATTTATTCATCTAGGATATGATAAGCAAGGTAACATCAACCAATGATTCTAGTATTTCAATCTTAAGCAAATACACTACACGAATGATTACATTTTACAATCATACTTAAGCCCTGAGTAGATGAGGTATACTACTCATACTCCAACTGACCATGATTATGTAAAGCATCGGTACCATACATAGGTTAATGGAAGAGTTGGACTCCATCACCTCATTTGTCTCGGTCAGTGTGAGACCACATGCAGCTCATCTTGTGTCTCTGCTAAAATAGCTTTCCAGGGCATACTAGTAACTTTGCTATAGAGTTATAGCCTGTAGCATATAATCTCTTCAGGATATGGCCCTTAGCCAATGCTTGGTATTGTGGAGTTATGGCCCATAGTCGTACTCTTATTGAGATATGGTCCATAACCATTCCTATGCATAAGATATGGCCCGCAGTCATTCCTATGAGGCGTAAGGATATTTTTGCCCAATACCCCCACATATTCAAAAATATGCATTCCAGGATTTTCCATAAGAAAACCTGTTTCACGATCACCAACCACTGACGATGATGGATCTATGGCCAGGGCTCTACATGATAAGATTTCACTTGATTAAGTAAGTACATTACCATATTCTTATAGCATCAATCAGGTTTTCAAACATAAATTATTATAACAAATGCTACAAAGAATGTATAATACTTCTATCAAGTACTTTTTGAAGCTTTATAAAACACTGGGATCTCAATCCCTTATCACATCATGGCATTCTCATCCCTCAACATCTCATCATCATGATTATGGAATATGGGTATTCAAACCCTCAGTTCATCAAAGAACACTTATTACCACTTATCAGGTAACAAATACCTTTAGGTTATCTGACCAAGGTTAACATGATGCTACACAAGCTTCTCACATGGCTTTCAAGGCCCACTTAATCTCTTGTTACCTCTTACTAGGCAACAAAGCATATTATGGCTCACAAAGCCCATAAAAAATTTCAATCATAGCTCATACCTGGCTATGCCCAACATCTCATGATACCTACATGGTTAGTACACATGATAACAATTATATCAATTACATATCAACACTTTGCAATGTAAGGGTAGCATCACTATTCCCTCATCAGGGTTAGGGTTTCACATAGCATTGCATAGCATCACCTAGGATTAGAGTTTCAAATCACATCAATGCATTAGGGTTTCACATGGCATCACTCTATATTAGGGTTTCACACATCATTATCTTGAATTAAGGTTCTTATAACTTTTCTCCAAATTAGAGTTTCATGTAACTTTACCCGACATTACGGTTTCATGAAGCATCCTCTTGAATTAGGGTTTTTCATTATATTACTCTGAATTGGGATTTCTCATATCATCACCCTATATTAGGGTTACACCATTACCTAGTTTAGGGTTGCACCCATCATTACCCTAAATTAGGGTTATGGCTCATCAACCTTCTCGATTGGGGTTTCATGATCTCTTTATTAAGGATTATACCCTAGTTACATATTTTATTCATGTTGAAAGTGTCAAGGCTTAACAACTACAATTATCACACATGTATGAGTTTATCTCTCTCATCCTCTTTAGGATTTTGATTACTCCATACTTATCAACTTGGATCAACCCATTACTCAAGTACATACATCTATGGTTAACATAGTGTATTGAGTTACTACTTTCATAAGCATCAAAGGTTAACCACACAAAAAGTACTAATAACCTAAGTACTTGAGAGGTACAACCATTGTAATTAAATTTAAGATGCATCATTAACAATCATAGGGTAAATTGATCTTTCGTAGCTTTCAGACTATTAGGTCTCTAAACGGTTTTGATACTTTTGAACCTTCAAACGGTTTTGAAATTGTTTTCCCATCTTAGGGTTGAGATTGTTTGACCTCCAAATAGTTTTCAAACCATTTGGGCATCTAGGGTTGAGATCGTTTGGTCTTAAATGGTTTTGAAACCATTTGGTGCCTTCAACCCTTGAAACCATTTGATCAAATTAACCTTGAAACCAAATGAACAACCCATCATTGAAACCGATTGAACATCAAATGGTTTGAGACTGTTTGGTCTCAAACAGTTTGAAGACCGTTTGGTCTCAAACGTTTTGAAGACCGTTTGGTCCAAACCACCTTGAAACCAAATGAACCAAATAGGGTTTCCACAATCAATTGATTTAAGGTTTGCAGTCATTGAATCATCCAACATTGAGACCATTGAAAGTAAATCAAAATGTAACCCTTGGATCTCCATCCATCCATGACTCCACTTGACCTCAAATGGTCTTGAGATCTCTTTCCCTGAAATGGTCATGAGACCGTTTGGTCCATTCCACCTTGAATATGTTTGAATCAATTTAGGATTTCTTCAATCAATCGATTGTGGTTTACAATCAATGGATCATCCATCACTATAATCATTATGAATAGATCAATTGTAACCATTGGATCTTCATCTATCCATATCAGCAATTGACCCCAAATGGTCTTGAGACCGTTTGACCGTAAACATTATTAAGATCGTTTGCCCTCAAACGGTCTTGAGACCGTTTGGTCATCAAAATTGAAAACCGTTTTCTCATGATATTTATTGAGGTGTTTGCTAATATGACATCATCATCTTCAAGCTTCAAACATTTGAAATTTGTTGTGATCTTTGTGGTGATTTCAACAATTAATCAAAAGGAAATTTGGGAAAGAAGAAAGATTCAACATATGATGAAGAAGTGAAATCAATAATAACATTTAAGAGTTCAAGTTATATAACCCGCCTTCAAAGTTGATTCCAATCTTCAAGCCTTACGTATTTAATGGTGAATGAAGCTTTCTCATCTGTCCAAGGTCCATCCTCAAGTCTTTGAGTG
Organism: Alisma plantago-aquatica; assembly: GCA_963693085.1. Lineage (NCBI taxonomy): Eukaryota > Viridiplantae > Streptophyta > Magnoliopsida > Alismatales > Alismataceae > Alisma > Alisma plantago-aquatica. The sequence continues at coordinate 1,036,878,481 of OY856412.1, forward strand.
AAAAGAATGGCTAAAGTTGAAGATTGAATGGAGAAAAGAAGAAAATAAGCATTGAATTTCGATTTCCACCATGAAATCAAGGTTGAAGATGATTAAGGAGCTCACCTACAGGTTGGGGTACGTCCTCCTATTTCTCCTCAGCACCCTTGTGTCCGGTCAAAGCAAGGAAAGAAAGAAGAGTCAAGAAAAGCCTTTCATGTGGGTGAAAAAATGGAGTGTATATAAGAGAAATTCAAGAGAGAGAAAGTGTTATAAAAATCCTTTAATTCCCATAATTGGTGCCACTTATCCCCCTCACTTCCTTTCATATGAGGCCATCATCCTCCCCTTTGAAATCCTCTTCTTTATCCATGAATTAAAAGAAAACAATTAAGCATGTTAATCAATTTAATAATAATATCCAAAAGTTAGTGGATATTACTTTTTCTTTAACTAATGTGAGTGGGATCTCCACTCACTTTAGATATTTCGGTGCCATTGCAAGGTACAAGGACGTCCATAATTATATAAATTCAACCATCACATTTTTGGTTGAAGGGCACTTCCATTAATATATTTATTTTTGCATTAAATTGAATTAGGGTTTCAATTATGTTTAAATCTAGATTATTTTAATATCAAGATTCTCTCTCCTCCAAGGAGATTCAAATGAGACGCCCCTCTGATTTTCTTGTCTCTAATTGATACTCGGAAACATTAGGGACTCTCTAGAAGTGGTATTTTACATATTGAACCCTAGGTTTTGGGTAAATTGCACAGTACACCAAAGCTAGGTTTTAATGCACAAACATTGCTTAATAAGCTCTTTCTTGGTGCTCAGGCTTGTGGAAGCCATACATCTGCATCATTTTCATTCTTATGATGCTTCAACACTTGAGGAACATTTTATCATGTAACATTTGCAAGGTAACCCCTCAAATTGGGTAATTTTCATCTTAGTCAAAAATAGGCAAAACATTGTTTTCAACATTATTCAAAAAGGACTAAAATTGAAACATAAGTTCCTCTTGAGCCTTAATTACTTTTCAAAAGATAAAAGCAAGCATATAACTATCTTTCTTAAACAAAACATCTAGGATTAAAGCATAACCCAGGTCAGGGATGTTACAAATTATCCACCCCTAATAGGGATTTCGTCCCCAAAATCATCAAGAGAAAAGAGAAGGGTACTTCCTCCTCATTTCTTCCTCTAGCTCCCACGTAGCTTCTTCAATGCCACGGTGATGCTAGAGAACTTTCACAAGACATATGTCTTTCTTTTTTAGCTTTTTAATTCTTTTATCAAGGATCATCACAGGTCCTTCAACATATGATATATCATCATTTAATTCTACCTCCACATGTTGCAAAACTAACTCTGTGTCAGGATGACAATTTCTCAGCATGGAGATATGGAACACTGGATGCAACTTATGCAGCTCAGGTGGCAACTCCAGCTTATAGGCTACCTTTCCAATCCGTTCAATGATTGGATAAGGCCCCATAAATCTAGGAGCTAACTTTCCCTTCTTTCCAAATCTAAGAACACCTTTCCAAGGTGAGACCTTGAGATATACTCTGTCTCCAACTTGGAATTCTAAAGGTCTTTGCCGTTTGTCAGTGTACGACTTATGTCTATCATGTGCAGTCTTTAATTGTTGTTGTATTACTTTAATCTTCTCAGTTGTCTGTTGCACTAGCTCAGGACCCAAAAGTTGATATTCTCTTGTTTCATACCAACATAAAGGAGATCTACAACGTCTACGATATAATTCTTCATATGGTGCCATATCAATAATGTGCTGATAGCTATTATTGTAAGAAAATTCTATCAAGCTCAAGTGTAGATCCCAACTTCCTACAAACTGAAGGTCACATGCCCTAAGAAAATCCTCCAAGGTTTGTATGGTCCTCTCAGATTGTCCATCTGTCTGTGGGTGAAAGGCAATACTAAACCTTAACTGCATACCCAAATCTTTATGTATTCGCTCCCAAAAATGACTCGTGAACTAGGGACCTCTATCACAAACTATAGTAGCTGGAACCTCGTGCAACCGTACTATCTCATCTATATATATCTGTGCAAGCTTCTCAACAATGTAGGTTGTTTTGATAGGAAGAAAATGTGTTGTATTAGTCAACCTATAAACTATCACCCATATGGAATCATGACCTTTGTTCGTTCTAGAAAAACCAACTACAAAGTCCATGGTCACATGATCCCATTTCCACTGCGGTACAGGCAAAGGTTGCATTGTTCATGCGGGCTTTTGATGTTCAGCTTTAACCTGCTGACACACCGGACACCGCATAACAAACTCAGCTACATCCCTTTTCAATCCTGGCCACCAATACATATCCTTCAAGGTATGATACATTTTGGTGCTCCCTGGATGCATTGCATACATCGAAGAATGAGCTTCCTCCAAGACTAAATTCCTTAAGTCATTGGCATCAGGTACTACCATCCTACCATGGTAACAGACTACCTGATCCTCTGACTCATGAAAGCCATCCCGTTTCTCACTACCATACTCTAACATGATCTACTGAACCACAACATCAGCTTGCTATGCTTCTTTAATCTGCTATCTCAGAGTAGGTTTCACTTGCATCTTAGCTAACAGCCCAGCTAACAATGATACATTAAGCTGTATATTGTTTTGCCTCAAGGAGATAAGCATATCTCTTTTAAAGCACACTAAGGAGTTCAAATGTGCTTTATCTAAGGCTGGTGATGATGATTTCCTACTTAGTGCATCAACCACTACATTAGCCTTCCCTAGATGATAATCAATTGTACAATCGTAGTCCTTGATTAACTCCATCCAACGGCATTGTCTCATGTTCAACTCATGTTGTGAGAAGATATATTTTAGATTCTTATGGTCTGTGAAAATATGGAATGTTTCTCCATAGAGATAATGTCTCCAGATCTTCAAAGCATGGACCACAACAGCCAGCTCTAGATCATGTGTCAGATAATTCTCCTCGTATATCTTAACCTTTCGAGAGGCAAAAGAAATCACTTGATTATCCTGCATCAACACACATCCTAGACCATTCTTAGATGCATCACAGAAAACTATGTACCCCTTCCCTTGCTCAGGTAACACCAGCACAGGTGCACTTGTTAACCTTGCTTTCAACAAATGGAAAGAATGTTGACACTTGTCATTCCAGACAAAAGGAACCTCCTTCCTGGTCAACTTGGTTAGGGGTAAAGCTATAGAACTAAAGTTCTTAATGAATCTCCTGTAATAGCCCGCCAGTCCTAGGAAACTACATACCTCCGTTGGTGTATTTAGCTATTCCCATTGTAGAATAGATTCTACCTTCTTAGGATCAACATAGATACTTGAGGCAGATATTACGTGTCCTAGAAAAGAAACTTCTGGTAACCAGAACTCAGATTTGCTAAACTTAGCATACAACTTATGCTTTCTTATCAAAGTTAAAGCCTGACGGAGGTGCTGCTCATGCTGTTGAGCATCTCTACTGTATATTAAGATGTCATCTGTGAAAACTACTATGAACTGATCAAGAAAAGGCTGGAAGATTCTATTCATGAGTTCCATGAATGCAGCTGGTATATTAGTTAGTCCAAATGATATAACTATGAACTCTTAGTGACCATACCTTGTCCTAAAGGCATACTTAGGTATGTCACTCTCCTTGATACGCAACTGATGATATCCCGACCTGAGATCTATCTTAGAGAAGATAGTTGCTCCACGCAACTGATCAAACAGGTCATCAATCCTTGGCAAAGGATACTTGTTCTTTATGGTTACTTTATTCAACTGTATGTAATCAATGCATAACCGCATAGATCCGTCCTTCTTCTTAACAAAGAGAACCAGAGCACCCCATGGTGAATTACTCAGTCAGATAAAATCTTTCTCAAGCAATTCCTGCAGTTGTTTCTTGAGCTCTGCCATCTTAGCAGGTGCCATTCTATACGGTGTTTGTGCTATCGGTTGCGTGCCCGGGATTAGATTAATCTCAAAATCAATCTCTTGGGGCGGAGGAACACCTGGAAGTTCCTCAAGAGCACATCTTCAAACTCCCTAACTATCGGAACTTCAAAAAGATTAGAGCTCTCCATTGTGGTGTCTACCACATGTTCCAAGAATGCAAAGCATCCTTGTCTCATCAGCTTCTCAGCTACCATAGCTGACACTAGATAGGTTGGAAGAATCTTTCTATCTCCCTGAAAGATCCATGTGTCACTGTCATCTGCAAACACTGCTTTCTTGGAATCACAATCCAAGACAACCTTATACTTTTCTAGGGTGTCCATCCCAAGAATTATATCGAACCCGTGCATCTCAAGTGGTATAAGATCCACCTGAATGTGATGTTCAGAAAAGGAAAGAACACAGGAAGAACATACCTCCTGCAACACTATAGATCCCAGCAAAGGGGTTTCTAAAAATTGATTATCTTCTCTATGACTAACAGTCATATTGCAGTCATGAATCACTTTATGCGTAGCACCCAGATCAATCAAAATAGATACAAAGCAAGATGAAGACATATCAGAATGAAATAATTCCATCTGACATGTCACAACTCGAGGGTTGACTACTGCTTTGGGTTTAATTCATCGCATAGAATCTCAACGTTGCTTAATGTTGACCCTGTGCTCGGTTGTTGGATGTAAATGAGCCAGCTTGGGATGCCTGTCCACGTCCTCGAGTGCCACTAGAAAACTATTTCCTTTGATGACCTTGTTGACTCTATCTTGGTGGTTGGGTTACCATCATGTTTCCAACTAGACAGTCCCTTGCTAGATGTCCTACCTGTCTACACTGGTGAAAGGTTCTATTCTCTTGATATGGTATAAAAGGTCCAGTTACTGACGTTGATGTTGTACTGGGAGCTCTATTTGGAGGGAGACTAAGGCCCCTACCCCTGCTTGACGTCTAATGCCTCTGGGTATTGAATCTTGGTGGTGCTATTGGTGTAGAAAATCTCAGTTTCTTAAAACTGTCAGACCTCTGTCCTTGAAACTGAGTATACACCTTCTTACTCTTAGTCTGACGCTTCTCAATCATTGACCTTTCTATCCGTATCACGGACTCCACAAAGGTGGCGAACCTCTCCCTGTTCTCCAAGGCAGACACAGCAGTGGTCAAATCAGCGTTCAACCCCTTCTCAAAATGCCAAATTCTCTCTTCATCAATAGCTGCCATATGCGGACAGAACTGCAAAAGCTCCATGAACTTAGCTTTATACTCTCTAAATTTCATTGGTCCTTGCCTTAACCGCTCAAACTGAAAGATCTTCTCGTCTAGATACGTCTTGGGGAAGTATCTACTGACGAATTCTCGTCAGAATTCTCCCCATCCGATTTCAACACCTGGCCTCTTACCCTCTTCTATTGTCCACCAATGGCCAACACTCCCTTTTAGAAGGTACACTAAAAGACTCACCTTCTCTACTTCAGGGATATTAAGGATTCTAAAGGCCTTTTCCAACTCGGTCAACCACAAGTCAACATCTGTTGGGTCAGCTGTACCAGCATAATCTGTGGCTCCAACCTGACGAAGTCGTTCGAAAGTCTTGTCGGCTCCCTATCCTTCATTATGGGCTGGTGCCCTCGATGCAGGTGGTGGCATCCTATCCGCCATATGCGTCATGGTTGCCATGAACTGCCCAAACAGATCATGGAACGGTGGGTTTTCCAATGCAGCTTGGTTAAGCTGAGGATGTTCAGGTACTGGTTCCTCCCTAGTCTGGTCCCTTTCACCTCTTCTTGGTGCAGCAATACTGCTCTCAGCAGTATGTTCTTCATGTGATCGAGACATCTTTAAGTTATTCTTCTCCTATATGAGCAGAAGGCACTTATCAGATAAACTAGAAGACACCAAAACTGAATCAACAATCTTAATCCTATGTCTCTGTAGACTCAGCGAACCTAGAGCTCTGATACCACTAACTTGTGAGGCGTCGTTTGAACAAAACATCATCAACTAAGCGGAAGCAATCATTAACAACGGATTACTGAAAATCACTAAAAATTAAAACATTTACAAAGAGATCCTAACAAAGGAAAACTCTTTTATCAAGAACCATTGTATTTTATTTACATCCTGGTTCATAAGTATATACTCTGTACCATCCCTTCTTGAGGATTACAAGCATCAACTGCTCTGTTAAAACTATACACAGACATCATAAGAACCTCGAGGCATCAAACCAAAATCTAAGATCAATTCATTAAAGGTACTAACTACTAACTCCGAGGACCCGAGAGTACAGAGACGGCACATAAGACTCTCTATACAAAATATGACAGCTAGTGCCTCCACCTAGAATATCACTGCTGTCCCTGTTGTTGTTGTTGCTGCTCTTCCCCTGCTATATGATTTCTGCCTCTTCTTCTACATCTACCTAAAAAGTGTTGGTGACCAACAGAGTGAGACCCAATCCCAGCGAGAGATATAACTCTCCGCCAAAAACACTATTATTGCAGTTAAATAGAATAAAACTGAGCAGTGGAATCATATATATTCAATAGCAGATAAATCTTTGTCTAAAAAGAATAGAGCAATATTCTTATTCAAAGCATTTCAGCTATAACTTGTTAAAGTAGCATGTCACTTATCCAATAATGAATTGAAGAACATGTATACCATTTATTCATCTAGGATATGCTAAGCAAGGTAACATCAACCAATGATTCTCGTATTTCAATCTTAAGCAAATATGCTACATGACTGATTACATTTTACAATCATACTTAAGCCCTGAGGAGATGAGGTATACCGCTCCTACTCCAACCGACCACAATTACGTAAACCATCGGTACCATACATAGGTCAATGGAAGAGTCGGACTCCATCACCTCATCTGTCTCGGTCAGTGCAAGACCACATGCAGGACATCTTGTGTCTCTACTAAAATAGCTTTCCAAGGCATACTGGTAACTTTGCTATAGAGTTATAGCCCGTCACATATACTCTCTTTAGGATATGGCCCTTAGCCAATGCTTGGTGTTGTGGAGTTATGGCCCATAGCCATACTCTTATTGAGATATGGTCCATAACCATTCCTATGCATAGGATACGACCCGTAGTCATTCCTATGAGGCGTAAGGATATTTTCTCCCATTACCCCCACATATTAAATAATATGCATTCCAGGAAATTCCATAGGAAAACCTGTTTCGCCATCACAAACTACTGACAATGATGGATCTATGGCCAGGGCTCTACATAATATTTCACTTGATTAATTAAGTACATTACCATATTCTTTTAGCATCAATTAGGTTTTCAAATAGAAACTATTATAACAAATGCTACAAAGAATGTGTAATACTTCTATCAAGTACTTTTCAAAGCTTTATAAAACACTGGGATCTCAATCCCTTGTCACATCATGACATTCTCATCCCTCAACATCTCATCATCATGATTATGGAATATGGGTATTCAAACCCTCAGTTCATCAAAGAACACTTATTACCACTTATTAGGTAACTAATACCTTCAGGTCATCTGACCAAGGTAAACATGATACTTGCAACACAAGCTTCTCACATGGCTTTCAAGGCCCACTTAATCTCTTGTTACCTCTTACTAGGCAAAAAAGCATATTATGGCTCACAAGGCCCATAAAACAATTTCAATCATTGCTCATACCTGGCTATGCCCAACAGCTCATGATACCTGCATGGTTAGTACACATGATAACCGTTATATCAATTACATATCAACACTTTGCAATGTCAGGGTAGAATCACTATTCCCTCATTAGGGTTAGGGTTTCACATAGCATTGCATAGCATCACCCTGGATTAGAGTTTCACATCACATCACTGCATTAGGGTTTCACATGGCATCACTCTAGATTAGGGTTTCACACATCATTACCTTGAATTAAGGTTCCTTATAACTTTTCCCCAAATTAGAGTTTCATGTAACTTTACCCAACATTAGGGTTTCATGAAGCATCCTCTTGAATTAGGGTTTTCCATTATACTACCCTGAATTAGGATTTCTCATATCATCACCCTAGATTAGGGTTACACCATTACCTAGGTTAGGGTTGCACCCAACATTACCCTAAATTTGGGTTGTGGCTCATCAACCTTCTTGATTGGGGTTTCATGATCTTTTTTTCAAGGATCATACCCTAGTTACATATTTTATTCATGTTGAAAGTGTCAAGGCTTAACCACTACAATTATCACACATGTATGAGTTTATCTCTCTCATCCTCTTTAGGATGTTGATTACTCCATACTTATCAACTTGGATCAACCCATTATTCATGTACATACATCTATGGTTATCATAGTGTATTGAGTTACTACTTTCATAAGCATCAAAGGTTAACCACACAAAAAGTACTAATCACCTAAGTACTTGAGAGGTACAACCATTGTAATTAACTTTAAGATACATCATTAACAATCATAGGGTTAATTGATCTTTCATAGCTTTTATACTATTAGGTCTCTAAACGGTTTTGATACTTTTGAACCTTCAAATAGTTTTGACCTCCTTGACCTTCAAACGGTTTTGAAACCATTTTCCCACCTTAGGGTTGAGATCGTTTGACCTCCAAATGGTTTTGAAACCATTTGGGCATCTAGGGTTGAGATCATTTGGTCTTAAATAGTTTTGAAACCATTTGGTGCTTTCAACCCTTGAAACCGTTTGATCAAATTAACCTTGAAACCGAATGAACAACCCATCATTGAAACCGATTGAACATCAAACGGTTTGAAGACCGTCTGGTCTCAAACGGTTTGAAGACCGTTTGGTCCCAAACAGTTTGAAGACCATTTGGTCCAAACCACCTTGAAACCGAATGAACCAAATAGGGTTTCCACAATCAATTGATTTAAGGTTTGCACTCATTGAATCATCCAACATTGAGACCATTGAAAGTAAATCAAAATGTAACCCTTGGATCTCCATCCATCCATGAATCCACTTGACCTCAAATGGTCTTGAGACCGTTTGACCTAAAATGGTCTTGAGATCGTTTGCCCTCAAACGTTCTTGAGACCATTTGGTCCATTCCACCTTGAAAACGTTTGAATCAATTTAGGGTTTCTTCAATCAATCGATTAGGGTTTACAATAAATGGATCATCCATCACTATAATCATTATGATTAGATCAATTGTAACCATTGGATCTTCATCCATCCATATCAGCAATTGACCCCAAATGGTCTTGAGACCGTTTGACCTCAAACGGTCTTAAGATTGTTTGCCCTCAAATGGTCTTGAGACCGTTTGACCTCAAACGGTCTTAAGATCGTTTGCCCTCAAATGGTCTGGAGACCGTTTGATCACCAAACGGTCTTGAGACCGTTTGGTCATCAAAATTGAAAACCATTTTCTCATGATATTTATTGAGGTGTGTGCTAAGATGACATCATCATCTTCAAGCTTCAAACCTTCGGAATTTGATGTGATCTATGTGGTGATTTCAACAATTAATCAAAAGGAAATTTGGGAAAGAAGAAAGATTCAACGTATGATGAAGAAGTGAAATCAATAATAACATTTAAGGGTTCAAGTTATATAACCCGCCTTCAAAGTTTATTCCAAGCTTCAAGACTTATATCTTTAATGGCGAATGAAGCTTTCTCAACCATCCAAGGTCCGTCCTCAAGTCTTTGAGTGAAAAGAATGGCTAAAGTTGATGATTGAACGGAGAAAAGAAGAAAATAGGCATTGAATTTCGATTTCCACCATGAAATCAAGGTTGAAGATGATTAAGGAGCTCACCTACAGGCTGGGGTACGTCCTCCTATTGCTCCTCAACTCCCTTGTGTTTGGACAATGCAAGGAAAGAAAGAAGAGTTGAGAAAAGCCTTTCATGTGGGTGAAAGAATGGAGTGTATATAAGAGAAATTCCAGAGAGAGAAAGTGTTATAAAAATCCTTTAATTCCCTAAATTGGTGCCACTTATCCCCCTCACTTCCTTGCATACGAGGCTGTCATCCCCCCCCTTCTAAATCCTCTTCTTTATCCATGAATTAAAAGAAAACAATTAAGCACCTTAATCAATTTAATAATAATATCCAAAAGTTAGTGGATATTATTTTTTTCTTTAACTAATGTGAGTGGGCTCTCCACTCACTTTAGATATTTCGGTGCCATTGCAAAGCACAAGGACTTACATACTTATATAAATTCAACCATCACATTTTTGGTTGAAGGGCACTTCCATTTATATATTTATTTTTGCATTAAATTGAATTAGGGTTTCAATTATGCTTAAATCTTGATTATTTTAATATCAAGATTCTCTCTCCTCCAACGAGATTCAAATGAGACGCCCCTCTAATTTTATTGTCCCTAATTGATGCTAAGAAACATTAGGGACTCTCTAAAAGTGGTATTTTGCATATTGAACCCTAGGTTTTGGGTAAATTGCACATTACACCAAAGCTAGGTTTTAATGCACAAACATTACTTAATAAGCTCTTTCACTTTCACTGCGGGAGGGCGATCTAGGGCATCGGAAGTGTCGTTCGTCCCCGTCGGGATTGGGGGAGGGGTTGGGCACCGGCGAGCACCACCTGCTCCCCCTGGGCCTCTTCCTTATTTGGCTACTAGTGTTGTGTCTGGCGGAGAGTCTCCTCTCCAAACCTCCGTCTCTTCTCTGATCCAGCTTCTTGGGCGGCTGGGTCCCTGGGCTTCGGTTTCCTCAGGTTCTTGATCAGAGGTTGTTTTAATCCACGATAGTGCTTGTGGTCTGTTTGTAGGGGGACGACACTGCTGGAGGTGGGGGAATCTTGTCCGATCGTGGTGCTAGGCGGCAGTTTGTGGCTTTTTTCGTCCGGTGTCTAGTTTTTGTGGCAAGTGTATGCCTGTTTAGTCGCCGTTTATCGGCGTGTTTATGTTTGTTGGTTTGGGTGTTGGTCCTCATCCGAGGTGGCACCCCTCTCCTATGTTTTGGGTGTTTGTTGGTCGTGGTCGTGCCTCGGGTTCGTTCTTGGGAGGATGGGGAGCTCGGGCGCCCTTTGGTGCTTCAGGCAGGGGAGGAGAAAGTTGGGTTTGTGCTTCGTGCGGGTCTTCCACCCCCTATTTGTAGTGGTGGTCGGGAGTGGTGGTGGAGTTCCTAGCACCCTCTACTTCCCTCCTTTGTATCCACATGAGCCATCCTTCCTTTGTAACTGCATCTCTGGGGTTTGGCCTCCTTTCCGGGTCTACTGGTTGGTGCAACCTTTGTGCTCATCGCTGGTAGTTGTGTTTCTAGTCTCATTTTGTGTGGCGTTGTGTCTGTGTTGTTTGTTGTATGTTGTTGCATTATGGTCAAGCTCTTTGTCGTTTGTCTTCATGATGGTAACCTCTGTCAGCGGCTATGCAAACTCCTTTCTAGATGTACTCATAGGCTCTTGTATCCCGGATAGCTATTTTAGACAGCCACTACAAGAGGTGGACAGTGCAGAAACGTACCTATCACATCCCAATCTGATCCTTGTGCTATGTCTTTCCACAAAAGGAGTTGCTGCTTGGTAACTTGATGAGAGATGTATATCTTGTAGATGTCGTATGGCTTACTTTTAATGATATTGAGCTATTTTTTTTTAAAAAAAAAGCTCTTTCTTGGTGCTCAGGCTTGTGGAAGCCATATCTCTGCATCATTTTCTTTTTTATGATGCTTCAACACTTGAGGAACATTTTATCATGTAGCATTTGCAAGGTAACCCCTCAAATTGGGTAATTTGCACCTTAGTCAAAAACATGCAAAACATTGTTTTCAAAATTATTCAAAAAGGACTAAAATTGAAACATAAGTTCCTCTTGAGCCTTAATTACTTTTCAAAAGATAAAAGCAAGCATATAACTATCTTTCTAAAACAAAATATCTAGGGATAAAGCATAACCCAGGTCAGGGATATTACAATATAGTTGGATGGTTTTACTTCATACGGTAAACTTTCAAAATCCATATTTTATATCCATGTTGGAAATTTGTAATTCATCTTGTACCAAACTCACTCCTATTTAGTGAAATTTATTTGTTATTTTTGGTTAATTGTTAAACCTTCGATCATGTATTAGAGTAATGGCCCTTGACCTCTCGGTCTGCGTGAATAGGAATGATAGGGGGAGGGGGTCATTTCAAGTATTATACTCAATCCAAGCTATTTTATAGAGGTCTAGACCTAAGGATGATATAAAGACATGGTCAACAGTCACAAAAAACTAAATAAATAAAGCTCTTAGCATTTACTCAATGCATTGATTCTATCTATTTGCTTGAGGACAAGATAGACTCTAAGTTAGGGGGGAGGTTGATAACATCAAATTTTGTGGATATTTCTTGCCTAATTTTACTCCTTAATTCCCCTCCCCATCTTACAGTTTTTCCTTTAATTTATCATAATTTTCTCAAGTTTACCACTTATAACTTGATTTAGATAACCACTCGTTCCCATTCAGGTAGCCTGCCAAATGATGGTTTCAACCATGGAGCAAAATTCCTGTCACTTTCCAAAACTGATGTCGACCATTCACAACATCAGAAACTGACCAATTACCACCAACAATCCATCAGTTTTCAAATCAGTGGTCTCGAATGGAGTTCAGATCCAACATTGGGAAGGCCAATCAGAATGACCAATTCTTTATTTGTTTTACACATTTATTACTTTCTTGTTGATGAATGATCATTCCATAGGGAATATAAACTCTACCTTACACTTCTTATTTGTGTAACTAAGCTAACGCTTAAAGGTTCTTAACACTTACCATCCTTGTCCTTATGTTCAACCCTGATCTACTGCATTGAAACCCATTTATTGTTGCGGGGGCCTGAGAGTCAAGTTATAAATTTAAAATTCTAATTGCTCTAGATCCTCTCTTTTTAGACGTGTGATTTAGGCCGATCAAAATGACATTGTTATAACCTGGAAATTCACACTTTAATTATGACATCTATTTTTGACCTAGCTCTTGTTCTTGAAGTCAATTTCATTTTTGTAAGTGTATTGATGCACAATTGATCGATCTAGCTTGCGTGTAACATGTTGGTGATAATAAGTTTGACAAAAATCAAGTTTACTTTCATATCACACATCATCACCTTTCCCTTGATTTTGATCATATCATTGTAAACTTTTGTACTATATTCTTGTTCTCATGTTGTAAAGCTCTCACTGATTAAGTATGTGAGAGATATTCCCAATTGAATATCACATAGTTTAAACCTTGCTTTAAGCCATATTAAATTGAATTTGACCCTTGATGGGCCAGTTTGGACGCATTCGTGCGGCCCATTTCTCTCCTACCCCCTTTCACTTGGTTATCCGACTACTATTACCTCTGCCGATGGAAACTTGACATTTCAAGAGTTGTGAATACAAGTGTTGCATCATCCTATTGGGGATCCAAAACCCCATCTGATGATTTTAGACTCATCTTGTACCTCCGTACAAAGGTCGACAACTATGGTGCTACACACTACCTACTATGCCTTTTTTCCCTCCATTTTGACACCAATTAACCCTACCCTACCCTATAAACTCCTTTCCCTTCCTTTTACTCCTTTTTTCCTCATTTCTCACAACCCTAGCACTCTCTTTTACCCTTTCTTCTTGCTCTAGGTTTGGGCGCTTCCATGGGGTTGGCACTTTGGGGCTTCCTTCCCTGCTGCTCCTCGGCCACATGTTCTGCATCCATTAAGCAAGTCAGAGCATCCCTGATCCTTTGTAGGCTCGATTCAAGGCCAGTAGCCTTGCCTCTTGCTGCACTCTAGAAACCTGGTATTGAAGCATTGTGATGCAACATCGTGTAGAGGGGAAACATTGGCTGGGGTGGCTGGCCTCTGAGGAACACACACAATCATTCTTCGGGAAAATTGATTACTAACAACTGTGAGCAGTGTTGATCCAGGGGCAGGGAGACTGCAAGACTACTAAGGGCGAGGCCCATGAAGCCGAAGGACTAGGAGCACCTTCCAGGAACCCTCTAACAACCCTGGATGTAAAATCCAAGGGTAGATAATATTCATCACATGGTAAATCTTCCAAAAATAATTTATCATGCATCTCTTACCCAAATTAGTCATTCAATATATTAGATTTTGATCAGAAAAACATGATCTATCTGCCAAAATAGCTTCACTATCTGAATTTACTCTTGGTTCCCATATTTTGTCTAAAAATGATACTTCTATGTTTGCTTGAGGATGTTTATGCCTTTTATGTGTCCCTTGTGTGCATGATGATCTCATGATGCCTTAAATCACTAAATTAGTAACTTTTTTTCTATTTAAAACTTGCCCTAATGCCTTGGATCATCTTGAGACACATATAGTGACTATCTTGACCTAAAAGTAGCTCTTTTATGTTAATTGCATGAAATACCCAATCAAGATGTGTACTTTGATTTTAGTAATCATCAAGTGATCCTTACACTTCTAAATCGGTAACCTTTAAAGTGTTTAGTGTCATGATCTACTAAGACTGTATGGACTTTTGCCAAGAAGTAACTCATGGAACCTAAAGGACTTATCTTTGTATACTATGATACCCGAATATGTGATGTTTTGTACTTATAGCCTTGCATATTTAATCCTTATGTAAATTGGAACCTAAGTTCTCAAACCTAATTATGAACCTCAAATCAATCCTTAAAATGACTTGTAAGATGAATTTCCTCTTAACATCCTTATATGCACTCATGACATACATGTGACAATAAATGTGATGATAATACATGTGGTAATTGTAGGACTCTAACCTTGATAGATCTTGATGCCGTGCTATCCATGATATCTTAATGACTCAAAATCAGTAGAATCATCATGTTTTAGAACTACAACCCAACTTGTTCCACTTAATTCTTCATTGACTTGGAATTATGACCCTATTGCATGAAATGGATCTAATGAGACTAATTATGATCTTGCTTGACTAAACCTTGATGATTATCAAAATCGCATGCTTCCCTTACTCCAAATTCAAACCTTATATTGATCTTGTAGTACTCATAATGTGGATGGTTCATCTGGATATAAGGTTATGTGTTAATGCTTATACTATGTTGAATCCATGTATGCATGTTTGACAAGAAGGGACCATACTCAAACCTTTTGATACCGAGGTTTAGTAGAATATCCACATGAAATCATTCATGTTTATATTAACAAGACCTACTAATATAAGACCTACTAATATAAGACCCACCATATTTGGGCGTATTTCCTATTTATTAGGCGCATAATGGTAAATTAAGCTAAAAAAGCACCAGACTGACAAGTGGGCACATAAACCCCATTTTTAGGTGCTTCTAACACATTTTTTGGGTGCATTGGCCTATAGATGAGGCTCATAATATTAAATTATGCTAAATTGCCACTAAACTAACAAATGGGAACATAAACCCCTATTTAGTCATTTAACCCACTTTTAGGTGCTTTGACCCCGTTATGGGGTGTATTGGCCTATAAATTCGGCACTGCACTGCCAAGTAGACAGATTAACCCCATTCTTAGGCACTTAAACCGGCTTTTAGGGACTTTAACATTTTTTGGGCGTATATGAGTATATGATATTTAATAGGTCCATAATAAATTAGGTTAAAAAAGGCACTCCACTAACAAGTAGGCGCATTAACCACATTTTTAGGGGGATTAATCACATTTTTGGGGCATTGGCCTAAAAATTATGTGCATAACAATAAATTAGCCTCAATTTACCACTACACTGATAAATATGCACATAAACTGCATTTTTAGGCATTTCACCCAATTTTTGGCGCTTTAAATCTATTTTGGGGTGCATTGGCTTATAAATTAGGCACTACAATGACAAGTATGCGGATTAACCCCATTATTGGTGCTTTAACCCACTTTCAAGCAATTCAACCCATTTTTGGATGCAGTTCCTATTTATTAGCCACATCATATTAATTAGGCTAAAAAAGGCACAAAACTGACAACTGGGTACATTAACCCCATTTTAGGTGCATTAACTACATTTTTGGGCACATTGGCTGAGACACATAACAGTAAATTATTATCAAATTGCCATTACACTGACAAATAGGTGCATAAACCCCATTTTTAGGCATTTTAACCAACGTTTAGGCGCTTTAATCCCATTTTGGGGTGCATTATCCTGTAAACACTACATTACACTAATAAGTAGGCATATTAACCCCATTCTTATGTGCTTTAATCCGCTTATAGGAATTTCAACCTATTTTAATGCACATTTCCTATTTATTAGACGCATACTAGTAAATTAGGCCCAAAAAGGCACTACACTAACAATTGGACACATGAACCCCATTTTTAGGCACTTTAATTGCATTTTTGGATGCACTGGCCTATAAATAAGGCACACAATAATAAATTACGCTCAAATTTCCATTACACCAACAAATAGCCACATAAACCCCATATTTAGGCGTGTTAACCAACTTTTAGGCACATTGACCCTAGTTTGGGGTGTATTCGCCTGTAAATCAGGCACTACATTGATAAGTAGGTGGATTAACCCCATTCTCAGGCGCTTTACCACTTTTAGGCACTTCAACCCAAATTTGAGTGCATTTCCTTTTTATTAGGCGTATACTAATAAATTAGGTTGAAAAAGGCACTACACTGACAAGTCATCGTATTAACCCCATTTTTAGGCTCATTAACTGCCTCTTTGGGTGCATTGGCCTATATATTAGGCGCATAACAGTAAAGTAGGCTAAAATTGCCACTACACTAACACATAGACACATAAACCTCATTTTTACGCGTTTTAACCCATTTTTAGGTTCTTTAACCCCATATGGCGGGCATTGACCTATAAATTAGGTAAAACACTAATATGTAGGCAGATTAACTCCATTCTTAGGTGCCTTAACCCAAATTTAGACACTTCAACTCATTATTGGGTGAATTTCCTATTTAGTTAGGGCATAATATGAAATTAGGCTCAAAAGACACTACACTGACAAGTGATGCATTAACCTCATTTTTAGGTGCTTTAACCACATTTTTGACACACTGGCCTATAAATTAGGTGCATAACAATAAATTAGGCTCAAATTGTCACTACACTGACTCCTAGGCCCATAAACCCCAATTTTAGGCATTTTAACTCACTTTTAGGCGCTTTAATCCTGTTTTGTGGTGAATTGGCCTCTAAATTAGACACTACACTAACAAGTAGGTAGATTAACCCCATTCTTAGGTGTTATAACCCAATTTAGGAACTTCAAACCATTTTTGGTGCATTTCCTATTTATTAGGCGCATAATAAATTAGGCTAAAAAAGCACTACACTGACAAGTGGATGCATTAACCCCATTTCTAGGTGATTTAACCATATTTTGGGTGCATTGACATATAAATTAGTGCATAATAGTAAAGTAAGCTCAAATTTCCACTACACTAACAAATAGACATATAAACCCCATTTTTAGGCGTTTAAACCAACTTTTAGGCTCTTTTACCCCCATTGTGGGGTGCATTGGCCTATAGATTAGGCACTACACTAACAAGTAGGCAGATTAAACCCATTCTTAAGCACTTTAACCCACTTCTAGGCACTTCAAATTGAAATTAAGAAAAAGAAAACTAGACTGGTGTACATATGGAGAGCTTTGAAATCTAATATATTGAGAAGAAGAAAAATGTTTAATATAAAAGCAAACTTGTCTATGACATTAAAATAGTATCCAATCGACTTCACTTTATCAGAATTTTGATATTTCCTTAATCATTATTTGTTGTACCTTTTTTTGTTCATTGAATTCACTCTTATTCTTTTTTACTTCTTCTATATATTTTTGTTGTTAAATTATTATTTTCTTATGATATAGTTAGTAATATATCAAGTGTATCATGTTGTTATAAAAGTTATTTATAATGTAGCTAAAATGCATCATAAGAGAATCCTTCAATGTGTGAATGCATAGAATACTTATTTTCCCAACAAAAATGAGACAAATTTAATACATTTATTAATGACACATTATCTACATATATTGCAATATTTTATTTCTCTTAAACTTTAATTTTCATGGTAATTATATTGACCACATCTAATGTGTCTTGGTAATGTATGCTTGCTCACTTAATCTATGAGATAAGATAATTACCAAGTTTGGAACCTTTTACCTTACCAATTTAGTAATCAAGGGTGGTAAAAATGTGTTCTATGTGTATGATAAAAAAAATAGATGCCTATCGTGTTTATATTAGGAGTACTTTCTTAAAAGCAACGTTTTTTTAATAACTGATTTACTAAAATCCCATTACCTGGTGGGTATCCAAGTGTGTGGAGGCTCATATTGTGTTTCGATCCTAGAAGTTTTATCTAATTTGTCTTGAATATTGGCAGATAATAAACATAATAGTTCAGTTCTTAAAAACTATAAAGTCATGACATACATGAAGAAAATGATATTGTTACATTAAACTTTCAATTTAGACAATTAAGGAATCGTGCTGCATATATGTTATTCCACACATAGTTATCCAATGAAATTGTCCCTTTACAACCATTGTCCTTTTACAAACATTAAAACAGTATGTGTGAATATCAATACAACAAAAATATCTAAGAATATTTTGCTAAGGAATCATATAAACAAATAATCATGCAATGTTTAACATATATATTCATATAAAATTATCGAAAGAGTAATACTATATATGGATATTTAATGCATACTATATCTACATTTTCTTCTATAGACCAACAATATATAGTAATAGGTAAAACAAATTACATGTAAATGTCTACTTTTTATAAGGTTTATCAATCCATAGCTATCACATACATTATAAGCATATATATCTTAGTCATTGATATCCATACTTCATTGTTTCCTTAATGTTTTCTATGTATGGTTAATATGTCTTCAAGAATTCCATGATGGACAATGTATCCCAGTAGTTTGAATATGAGGTACATTTTTTGAAATATATATTTTGATGGTGACTATCTAGAAGATGGAGGTTACTGACCCACTCTAGTGGAGGTGTGCAACTTTTAACGAATAATTGATATGTTGAATTAGCAATGTGCACAGTCATTTGGATTTAAAATCGTTGGATGTTTCTCTAGAATATTAAATATTTGGAAACATAACTTGGGATTCATATCTTATAAAAACACCATGTTTTTATATCTAGTATTTTAGAAGTGATTCATATTTTCCATATACATTACATTATTTTATTTATTTATGCTATATATTGTAAATATCATGAGTAAATTTTTCTTAATTGATAATCTAGAATTTGTTTGGAGAGGAATAGTTCAACACAGATATGAGAAAATCTTGCTGGTTTCACAAATAATTATTGACTCAAATATAACATGATGTTTACACCTAACCTATATCGACAGAGTTGAGGTTTACATATCAATTCACAAAGTCGAGTTGTGCATCTTTGGTGCAACATGACCTGATGGCCAATCTGCTTCAACTATGTTGAGGAATTATAAGAAGTTAAATTAATATATGAAATAGGAATATATAAATATAAAATTTTTGTCGCTTTTAAAATATAAAATTTGTTAGAAATTTTGTTATCTAGAATGAAATTCGTTACATTGATGACTCGGGATATATGTCAAGACTTAATTATTACTTAAGCTCATATTTAGTAGAGAAAGTCAAGCACTATCATTGGGCATGATGATTACATTAAGAAATTAATAGTCAAATTGTACTTGCAATGTATGTGCCAATGAAAAGGAGTATAATGGAGCTAGAAGGACGTGGTGGGATTATGAAATCCATATAGGTATAGTTGGGCAAAAATTAAACTTAAATTATGTTTGGATCAAAAATTTTATGGGGAAGGCATTCATATATTGGGTCATGATGCCAGAAGCATGGAAGAGTTCAATTGCAGACTTCGATTTCAGAAGTATTTATTGAGAAGAAAATGTTGTTAATGAAGAGTATGGGATCCTAGATGTTAAAAAAAGGACAGACAACACAAGTGTTGTTGGTCGTATAATTAACTTTTTAGGAGACATCTTTACATTTGACTTTTACACACAACAAAAGAATTGAGGTTCATGGCTTTTGGAATTCTAGGTAGCACATTATGCACATCATTAGATAGGGTGTTATTGTAACAGGGTTTGACACGGTGTAGATATGGTCATTCCCATAGCCTTGTCCATTTTATCATTCGGATACAAGTATATATGCATACCCACTTTGTCAAATCTATACCCACACCATACCTATACCAATGCAGCCCTTGGGTATATGTATAATTAGACAGTATTAATAGTAACATAAAAAAGTATTGATATTACATTTTTTTGCATATTTGTCTCAAAGAAAAGAGTCGTGAAAGAAATTTTTTAACCATACTTTTACTCTGGGGACAAAACAGATCAAATTTTTATAGATTCACTACAAAATATTTCAATATTTCTGCTTCTTCATCTTTTTTTTTTTAGTGCAAATGGCTCGATTCATTACTTATAAGCCATACGACATCTACAATTTGTGTCAAAAATACAGCAAGAGCATACAAAGATCAAGTTAGCATCACTACAACTCATATCGGAACGAGAATAGAACGCTTCCGTATTGATTCTTCTTCCTTGATGCTGTCTTAAGAAGCTTCCCACGAAGAATTCCTTCGACTTGAGCGTGTAGTAGTGATAGAGGCCCTGGATCTGTGTGGTGCTCCCATGCATCATCATCTCAAAGGAAGCCATATAACCAAGTAACAAAACAAGCCACACCAAGACACAAGCAAACTAAACGCTGACAGGAAGCGGGAAGACAAACGCTAACAAGCAGCTAGAAAGGCTAACCAGTAGCAACTAGAAACAAAGGCTAACCAGTAGCAACTAGAAACAAACGCCGATGAACGGCGACTAAAATGCAGACTGAAGCTGCCACAGACCACCTGACACGGGTAGAAGACGGGAACAGACCTGCAACTGAAAGGAAACCAGAGCAAACCAGAAAGGAAAACAGGAACCTCAGCCCCTCATCACCACACCGTCTCCCTCCTGTCACGACAAGTGCCTGCAAAGGCAGCGGCACCACCACTGGACGAGATGGATAACGCCACCCCTAGGTCCCGCCGCCCAGGAACGGCGAGAGGCAGGACCAGCCGAAGGAGTTCGATGACCGCTTGGTGGAGGCGAGGCGAGGCAAGAAAGAGGCTCCGGGGGAGAAGGGGAAGAGACCACAGGCCGCGGCCGCCGCCCCCGCCCCCCCAAGCCTAGGGCACTGCCGCCGCTAGCCCTAGATCGCAAGGGCAATCGCCAAAGCGTTGCGGGAGGAGAGACACACCGGATTGTTGGGTTCTCCTT